>MU826826.1:826162-1321162 GCA_029204205.1 Desmophyllum pertusum
ATGGCTTTCAATCTCATTGGTGGGGTTGAAAGCGCGCCAAAAACAAGAACATTCGCCTTCCGGTTGTCGTCCGTGGCTCAAAAACGTCTGTGCTTAAGCTCTCCATAACAGGTAACTGACAGCAGAGTATTATCATCATCTAATTAATTCGGCGAGCTCCTAAGACTCTGACATGGCCGAGATGTGAGGCAATTTTTTAATTGGGGAGAAATCGCGAGAATTGAAAGAAAAAGAGAGAATTTAAAGAACAGATTCATATCAGTCGAGATGCGAGAAAACAGAGCTATCGCTGAGAACCAGACGGAACTTGAATCCTTACGGTAAAATATGCTAAAAAGAGAAAACATGCATTGTTAAATTTTTAATTGCCTATACGTTAGGAAAGGATTCAGGATATTGCTTCTTTATTAAGGACAAATAAAGAAGCCAAAGCCATGTAGAAATGTAGAAAACACTCGCGACTTAATTAACGCGAATTTTTGAAATTCGCTTAATTTCATAGGGCGTTCTCCAGGTTTAGACTCGTCATCACAAAACGTTCAGCATTCTGCGCAGTTGGAGTGAGACTACCAGCATAACTGTAGAAACAAAAGTGCAATTCAGTGCCATCAGTTTCGAAGTGCGTGCATGCTGCAAACTGTTATTGCAAATGTTTTGCTAGGGTACTCTAAGCATGTGACGCCTCATTTGCATAATTAATGATTTGTAATGTTGTTGCATGCTAATAGTCCCTTTCCCCGTTAATTAATTTATCATAAATGTACAACAGCAGTACAACTGTTCAGGAGCTCGAAAAAGCACGACGGCGATGTTTTTTACAGCTTGTGCTGAAAATTCCCACGCTTCTATAACTGTATTGCTATGCAAATATATAACACGAGTTAACCGCGTAAAGTGCACATAGTAAAGCCTGGTTTTCACTAGCGACGCAAGCACAAGCGCAAGCAACATACGCAGACGCAGTAACGCGTTGATTTGTCGTAAACAAAAGGCACCGATGATCAACGCGTTACTGCGTCTGCGTATGTTGCTTGCGCTTGTGCTTGCGTCGCTAGTGAAAACCAGGCTTAACAGGCCTAGATCAGTAGCCAGCTTCTTTGTGGACCGGTTGTGGGCTGTCGTGGCACTGACTATTACATGTTGCTGCTACAAATCTTACTTAATTGTTCATCTTGATTTTAATTAAGGCTGTATACGAGGTAAAATGAGCAGTGAATCGTCGAAAAAGGAGCTTTTGTACAAACCGGTAATTGAGGCAGAACATACACGCAAAAGGTGAGACTCGAATTTACTGTAATATAATGTGTTTGTGTATTCAGTAACAAAACCGTTGGTTAAAACAAACTATTACAAACAAAACCGGCGATTTCTGAAACGAATGTTTAAGATGATAACTGCCTATGTAATAGTTCGTTGCTGGGAGGGTTCAACTCTTCGAGGCGGCGGTACATTCAAACGTTCTTTTCGGCACGCACGCTCGAGACCAGCGCCGACTGCCCGCGTTTTAAAAGAGGCGTCCAATTTGGACGGATAAAGAATGGACCGTAGTGCATGTTACTTTTGTGACTTTTGTGTAGAGACGTGTCCGTAAACAGTCAGGGGTTGACTGTATTTACAACACTGTATTTACAACAAGACATGGCTCAATAGCCACACTTTTTAGTAACTCATTGTGAACTGAGCAAAACAGTATAGTAAATAACCGTGCTTTTAACATAATATCACTTATGACAAACGAGCGACGAGGCCCGGGCCCTTTGAGAGGGAAGGGTGGACCCGTTAATTGGATCTATACCGGCCCTATGCCCGTAAACATTTATCCTTTATCTCTATACATAATTATTTTTGAATAGCCGGTTATCCCTTATCCCTGAAACCTCCCGAAACGTAGGTAATTGTCCGTATATATGATTCATTCGTAACTCAGTCACTGAGTGTAATCCCGCCGTAGTACGGCCACCCCGTTATTACGACCAGTTTACGTTGGTTCGAACAAATGCCCTGTTAATTGAATTGGCCAAACTTCATTAATACGGCCACCAGATTTCCGTGGCCCGTTGGTGACCGGATTAAGGGAGCTGTGTCACGGTTTGTGGATCTTGAAAACTTTAGCCTAAATTTTTTCAAGTTCGTCGTTTGCAATCCTTGTTCCTGTTTGGTTTCTTATCACCTCTTTGGTGTTTTTCTACTTTAGTGAACTATTATTTTGACATTTCCCTCAATTTGAAGATAACTCGTGACATCGCTCCTTCAACTGGTTCCTTGACAATACCGTATACTGACGCATTAATTAGCATACATTAACATAACCTGTGCAGCTGACGGTTCCTCTCACGCAATGGCAAAATACAGCAGAATCCCGAACGTAGCGAGGGTCTTCATGGATAACAACTTCCATCAGATACAAACTAAGGACACTAAACTGAAATGTTCATTCTTAGTGACGTCCTACGTAACATGTCCACTTACAATTGAAGGGCCGAAGGCCGAGGACCGAGTTGACTTTTGGGACTTTTTGTATTGTTTGGCTTTCAATTCAGTCGTAAAACAAACGTCGCGTATTTTTTTTTCTCAGTTTGGCTTCCTCTTTTTTGTAGAAAATGCCATGAATACAGGCAAGTTTTTACCTTAACAACTATCTGAATTAGCATGAAAGTCGCGGGGGCGTTGTTAAGGAAAAAACCCTGTTTGTAGTACCTAAATAACTGTTGTCAAAAATTACAGGTTAAATCGAGGATTTAACCCTTCCACTCCCAGAAACAAGCATCAAGTGAATTATTGTGTTTCTAACTTTTAAGTCTGTGGATGATGAAACCTAGTGTGTGACCATTCAAATGAAAGCTTATGAGCAGTACTTTCATGTGGTACTGTTTATTATGCTGTACAAGGTGGTTCTAACTTTTAAGTCTGTGGATGAAACCCTAGTGTGTGACCATTCAAATGAAAGCTATTGGACAGTACTTGTTTGGTATACTGTTTGTTTTTCCATATCTTGAAAGTGCAATTTGGTACTTTTTGCTTTGAAACTCCTGGGAGTAAAAGGGTTAATACGGGGCGATTTTTTTCGAAATAAATGGAAGGCTATACATGCAAAAAAGGAAGCAAATCTGAGCCGCAAAACAAAAAAATGACCCAAAATCAACAAGCTCGGTAATGCCCTCGGCCACTCAATCAACGTGGTTTTTATTTTCGGAGGGGTCGTTCGGCTTTCGAGAATTGTGCAAGGTTCCCGAACTTTTCATTACTTTATGGGGGGTCGCTACTTTATACGGGAATTCCACTATTTCGGAATTCTACCGTAATAGCGGCGAAAATATTCCCCTCGTCACTATTCTTCTGGACTGAGTCTCTGGACTGAGTCTCTGCTCGTTTTTCGCGACAAGATCCGCCAGTTTCGCAGGCTAACATACTGAAACACCCAAAAATTTCAGACACGTTTTATTTTTGACAAAACCTTGTTCGAAAATGAAGCTGTCCGACATTTTCAAAGAGTATGAACTGCGTTCTGTATACTTAAAGTTTTCTCGAATACCTCTCCTCCATGTAGATCAAATAAGCGACGACTTATCATAGCTGTTGTGGTAGTCACTGTACTTGTACTGGCTATTATCATCACACTCGCGATTGTCTTCACGACAGAAAAGCAGTCCAAACCACAGCCTTCGGAGCAGGCACCTACACCAACCCCGAAACCCATACTACACCCACCGACCGCGCCACCGGGAGCGGATGGCCCCTACAAGCACGCCGTAGTGGCATCAGACGCTGGTCCGTGCTCGGAGATAGGCCGGGACATTCTAACGAAAAAACGGAACCGCCATGGATTCAGCGATCGCAGCTTTGTTTTGCATCGGTGTTTACAACATGCATTCAGCTGGAGTCGGCGGTGGAGGGTTTATTGTTGTGTATAAGAAGAGTACGAGGTTCGTGGAGGTGATTGACTTTCGTGAAGAAGCACCGGGGAAGGCCAATAGAACCATGTATGTCGGAGGAGCAATGAGTTCCATAGCAGGTTAGACACAGCTTATTTAAGACTTCACTTTCAAAATTACGTTTCAAATTTCTCTTGTGGAATTCATGCGGCCCGGATACACGATGCAACAGTGCGTACAGAGCTTCACACTTCACCGTGTGTCCACCCATCAAATTGTTGGGCCCAATGTTGAGCGCAATATTTGAGCGGTGGACACACGGTATAAGATTGCGTGCAATGTGTGAATTACAACGTGTGTCGTCCACACTTCAAATTGTTGCGCAACATTGCGCGCAACAATTTCAACGTGCGCCGGTCTACTCGTCTATAGCCTTGATTGCGAGCAATGGCGTATACAACCATCAGCCACGTCTTGCCTTCTGCCTTCTGCCTTCTGCCTTCTGCCTTCTGCCTTCTGCCTTCTGCCTTCTGCCTTCTGCCTATCCAATCTCTATCTACTAGCTACGATCTGCATCTTTTTTTCGACTTTTCTCTTTCAAGAGCAAACGTACTTCACGCAATGTTGTGCGCAATGTTGCGCACAGTGTTGGTGCAATGTTGTGCGCAATGTTGCGTGCAGTGTAGGTGCAATGTTGCGCGCAATGTTGTACGCAATGTTGCTTGCAGTGTTGGTGCAATGTTGCCTGCAATGTCGGTGGGCAATGTTGGTGCAATGTTGCAGCGTGTGACCTGGCCTTCAGCTACTTCGGAATTCCATGACGAAAATCTCGGGCCCAGTTGATTATCGTCCAAAGGACTCGTGTACAAAGTGAGCTGAGTTAATCAGCGCGAATAGCTAATGGTGTGTTGCTGTTTCAGGTGCGACAGCCGCTGGTGTTCCTGGTGAGGTGAAAGGATTCTACGAAGCCTGGAAGAAGTACGGTAAACTGGCCTGGAAGGAGCTGGTACAACCTGCCATTGACATGGCGACAAACGGGTTTCCGTTCGTGTCGCTGCGCACAACGCGGTGACATTGGCGGCACGTTATTCGCCGCTTCTCAAAGCTGATCCCGGACATAGGTTAGTTGCATAAAGAACGTCAATATAGACAGACTGAAAGTTAATCAAATTTCTCCTAATCTGGTAAACCTCAGAGTAGACAGGCTGAAACAGTCTCTATTTCGTTAGTTAGAGCAGGGCGGGAGAAGACACTTGGCACTTACTGAAGTTTCGCCCTTGTCCAAATCAAAATCAAAATCGTCATAAGTATAAAGATCAAGGAGAATAAGTTTTCGAATTCTTGTAGCTCCAGCACACTCGACTCCGCCATTTTGCAATTTGATTTCAATTCGAACCCAGTCCACTGTATCACATCTTTTCGCTTGGACCCGCCGAAAACATATTATATTAATCTTCAGTTGACAGCTAACCCTTCAAGTACATTACAGACAAAACTAGTTTTCGTACATGGCCGGCGCTATTTATAATGCTAGACGTTGAAATTCCGAGTGCATCGAGGTGGGAGTAAGGGGGATTTCTCCCCTGACAATCTTGCAAAGACGATACCCCCCACCATCACCATGCACCAACCTTGCAGGATCTGCCCCATGCAGTGAATTAATAAAATTCCTTGATTGCTAGTCATCATAATCTGACGTAGAACCAGTGACGGACGAGGGAACAAGTGTCAATATAATTGGTGACGAAATCCCGCCTTCGTCCCCTAAGTTGCTAAGCAACGTGACGCATCCATATTGCGCTATGCTGGCGCGATTGCTTTCGGAGTGACTCGTGAGTCCTCGCGCTGGTGTTTGATTGGATAATAAGAATCGTAAACTTTTCGATTGGATCAATGAAAATTTGCCGAAACGGTCGCTTGTTTCCCCGACTGCTACAGGAACCGGTTTTGCATGATCAGTGGAAAGTTCAGTTCAGTTCAGTTCATTTTTTATTCACACTTATTTCGATTACAATAAATTATTAACAATCATAAGAAGAAGGGAAAAAATAGAAAAAAGACAGAGCAAGTATGAAATAACATTTTTTTAAGGGGGAAGTGTGTAGTGGCCAAAGGAGCAAAGCTTTCGAGTTGGCCACTACCACAGTGCAGTTACAAAGAGAGGAAATAAAATTCATACAAATAAGGCTCTAGTCGATATTACAAAGATATAATTAAAGTGACAAATATAACTATTTACAGCATTTATAACTTATTTATGTCTGACTGCCAAGAAGGAAGAGTTTATATTCATTCTTAAAAGCGTTATGAGGCAGACACTTAATCTCAATTGGTATTGTTTCCCAAATTTTTGATGCCGTTACTCTAAATCTTGCAAGGCCATAGTTAGTTCTGGAGGCTGGTCTGTACAGGTTTTGAGGACACTACTGTTTAAACTTTGGTATTCAGAGCTTACTTAGTTATAACAGTTATCGATTATTTCTTTTGTAGGGGACTTCTCTTTAACAAGGACGGCGAATTGAAGAAGCCAGGAGAAATTCTGTACATGCCAACGTTTGCTAAAACGTTGGAACGAATCCGCGACAACCCTGATGATTTTTATAACGGATCTCTAGCCAGAGATATTGTACAAGATATTCAAGATGGCGGCGGTATTTTCACTTTGGATGATTTGAAGAACTACCAAGTCAAATTCAGGAGACCAATGAACGGGACTGTGGGGAACTACTCATGGTACTCTACTCCTCCCCCGGGGAGTGGGGTGGTGCTGAGTTTTATCCTTAATATTTTAAAAGGTATACTATGTCCCGATTATCGCTAATCGTGAAAAACCAAATAGTTATTTGTTAAGGAAGACGCTACTTTTAGGGAGTCTACTTTTGGAATTTTACGGTATCTTAATGTTCTGATGTCCAATTTCGCTTTTCTTTCTAAGGATATAACATGAAGCCTTCTGACCGACAAGGAACGAGCAACTCAGTGTTGACATATCACAGGATTGTAGAGGCGTTCAAGTTTGCGTACGCTTACAGAGCGTTACTGGGAGACCAGGACTTTGCTAATGTTACAGAGGTACGACTATATATATGAGTTCTTTTGAATGAATTCCTTCTGGCACTCAACTGCCCCACCCCTCCCCCTCCCTCTCCCCCCCCCCCCCCACCCTCCGCCGGCTCCGCGCCCCCGTCCTTGAATCTTTAATCCTGCGATAGCTGACTCTACTCGGGAAAGATTGAGAACAAATTATTTCTAGCTCTTTGAAGTCGCTTATCAAACAACAACTAACGAAACTGTGGCAATGTCATCTCGTAGATTGTCAAGAAGATGACAAATCCCGAGTTTGCTGAATCTCTGCGCCAGAAGATTTGGGACAACAGGACATTTACAGATTACCGACATTACGGTGACTTCTATTCCAACTCGAGTCAACAAGGAACATCACACTTGTCTGTTATCGCGGAAAATGGCGACGCCGTTGCGGCAACCACGACGATAAATCTCTAGTGAGTATTTTTTAATTAACCCATCCACACGACACAGCTGCAGTCGCTACATTCCTTATAAGCTAACAACAAGAGAGGATAATCTAAGAGAACGATTCCCCGTGCCATCATTTTTTTTTTTGGATTTTTTTTTTTTTTGGCCTTGTTTTATAGATTAGTTGCTCCACTGTAGCAAAAAGCTTGGCCTTTTAGATGGCTTACAGGGCAGGCGCTTTTAACTCCGGTTACCATAGCATGAAGCGACTAGGATTATTGCTACTCCCTTGGATGGGATGCTAGTCCATCACAGGTCACCCCCTTCCCCAGACACTCAACCGTTTCATCCCTTACCATCTTTGACTATCATAATAATTTCTTTCAGCTTTGGATCACAATATCGATCAACTCGCACGGGAATTATCTACAACAACGAAATGGATGACTTTTCCACTCCTGGTAAAAAGAACATATACGGTGTTGAACCTTCAGAGTCAAACATGATTCAGCCCGGGAAACGGCCCCAGTCCTCGACCGCGCCATCAATATTTTTGGACGAGGATAGAGTAGCTCGTTTGGTTATCGGAGCGTCTGGTGGAACGAAAATCACGACCGCCGTTTCGTTGGTAAGAAGTAGTACTTTATCTCTATTTAAGGCCACTTTTCTCATACACATTTATCTCATAAGTCCACTTGCTATAACGTGGCTAGGTAGGGCGACGCGATAGGACAAAGAAGCCGGAAAGGGTTCTATGATATTATTTCATAATTTCTCTCTCTGCGGATTCTGATATTCACCTCGAAAGCTTGCAATGGCAATGCGCGGTTAACTTAAAATTACCGCCAATTTTACATAAGATAGACAATTGGGTCACAATTGAAGTCGAATTGTCCCGTGGGTGATTGTAGTTTATTGACGACAGTCCGGCAATGGTTGAAAAGCGCGCGAAAAGTCACGCGAGCCAAATCTCGATTGAATTGCATGGATGCCCCTGATTGGATGTTACACCTGATGGCTACCGGTGTGAACGTCTGTGTTCTGATTGGTTAGAAGAGAAGGTGGTATACACTAAGTCTATGCAATAGACTCAAAACGCAATAGAAACTGAGCGATCTATAAGCAAGCCTGAGTTCTCGCGTGAGGGAACATGCACATCCAAAACAGCTTATAAATCGGAGTGTTGCAAGATTGTCAATCTTTTCAGGTCATGATGAATTATCTGTGGTTTAAACCGAACTTTGCCGCAAGCCGTAGTCGACCCCAGGCTTCACCATCAGTTACTCCCGATGCATGTTAGTATCGACAGATCCTACCCCATGCCCCTCGCCATCCAAGAAGGACTGCAGAGGCTTGGACACGAGGTTAGGTTAGGCGGTTACGCAGTCGTGCAGGCTGTGGCCAGAAACGAGGATGGAACACTGACGGGCAAATCTGACCCTAGGAAGAGTGGCTGGGCCGCTGGATACTGATGAGCATATGACTTCTGTCACGTGACTGTATATATTAGTAATGGCATCAGTGGGCTTGATAGTTCACGTTAGATTTGCCTCTGTATCAAAGTGAGGCCTGACTTTCATGAAAACGAGTTTTGTTAAAAGGTCGAGATAACAGCAAAACTATAGTGGAATGTCCCGTAAGCGGACACCCTCTAGAAGCAGAAAAAGTGTCCGCAACTGGAACTGGCCGCTTACGGCGGGAATGCGTTTTGTATGAATTAGAGTTCAAACGGGATTTTTCAAGGCGGCCGTAAGTAGAGCTGTCCGCTTACGAGAGTGTCCCGCTCAGAGAGCTTCAACTAGTATACTCGGTAACAATTTTATGAAAAAAACACAACGTTTTTTAGTTTCAAAGACATGTTTCGACAGAAACTTCTGTCATCGTCAGTTACAATGCAATGTTCGTTAAATTTGAATATGTTGAACGAGCCTTATTCTCATACAAATGATATATCAGTTTTCATCACGCGCCATTTTGAAACACTGAGACGAAAGGCAATTCTTAAATGGCCCATTTTAAGTCAGCAAATATTTTTACAAGCATTTATCACACACAGCTGGAATTAACTGCAGATTAGTTCTGCAGGCGGTATAGTAGCCTCAAGCTATTTTCTCCATAGCACGTGGCAACAGAATCAAGTATTAATACTGTTAATAGTTGTATATTAGATCGTAGCCCACGTGCAGACGACCAATTTCAATTCTCACTACACGCAGGCTACCACTGGCAATCTTCAGCTGTAAATACTAAATTTTGTAATAATTTTGCTCATTGTATATTGAGATATCTGACTGAGGAACATGTAGGTAAAACCTAATTAGAAACCAATAACCAATCATAATTCTCGCTACTTTTCATTGTGGACCAGTTTCCCATAAAATATAAGATCTATTGGAGTTGCTTTATCATTGATCTCTGAGCGGTCCGAATTTTACCACAAAGACATACCGCTCACAAGTTAACTTCACTATACAGTGGAACCCCGCCTTATGGCCACCCCGTTGTTACGGTCACCTCTTTTTGGCCCGGGGAAATCGCACTTAATCTCTTGTAAAAAATGAATTTCACCCCCCATTATACGGACACTAAATCCACGATTTGTAAATCATTGACACAATGACTCCGTATGAGCAGGTTTTCATTATTTTGAACAATTTGTGTCTGTTTTCGGATCTTCCTGTAAATTGGTTCAGGTTGCCTTTAGTGCTCGTTCAGTCACTTTTGTTGTACATTTTTACAATGACCCCACAATGACCCCGTATTACGGCCACCCCGTTATTACGGCCAGTTTTCTTTGGCCCGTAGGTGTCCGTACAGTAACGGGGTTCCACTGTAATTTCTTGATATCCTCTGATCAAAGATCGAGTACGACGCGCGAGGCAATCGCGCGCGAGAGACACGAGTCCAAATAATAATCATTTAGAAATAGAAAATGGCGCTTGTACTTACATAACCTGATGCCCCACGAGGAGAGATGGTGGTGAGAGAATTCTTGATGTGAATCCGAGCCGCAGGCGAGGCTTCACTTAGAACCGGGGTGTCTAATCGAACGTTCGGTAATCGAACTCAATCGAACATAATCCAACTCAAACAAGAAAAACTTGTCAATCGAACACAATCGAACGTTCGATTGCCAAACGGTCGGCAATCGAACTCAATCGGAGCCATAATCGAACGTTCAATTACCTGCTTACAGTGACATCATTTTTTTTTTGGTGGGGGAGGGGGGGGGGGGGGGGTGGCGTTGAAGACCTTTTTACCGATGTCACACAAAATTTCAATTTTCAGTGCTTTTCATTACTGACAACAACAAACAAACAACGATTTATCACACCCAATTTAGTTATCTGCTACAAACTCATGGAAATATACGAACACAGATTTCCCGATTTACCGGGGGTTGGGCAAGCGTTGTCCGGCACCCGGCATGCATTTTCTTGTATTCCTTTGTGAAGGATAGGGAAAAAAAGAGCTTCTCAAGTTCTCAAGTTATATTTCCACGAGTTTCAGGTAGATTTTTACAAAACTTCTCACTTGTACTAAATTCAGTATGATAAATCGATCTATGAATTTGATTTGTTTTTGAAAAGCACTGAAATTGCAATTTTGACATGGTCTATTGGGCACGACGACTTCATTTGCATAATTAATATTTTGTTAATTTATAATACCGATTACCAATTACCGATGCATTTGTTGATGTACGCATACTAATTTAGCTTACCGTAATTTGCTAAGGTGCAGGTTAGAACACCGAGAACCGGTTCGGAATCGAATATTGCGTATGATCAAGGTTGTTGCTACCAAGTTCGTTTGTTAAATTTTATAAACGAGGCAAAATGAGCAGCGAGGCGTCGTCAAAGGAGATGAAGGAGGTGTTGTACAAGCCGGTGGCATCTGAGGCGGAAAATACACCGCGCAAAAGGTGAGACTTGATCGATTTCCTGTTTCCTGTAATTATATTACTGTACCAGCCATATGATCATTCAGTACCTTATAGTGAAATCAAACGGACGATTTCTAAATATCGTCTCGTATTTGGGAGAGTTCGACAGGTGGCGTAGAATCAAATCCTTCTGCGGCAGACACGGCACTCGCTCGACGCTCGAGACCAGCGCCGACTGTCTCCCTTTAATAGAGAAACATGCGCCTTAGGGTGATCTAGTGTAAGTGCGTATCACTTTTGGAGAGGTGTCTGTAAAGAGCCATAGCCACGGTCAACTGACTGAAATTATTACAACCTGGATTACAACAAGGCATGGCTCAATAATCACACCTTTCAGTTAAACATTGTCAAGCCAAATTGAATAGTAAATAACTCGTTATTAGGTCACTTTATGACAGACGAGCGGCGAAGTCAGTGTTTCTGGAGGGGATCCGGGATGTTCGTTCGACTTTCAGTTTCGTTATGGCGATCCAGAGTAAACTAGAATTTATCCCTTACATCTCTATACAGGTTTGGAAGTTATCCCTTATCCCTGAAACCCCAATACGGCGGGCAGTGATCCGTATGATTCATTCGGTCATCTCCTGCTTCCTGCTATGCAAAATTTAGCCGCGAGAAGAATGGATTCCATTCTTCTCGCGGTTTCACTTGTTCTTCCGGCTTCTGGCTGCTATCGATATCAGGCAGGGCACAGGAAAGAATGGGCGGTGAAACGCGCACTGCGCTCTTGTGCGATGTTTGATGCGGAGCGAGACTGGGTCGAGAGCGCCAAAAAAAGATGGCGGCTAGCGTGGATGAGTTAAAAGCTGAATACAGCTGTCGAGAAACGTTGTCGGAAAAAAGCGCATACGACAATCCCGAAAGGTAATCTGGGATATGATCAGCAAGGTACGTTCCTGACACTGTAGCTGTCAAACCTACTTTTGTTGCTTTCTTTTTAGCACTCGCAAACATACTTCTATGGCGTCTCGTACCATTTTCTCAGATTTCCCTGAAATGCTGAAGTCAAGAACCCAACCTCGTCCCCAGGGCTATCTCCGCTTTCAAGATGGCGGGTGGGCGCGAAGAAGACCCTGGCGAAGAGTAGGTCACGTGTCTCCAAAAATATTGGAGATTTTGATTGTTTCAAAATGGCGGCGGGCTCGCGATTGGCTAATTTCGTGGTCACGTGACCTGCTCTTCGCCAGGGTCTTCTTCGCGCCCACCCGCCATCTTGAAAGCGGAGATGGCCCTGGGGACGAGGTTGGTCAAGAACCGTGAACTTTAATATCTTTCGGGATTGTCGCGTGCGCTTTTTTTTCCGACAACCTTTCTCGAAACAGCTGTATACTGAAGAGCACGATGGAGATGTTGATCCAAACTTGATCCAAACTCGTCACTATTTTTAAAACGCTCTCGTGTTGAAAAGCTGCTTTTCTTTTTGAACATTCGCAAACTAAAACGACTAAAACAGCTACAAGCACACTCGGCACAAAAATGTTACAGTGGTTTGGATTGTTGCAATAAAAATAGGGATCTTAAAGCCTGGTTTTCATATGTCGGTAAAATCCCAGACCATCGGGGATTTTGTTATTTCCCGACCGTCCCAGACATTCCCGACTTATGAAAACAAGACGAGGTACATAGATGTCCCCGATCGCCTGGGATAGTCGGGGATAAATCGGGAAATTTTTAAAGAGTACGCGTTCTTTATACTAAACGTTTTCTCGTATACCTCCCCTTCGTGTAGATCAAATAAGCGACGACTCATCATAGCTGTTGTGGTAGTCACTGTAATTCTACTGGCTATCATCATCGCAACTCGTGATTGTCTTCACGAGAAAAAAGCAGTCCAAACCACAGCCTACGAAGCCGGCACCTACACCTACACCAACCCCGAAACCCATACTACCCCCACCGACCGGACCCCCGGGGGCGGATGGCCCCTACAAGCACGCCGTAGTGGCATCAGACGCCGGTCCGTGCTCGGAGATAGGACGGGATATTCTAAAGAAAAATGGAACCGCCATGGATTCAGCGATCGCAGCCTTGTTTTGCATCGGTGTTTACAACATGCATTCAGCTGGCGTCGGCGGTGGAGGGTTTATTGTTGTGTACAAGAAAAGTACGAGGTTCGTGGAGGTGATTGACTTTCGCGAAGAAGCACCTGGTAAGGCCAATAGAACCATGTATGTCGGAGGGGCAATGAGTTCCAGACAAGGTAAGCTACAGCTTAATGATTGAAAGCTATTAGTCTGTTGGTAGTTCCACTTTGAGATCGTGGAGTGAACGGAATAAATTCAACTAGTATACCGTATAGTCGCCTGTCATCTAGCCTGTAGCAGGCGTTCGGATATGGGGGAGCGACGCGAAAATACGCGCGAAGCGCGAAGAGCGGCGAGGAAAAAACGCAACCTGTCATCGCTCTCAGAACGCCAGGATCGATGAGAAGCGGCTGTATTTGAAGACAAGGTAATGTATACCATGGTGTGTAATGAACTTTAAACTTAGTACTCCTATTGATTAGCCTGCGTAGCAGGCTTTGGAGTATATGAAGCGCGAGTTGGAAGGGCGAACGTGAGAAAAAGAAACGCGCGTGGCGAGAAAAGCGAGAGAGAGAGAGCTCCCCCTCGCGCGTATCTTCTCTCGCGCGCGCGCCCCTAAAAACTCGCGCTCTTCTCCTCTCAGCGCGTGCTAGGCAGGCTAATATTGATCGACTAGAGTCAGTTACCTAATGTCGTTTTCAGGTAATCGCCGCACATTTATTGAACCTAGACCTTATGGATTATTTGAACCCGGCGTTTATTCTGGTCCCGGGGGTAGCAGTACACCTCAAAATTTGTGGCGGGAGTGTGCCGCCCGCTTCTTTAAACCCTTGCCCGTTTTCAGACCAAAATGGCTCAAAAACCACGCCCATTGGGTAAACAACGAATGGTTCATTGTGTACTACTGTTTTGTCGTCACAGGTGCGACGGCCGCTGGTGTTCCTGGCGAGGTGAAAGGATTCTACGAAGCCTGGAAGAAGTACGGTAAATTGTCCTGGAAGGAGCTGGTACAACCTTCCATTGACATGGCGACAAACGGATTCCCGTTCGGATACTCTGCTTATTATGCGGCGACACGGTCGCATAATACACCGCCTCTCAAAGCTGATCCTGGACATAGGTTAGCTACATGTACATTAACGTAGTATCGACAGAATAAAATCGCCAGTAGGCTCTCAAATAGCCTGTAGGCGCTGGAGGGCACATCAGGCAAAATGAGTGCGCATGCTCGGCTGTTTTGGTGCTATGACGAAAACATAGCTCACACAGTTCATGTTTCACTTACGAGCGCTCGACTTTGAGCGAAAAATTCACTATCATGATTGTTGCAAAGATAATTATTTTGCTAAAATAAATATGTGAAAGAAGAGTCTCGCTCGGAATTGTCTTCAAGGTGAAAACCTTATCTGTTCCGTGACGGCCTTATCCCCGCGAAATGAAAACAAATATCGGGAATTTTAAATTGCCGCCATTTTGACGCGGGATGTTTCTATGGAAATAATGCGAGCGGGTTGGCGCACGCGCACTCATTTTGCCGCTGTGCCGCGCTGGAGTAATATAGAGCGCGAGTTGGAACGGCGCGTACGAAGGAACAGACGCGCGAGACGAGAAAAAGGAACGCGCGCGTCTCTTTCCTCGCGCGCAACCCTAAAACCTTGTGCTCTTCTCTACTCCAGCGCCTGCTACACAGGCTACAATCTTGGACGGAATAAAATGAGAAATGAAACCTCCCCTCCCCTCCCCCAAAATCAATGATGAATTCGCGCTAAAAACCAAAACGCACATTTTTTCTATTACTGAAATGGGGGGAGGGGTGGTCTTAATTTTTCACTTAAATTCACGGAGGGGGGGGGGGGGGTACTCCCTATAATGGACTATACGGGGAGGCTCCGCCCGAAAGGGGTAGCTTTTTCTGGCTGGAGGTATATAAAAGGTAGGGATTTTACGAGTTGAAGTATAGAAAAGGGTAGGAAAAACTGTCATTTAGATGTTTAAAACTGAGGGCCTTTCAAAATATCTCGAACAGACGCACCTAACGGCTGATTCATCCAATATTTTATAAGGGGCTACGCAAGTGAAAAGTTTGGTAAAAGTCGTAAAAGGGATGCAGTGTTTCAACTGTAGGTATGTGAAAGGGGTACCATTTTCTATGAAAGGTATATGAAAGGGTTACCTTTTCTGTCGAAGATGGTACATGTATATAAAAGGGTAAGGGTTGGACCTATACGCCACAATCCCGCGAAAATTATACCAACAGGGGCCGCCGTCCCCCTTTTCAAATCCTGGGGATCCGCCACAAGCGACGAAATAGTGTGGTTGTTCCTCAGTATAAGAGTCTTAACTAAAACTGACTTTGGTACTGTTTTGTTCGAAGGGAACTTCTATTTAACGACGATGGTGAATTGAAGAAGCGAGGAGAGCTACTGCGCATGCCCAAGTTCGCTAAAACCTTGGAGCGAATCCGCGATGACCCTGATGATTTTTATAACGGAGAACTAGCCAAAGATATTGTACAAGATATTCAAGATGGCGGCGGTATTTTCACCTTGGATGATTTGAAGAACTACCAAGTCAAATTCAGGAGACCAATGAACGGGACTGTGGGGAACTACTCATGGTACTCTACTCCTCCCCCGGGGAGTGGGGTGGTGCTGAGTTTTATCCTTAATATTTTGAAAGGTAAACTATTTTCTACAAGTACTATTAGCGTCCCGTTTATCACTAGGTCGTGAAATACAGAGCTTGGAGTGAAACGTAAATCAAGTAGTTATTTGTTCTTGATTTTCAATGGCCCCAACCACAAACTCGTTCACAGGGTCTCTAATCTTCTCGCCCCCTGGAACGAGGTTGCCCCAACCAGGGCTGGAAACCCGGACCGCTCAACCCGGTGAAATCAAACGCACTATTTAACAATTAGATTATGAGCTCGAGATTTCTATGATTTCTATCTCGAGCTCATAATCTAATTGTTTTAGTAAAAATCATAACAATTGTCTAGTATTAACTCTAAATCTTCTTCCGAAACTTCGGAGAAACGAGAAGAAACCGCAATTTTGTAGACGACCTCCAACCACTGCACACTAATCAGATTGTCTCATTTGCATTAGTAAACTAGTAGATTTTACTAATAACCATTAGGAGTATTCGTTGTTTTCATCTGACGTCATCAAAATTCTAAAATCTAAACTGTTAATCCTACAAAGCTATTCTTTTTATATCTTCTAGACATGGAAATCATTAATCTCTATGCAAAGTTTGGTATCGATCCAGTGATTCCTTTTGGAAATAAAGCTATTTGAAATTTGTGATGTCCCGGATGAACGTGTTAATGAACTGTCACAAAAAACGGATATTTTATATCATTTTTAAATTTTCAGACGTGATAATAATTTAGAAGAGGTGTCTAAACAGATTTGAAGTGAAAGCTAATGATATTGACGGTAGAATATACTCTAATTCTTGTGCAATTTTATGGCGGCCATGTTGGTGCCCCAGAGAAGGGCACCAACATGGCGGTTGCATACTAAACACTGTAATTTTCTGAAAATTATTTTGGCTATAACTCGGTTATGAAAAACGCTACAAAGCTATAATTTGGACAAAACGTTTCTTTCTGCCAGTTCTTTTACCTGTTAATTTTCTGATGTTGTTCATGCAAGCAAACAGTTTTTGTAATGTTGATGAAAACCACCAATTGCTGCTGCTGGCTGGTCGGCCTTTATACTTCATATGTGGAGAGAGGCACTGGGTGGAGAGAGCTGGGAGAGAACTGAATGGATAAATTTAAGCTGTTTATGTTTACCACAATGTTTCATGTGTAATTTATTTTCCTTTCCAAGGATATAACATGAATCCTTCTGACCGGCAAGGAAACGAGCAACTCAGTGTTGACATATCACAGGATTGTAGAGGCGTTCAAGTTTGCGTACGCTTACAGAGCGTTACTGGGAGACCAGGACTTTGCTAATGTTACCGAGGTAATATGAGTTCTTCTGAATGACTAGACTGCAAAACAGTCCGTATTTTTCGCGCGAGAGTGTCGGGCTGAACGCGGCCGAAGGATCTGGAACGAACGTGAAATTACTCGAGAAAAAGAGAGACTGTTTTTGCAGTCTACTGAATGACGGGCACTCCCCTTAACCCCCTACCCTGATATTCCAACCATTGATCCTTAAATAACTCTCTTGGGTGGGGGTGGTGGTGGGGGTGGTGGTGGTGGGGGGGGGGGGGGGGGGGTTAGGGTGGCTGGAACCCAGGAGCAAAGAGGGCGGGACGTCTACGGGAGGCGGGAACATTGAGGGCGGGAAGCGGGATGCCCAGAAGGTTGGCAGGAACCGGCAGTAATGGCAATATTTCGTAGAATCAGTTGCCAATGGGAAAATCACAAAGAAGCGGAAGCCACCCAGGAAAGGGCGGGAACTGGGGCCCAGTAAAATGTACGGTAGGTGGGAAGTTCAGTGTTCCCCACTCTCTTGCCTGCAAAAATAATCAAGAAAGAGACAACATTTCAAGCTCCTTACGCCACGGTCGCTTATCATCAAATAGCTGACGAAACTGTGACAATGTCATCTCGTAGATTGTCAAGAACATGACTAGCCCCGAGTTTGCCGAATCTCTGCGCCAGACGATTTGGGACAACCGTACATTTTCAGATTACCGACATTACGGTGACTTCTATCACAACGCCAGTCACGAGGGAACATCACACTTGTCAGTTATCGCGGAAAATGGCGACGCTGTCTCAGCAACCACGACGATAAATCTCTTGTGAGTATTTTTCGCTTTTTTAGCCTTGTTTTATAGATTGGTTGGTACAGAGTTTTTCACTTGAAATGAGTTAATCGAACTCAATTTGGAAGTAAATTAGTGATAATTTCAGTGGCGGATATAGGGGGGGAGTTTGGCGGGTGGGGGGATGACCGGACCCCCTATCAGACCTTAGGGTTTTTTTTGCTTTCTCTATTATCCATAGCAAAACCATCTCCAGAATCCACCAAAATGCACATTTCAGAGCCTAAAATCTCACTTTTTCTGTGGGAGGCCCCCAAACACCCCCTTCGTGCCTTTACTACTGCCGTCTACTTCCAAAAAGTTTCCTTCAATCTACTTCACATTTTTCTGGAAAACCCTGGGACCCCCTATCAAAAAATCCTGGATCTGCCTCTGAATTGGATATAATCTTAGCAATCAATCGGTTTCATTGGCGCATCTCGAATATCATTTCCGCCTTCACGACAGAACCTCGTTTATAAAAGACAATATTAGGTAACAGTTCCAAGGACAATCAGAATAAATAAATCACGTTATGAAGTTCCCCTATTTCTTGTCATCAAGCACCAAATATCAAGCAAAGGTAAAAGTTTGGAAAAAATGGTTACACTTTATTTCCACTTCTATTCAATTTTAATCTTTACAAACTTATAATATTGGCAACTAATGTCACTAATTTATGTTATGTATTACAAAATTTGCTGATGTCACAGAAAATATACATGTACCACTGTTTATATCTACAGCAAAATCAACGATAGATTGTCTGCTAAGAAAAATTGAATAATATATGTATAGAATATCATTTAAAATATTTTAGTAACAGAGTAACAATCACTACAGCTTTGAGGTTCCTCAATTGCTTTGAGTGTTTGAGGTACCTCTGTGTCAAATAATCTAAATAAACTATTTGCATTGAAATAAGAAGCTTAACATTCAAATTTTAAACAAAACGTTTTATTCTTTCCCCGCCCAGACTTTCTTAGGAGGTAACCTTGATCTCTAGAGATGATGGTGGCAGATATTTGTTACAAATTCATTATCTTGCCCAACGATAATTAGCTGGAAGCAAATGTAAAACAATGTAAAAATCGAGTCATATTTTGTAACAGCTGAGTAGATACAAGAGAGGATGATCTAAGAGAAGCATTCCCCTATACATGGGTCTCTTCCAGTGATAGTCTTTTTTAAACTTTTTTAAACTTTTTTTTTAACTATGAACAAACAGCGGTCACCAAATACATTTCTGAAAAATTTGTCATGGCGAACACCATCCACAATCACAACCTGCGGGGCTCTGAACACAAATTATTTATACCAAGACCAAACACAGAAGCCCTCAAAAAGAGCTTCGCCTATAGAGGAGCTATTTTGTGGAACCGTCTATCACCTCAAGCTAAGCAGGCTCCTAGTTTATAAATTATACTATATTGTACATACCTACTATTTATTAGATGATTTTATTGTAATTAATTTTAATATTTATTAGATGATTCTATTGTAATTAATTGTAATAATTACTTATAAGCAAAGGTTTGGTAATACATAAGCATGTTAATTACTTAGCTAGCTATTATTTATTAGCTATTAATTTTATTGTAATTCATTGTAATTCATTGTAATCTGCACGGCACCGTGGAAGAGCACAATTGTGAAATGGAACCCGTGGTTAAATAAAGGCTTTATTTATTATTATTTATTATTATACTTTCAGTTCATAGCTGAGCTATTTTAAGAGCGCTACCTGATTTGGTCAGTTGGTACAGGTAACGTACTAAATATCGGAGCCTCAATCAGAAGGAAATAAAAATAACTTTCACAGCATGGCGCGAAATTATTATTAGATTTCAAAAACATATATCATGGGACATGGGGAATCCTTCTCGGAGATAATCCTCTCTTGGTGGATATCATATCTACTCAAATATCTGAATGCGATGGTTAAGTAAGTCAGGACACAACTATCCTGCCATCACTAAGAACTGCTGTAGAGACTGGTTGACTGAACTCTCCTATCCCACTGCCTTCTATTCCAAACTCTGTTATAAACTTTCCACTTAGTTCAAACACCTGAACTCTGTGATTCAATCTATCACAGACCATCACGTGTCCTGCCTTGTTAACTGACAAGCAATAAGGTTTATTGAACCTCCCATCTCCCTTCCCCTTCTTTCCAAATTTGTACAGAAAATGTCCCTCCCTATCAAAAACTTTAATACAATTTTCACCCCTGTCTGACACTATAAGATATTTGTCATATTGGACACAGTGAAAGGGAAAGGTGAAAGTGCCTCTCGACCAATTTTACGTGAAAACTGGCCACTAGGAGAAAATATCTTGATTAATTTGTTACCATAGTCAGCAACGATAATATTCCCGTCACTGTCTACAGATAAACCATGAGGAATGCGCAGCTGGTGATCAAGACTTCCTTGACCACCAAACTGGCTCAGGTACACACCCTGCTCATTAAAAACTTGGACTCGGTGGTTAATCACTGTCCAACACTATAATATTACTGTTCTTATCAAATGCTTATCCCAGTAGGAAAGTTTACATTCTCCCTGTTTGTCACCCTTTCTACCAAAAGATCTTAAGTAAGTACCATCACTACTGAATACCTGGACCCTGTGGTTACCAGTCTCTGTCACTGCAATTTCATCACGTCCCATTCACTGCCACTCCCCAAGGCTTGAGGAACATTCCATCAGTAGAACCTTGTTGTCCAAAAGATAACACGGGTCCTGAACTGTCTGGTTTGGAACTTCAACAGCAAAAGGACTTCCACGAACATGTTTCTCCATTTACCTTCACTGATGCCTCGCATTGTCCGGTTTCTTTGGCAAAATAGCTGATCTTGTAGCTTACCATCTTTGTTATCTTGGGACTCGCGCCTTTTCGTCGCCACAGTCAATGATCATGGCCTTGACAATTTCTGATTACCACTGTTTACGCAGTCACACTCTTCGTAACATTGTCCTCCAAAAGCATTTCTTTGCTGTTACAAGAAAGTTTGCTTCAAGTCCCAACAATCGCTTTCACTGATTCCTTTTCCTTCGGCACTTGATTGATGCGCTTTAGTCTTGCTGAGGAAATGTTTTGAACGAAACCAATTCCTTTCAGATTTGCTTCCGCCATTAATGTTTCGTTTTCCAGGAAAAAACAATTTGACGAAGACCTTCAAAGTTACACTCGGCTTGTTCTCCTTCATTAATTGACTCCTTCCTGAAAGATTGTGTTTGATGACTTATCCGCTAAATGTACAATCTCAGCGTTTTGTGCTTCGTTGTAAAAGTGTTTCAGTTTTTTCAACTGCTGTCTCGGTTCACTTGTACTTGATCCTCAATCTTGGTCTTTTGTATTCCCAGGCGTTGAAGGGACTCCTTCCCTTGATGTTCCGCTTCATTAAAGAGCTCCTGCTTCTTAGCTTCGATAACAGCGATCATGTTATCAGCAAACTGCTGCACGCCTTCTTTTCACGTCGGTGACTTGTGCTTGAATTTTAAACGCAAGCTTTCGTCAAGTTCAGATATTTTGTGTCTCATCTGTTGCGCTTTTTGCTTCTGGGATTCAATCGCAGACATCACTTCTAATTTCTTTCATTTTGCCGCTTCTTCCAAGAGTATCTTGCAGTGTCCGTCGTGAGTGGTTTTTTGCAGCACAAGAGCTGCAAATGGTTTCTTCACATTTCTTACAAAAGAATTCCAATTTTTTTCTTTTCGTGACCTGGCTTGGAACAGAATGCTGGTCGCTTTAAACAAGGTTCTCAATTGCAAATTGTTTTCATCTTGAAACGTCCCTTTTTTTTTTAAGCGCCAAAGACACACGGTGTTCTTTATTAGCTCGCATAATGTTATGTCCAGTGATACAGTCGTCACACCAGAACGCCCAACACTGGAAGCAAGTAGAAACTCTGTGAGCTTTTTTCTTGTCGCAATTTCCACATTTCGCTCCAGTAGTATTGCACCCTTTAATGGCCAACACATCTAGCAAAAACTGTTGATGCGAAAGTTGGTCGGCAACTCGTTTTAAGATTTTTCCTCCACCAGGAACTCTTTACTTCTCACTTCGGGCATTCAGGACATGTTATTATATCATGGCGCCCACTCGTCCGTTGAAATCCCGTTTCAAGCAGTGAAGACAAAAACTGTGTAAACATGGCAGCTTCTTTTGGATCAGTGAATGTGTTTTTTTCATGCACACAGAACAGGAATACTTCTTCGTGAAGATTGTTTAGCAAGGTTTTTATATCCATGATTACAGATGGAAAACCAAGAGAGTTTTGAAGTCTGTGAAGTTGACAACGCCTTCAACAAATATCGAAATGTGATCGAAAGCCAGACAGCTGTAAATATTTCACCAATCATACAGGGCTTTTTACAGACATATTTGACATGCAAGATTTTCTAAGAATTGTGATTAGTTTAGCTGGACAGATTTGTTTGGCAAAATGATTGAAAAGGTTACCTGCCGGGCGGCAGACATAATTGACCCAATCACGGAGCTTTATTTAGAGGTGCTCAAAATATAGCGTGGCTGGGATTTTCCCTAGGAAATGTGGTAATATTCTGCCCTCGGGTAATTGTTATTTCATGAAATGTAAATAAGGTATGGGAAATCGCTCTGGCCTGGGGGACCACGCCAAAACGAGGCCTTTATAGAGTCAAGGAGGCTTCAAACCCAGCTTCCTCGCAGGGAGGGTGGGCGGGGTGCCAGCCTTTTTCGATGCCGCGGACTAGAATAGAGTGCATAGGGAGGAGCACATGTTTGTCTTTTATATATTCATTTGCATATCATTAATCATCCCCACTCATCATCATTAAATCCCAAAACATCATCATTAATTCATCCCCAAACAGCATCAATTAATTCATCCCCAAACATCAAGTAATTGTTTTTTGCGAAAAAGTTTGCGTTTTGTGAAAAATTCTTAAAAAATTATAAGTTAACGTTTCTTGACTGCTTTCTTAAAATTGTCTTGCAAAAAACAAGTTGACTATTCGCTCCGCCGGGTTTCGTAGTCTAATAACCCTTATTGCATAGTTTAGCGTCACCGAGACTAGCTAATTTTAACCCCCAAGCTTCGCGGTTTACACGATATTTTTTTTCAAACCTCTGGTTCATACTTTTTTCACGTGGATATTCTTTTTTTCCATTGTTGAAATAGCTTTTGGGAATCCGAACGCTCATGATAAACCTTTTACAACGGTTTTTTCAATTTTGAAAGCGAAGCTTGGGGGTGAAACTTTTATTATCATTCTAATCCAGTGCAGCGGTCAGTTTCCTATTTTATCAGTGTAAAGTTGTGTGACTGTTTTTTCCTGAGTTGTTACCGTAAACAGAATAAGGAAAACTTAGCAAAAAACTGACATAATCATGCACAAGGTCTATTGTTAATTAATTTTCTTTCCCTAGAGCGGTTTTGCTTTAACTGCGCTATGATGGCTTCAAAAAAACTCGTAGTTAACCAGTCAGATGCCAAAACTAAAATCAATCCATAACTTGGTCGCACGCGTTTTTTTGTCCCGCGTTTTGGCGCCGGTTGGATGTCAGTAATTTTGCTTCAAGTTTTCTGATTGGTTCCTTGTTGGTTGTTTCGTCTGTTTAAACTGGCCAGAGAGATTACTTTTGGTTTTGTTTTTGGTTTTTACTACACTAAATTGAAAACCGCTCTAAAATCTTAGAAATCAATCCGGTTTTTTTCATTTTCGCATCTCGAATGTAATTTCCGCCTTCCCTTCGACAAAGCACCTATATTATTCATTATTTTTAAAAGACAAACATTGGAGAACAGACGGGAAAATCATAACTGCAGATTAAATCAATCACGCTATAATTAGTCCCCCTATTTATTGTCAACAAGCACCAAATATCAAGCAAAGTTTGGGAAAAAAAACTGTTACAATTTATTCAAAATTATATTCAATATTTCAATCGTTACAAACCTTTTGTATAATAATTGACAACTAGTCGATGTTGTGAATCACCACAATTAGGACTGATGTTACAGAAAATATACCACTGTTTATATTTACAGCAAAATCAAACGATACAATGCCTGCTAAGGAAAATTGAAACATGTATAGAAAGAGTTATTTTTTACTGAAAAATATGTTAGTGGAACAGAGTAACAAATCACTCAGATTTGCTTTTGAGTGTTTGAGCTACCTCTGGGTCTCAAGTGATCTAAAAATACTTGAATTGAAATAATCATGAATTAATTAATTTAGTTTTAACCCTTTTCACCTCCCAGATTCAAACCTAGAGTCATTGAATGTGGTTGTACCATTCAAGTCTGTGGATGAAACCCTAGTGTGTGACCATTCGAATGAAAGCTATTGAGCAGTACCTTCAAGTGGTAATTGTTTTTTGTTTACTGTGTTTTTTCACTCTTGGGAGTGAAAGGGTTAAACATTCAAATTTTTTAAACAATCTCAGTTTTTTCTTAGTTATAAAAAGTACTCAGTAAATTTTTATTTGTTTTTACATGGCAAAAAACATTTTACTGCAATTTATTCTTCCCCGCCCAGACTTTGTTTAGGAGTTAACCTTAATCTCTAGACTAGAAGATGCAGGGTGCCAAATATTTGTTACAAATTCATTTATCTTTTCCAAACGATAATTGTAGCTGTAAAGCAAATTATGAATCAATGTGAAAATCGACTCCATATTTTTGTAACACCTGAGTAGATTACAAGAGAGGATGATCTAAGAGAAGCATTCCCCTATACATGGGGTCCTCTTCCAATGAATAGTCTTTTTTTAACTTTCAGTCAATAAGCTGAGCTATTTTTTTTTTAAGAGCGCAACCTGGAATTGGGTCAGTTTTGGATGCATTGTAACGTATTAAATGTCGGAGCCCTCAATCAGAAGTAAATAAAAAATAACTTTCTCAGCAATGGCGCGAAATTATTACTAGATTTCAAAAAAAAAATAATGGAAAACCCATGGGGAATCCCTTCTGTGAGATAATCCTCTCTTGGTGGATATCATATCTACTCAAATATCTGAATGCGATTGTTTAGCTTATGGTCAGTCACAAACTATCCTACCATCCACTAAGAACTGCTGTAGAGAACTGGTTTATTAAACTCTCCTATCCCGCTACCTTCTTGTTCCAAACTTTGTTATAAACTTTTCCACTTAGTTTTTTTCAAACACCTGAACTCTGTGATTCAAATCTATCACAGACCATCAGGTGTCCTGCCTTGTTTAATTGACAAGCAACTAGGCGTAATTAAAAACTCCCCATCTCCCTCCCCCCTTCTTTCCAAATTTGTAACAGAAAATGTTCCCTCCCTATCAAAAACTTTGATACAATTTTCATCAAAGTCTGACACTATGAGATGTTTGTCATATTGGACACAGTGCAAGGGAAAGGTGAAAGTGCCCTCTTCACCAATTTTACGCAAAAACCGACCACTAGGAGAAAATATCTTAATTAGTTTGTTTCCCCGGTCAGCAACAATAATATTTCCGTCACTAGCTACAGATAAACCATGAGGACCGTTCAGCTGGTGATCAAGACTTCCTTGACCACCAAACTGGCTCAGGTACACACCCTGCTCACTAAAAACTTGGACTCGGTGGTTATTACTGTCCGACACTATAATATTACTGTTCTTATCAAATGCTATCCCAGTAGGGAAGTTAAATTCTCCCTGTTTGTCACCCTTACTACCAAAAGATCTTAAGTAAGTCCCGTCACTACTGAATATCTGGCCCCTGTTGTTACCATTATCAGTCACTGCAATTTCATCACGTTCATTCACTGCCACTCCCCAAGGCTTGCTGAGCATTCCAACAGACGAACCTTGTTGTCCAAAAGATAACACGGGTCTGAACTGTCTGGGTTTGACTTCAACAGCACAAGGACTGCGAAGAAACATGTTCTCCATTTACCTTCACTGATGCCTCGCATTTTCCGGTTTCTTTGGCAAAATAGCTGATCTTGTAGCTACCATCTTTGTGATCTTGGACTCGCGCTTTCGTCACACAGTCCATGGCCTTGACAATTTCCGATTTCCACTGTTATGCAGTCACGCTTTTCGTAACATTGTCTCCTTTAGAATTTCTTGTTGTTAAAACAAACTTTGCTTCAAGTCCAACGATCGCTTCACTGATTCCTTTTCCTTCGGCATTTGATTGATGCGCTTTAGTCTTGCTCAGGAATGTTTTAAAAGAGCCAATTCCTTCAGTATTTGCTTCCGCCATTAATGTTTCGTTTTCCACGAAAACGAATCGACGAAGACCTTCCAGGTCACACTCGACTTGTTCTCCTTCATCATTGACTCCTTCCTGAAAGATCGTGTTTAATGACTTATCTAAACGTGCAATCTCAGCGTTTGAGCTTCGTTGTAAAAGTGTTTCAGTTTTTTCAACTGCTGTCTCCGTCATTTGTACTTGATCCTCAATCTTGGTCTTTTGTATTCCCAGACGTTGGAGGACTCTTTCCCTCGATGTTCCACTTCATTAAAGAGCTCTTGTTTCTTAGCTTCGATAACAGCGATCATGTTATCAGCAAACTGCTGCACGCTTCTTTTCACATCGGTGACTTGTGCTTGAATTTTAACGCAGTTTTCGTCAAGTTCAGAGATTTTGTTTCTCAATCTGTTGCGCTTTTGCTTCTGGGATTCAATCGTAGACATCACTTCCAATTTTCTTTCATTTGCCGCGTCTTTCAAAAGTATCTTGAAGTGTCCGTCGTGAGTGGTTGCAACACAAAAGCTGCAAATGGTTTCTTCACAGTTCTTACAAAATAATTCCAATTCTTTCTTTTCGTGACCCGGCTTTGGACAGAATGCCTGTCGCTTTAACAGGTTCTCAATGTCTTCATCTTGAAAGTCTTTAAGCGCCAACACACGGTGTTCTTTATTAGCTCGCATCATGTTATGCACCGTGATACAGTCGTCACACCAGAACGCACAACACTGGAAGCAGTAGAAACTCTGAGAACTTTTCTTGTCGCAATTGCCACATTTCGCTCCAGTAGTATTGCATTCTTTAATGGCCAACACATCTAGCAAACTGTTGATGCGAAAGTTGGTCGGCAACTCGTTAAGATTTCCACCAGGAACTCTACTTTCTCTTCGACATTCCGGACATGTTATGACATCATGGCGACCGCTTGTTCGTTGAATCCCGTTCAAGCAGTGAAGACAAAAACTGTGTAAACATGGCAGCTGTTTTGGATCAGTGAATGTGTTCATGCACACAGAACAGGATACTTCTTCATGAAGATTGTTTAGCAAGGTTTTTATATCCATGATTACAGATGGAAAAACCAACAGGGTTTTTGAAGTCTGTGAAGTTGACAACGCCTTCAACAATAGATCTTGTGAATCGGAAGACCGCTATAAATATTCACCAATCATAGAGGGCTTGTTTACAGACATATTAACATGCAAGATTTCTGAGAATTGTGATCAGTTTTAGCTTGACAGATTGTTTTGCAAAATGGATTGAAGGGTTGTAAGAAAGACAATGGGCTGATTCTGTCACGCCGGCCACGGGCCGGCAGGCATAATTGACCAATCACGGAGCCCTTTATTAGAGAAGTTCAAAATATAGCGTGACTTCTGAATAAAACAGGAAGCGCTGGGATTTTTCTAGGAATTGTGATCAGTATTCCTTGACCTTACAAATATATTTTACGACGCTATCTGGCCTTCTTTGATCAAAAATTCAATTGCGTTTGGATAAATGGACTGAAAATGGTGAAATATTGAAATATGTCCCAGTCAATGTTGTTTCACAGCAGTGACAGTCGCTTTCTCAGCCAGAAGTTTTCCTGTTTGGTGGTGCATCTTAAATACCATTTCCGACTTCATGTTTACCCTTTTGACTTTTTATAATGTTTTATTCTGTTTGTTTCAAATCGGAAAGGGCCCCTGGCGAAGAGGTCGTATATCGAATATCGGAATCTCTGGTTTTTACCAGTTGCAGTAAAGAATTCAAACATCAAGCAAAGTTTGCGAAAAGTTTTTGGGAAAATTCTTAAAATTGTAAGTTAAACGTTCTTGATTGCTATTCTTAAAATTGTCTTCTAACACAAGTTGACTAGCTTATTCGCTCATGAGAAAAAACTCCCCGGGCTCGTAGTCCTAATAATCCTTATTGCATATTTTACGTTAGACCTACGAAGCTAATTTTTTCATCCCGAAGGCTCGCTTTTTCAAATTGAAAACTTGTAAATTTTATCATGAACTATCGAAATTCCCAAAGCTGCAAAGATTGAAAAGAATATCCACGTGAAAATAGTAATGAACCAGAGCAACGGTTTGAAAAAAATTCCGTGTAAACCGCGAAGCTTGGGGTTGGAATTTTATTATTATTCTAATCCAGTGCAGCAGTCAGTCAGGTCAGTTTCCTATTTTAAATACCAGTGGTAAAGTTTGTGTGACCGTTTTCTTGAGTTGTTACCGTAGGGAATAGGGAAAACTTAGCAACCGACATAATCATGCATAAGGCCTATTGTTAATTATTGGCTCAAAAAACTCGTTACAATCTTGTTACAATCAGATCCCAAACTAAAATCAATCGTGACTTGGTTGCACGCGTTTTTTTGTTTCCCGCCGTTTTTTGGCGCCGGTTACATGTATTTTGCTTTCGAGTTCTGATTGGTTCCTTGTGTTGTTTTTCGTCTGTTGTGATTGGCCAGAGTGATTATTTTAGTTTTTACTACCACTAAATTTGAAAACCGCTCTAAAATCTTAGAAATCAATCGGTTTCATTGTCGCATCTCGAATATTCATTTCCGCCTGAAAACTTCGAGCCGGAAATACGTCTGCGTTTCGCAGGCTAGTAATCATGCAGATTAAATCAATCACGCTACAAACACGGTCCCCCTATTTTTATTGTCAACAAGCACCAAAATTATCAAGCAAAGTTTGGGAAAAACTGTTACAATTTTATTCAAAATTATATTCCAATATTTTCAATCGTTTACAAACTTGTATAATATGGACAATTAATCTTTATGTTGTGAATCATTAAATATTGGACTGATGTTTACCATAAAAATATACCACTGTTTATATTTTACAGGCAAAATCAACGATATAATGCCCTGCTAAGAAGAACTGAACATGTATAGAAAAGTTAATTAAAAATACTTTAGTGACAGAGTAACAATCACTCAGCTTAGGAAGTTCCTCAATTTGGGCTTTGAAGTGTTTGAGCTTACCTCTGTCCTCAAGTGATCTAAAACTACTTGAATTGAAATAAAATCATGATTTAATAATTAGTTTTAACCCTTTCACTCCCAGATTTCAAAACCCTAGAGTCAATAAATGTGGTTGTACCATTCAGGTCTGTGGATAAAAACCCTAGTATGTGACCATTCGAATGAAAGCTATTGAGCGGTAACCTTTCAAGTGGTACTGTTTTGTTTTTTTTTTGACCCCGATTTCGTAAAATAAAAGTCAAGATTTTTTTCGTCAGTTTTGAACTTAGCACTCTTGGGAGTGAAAGGGTTAACATTCAAATTTTTAAACAATCTTCAATTTTCTTAGTTTACAAAAAGTTTCTCAGTAACTTTTATTTGTTTACATACAAAAACATTTTACTGCATTTATTCTTCCCCGCCCAGACCTTTGTTAGGGAGGTAACCTTGATCTCTAGACTAGAAGATGCAGGTGGCGAATATTTGTTACAAATTCATTATCTTTTCCAACGATAATTAGCTGGAAGCAAATGTGAATCAATCTGAAAATCGAATCATATTTTGTAACAGCTTGAGTAGATACAAGAGAGGATGATCTAAGAGAAGCATTCCCCTATACATGGGTCTCTTCCAATGATAGTCTTTTTTTAACTTTCAGTCCATTGTTTTGAGCTATTTTAAGAGAGCTACCTGATTGGTCAGTTGGGGCATGTAATGTATTAAATGTCGGAGCCTCAATCAGAAGGAAATAAAAATAACTTTCACAGCATGGCGCGAAATTATTATTAGATTTCTAAAACATATCTCATGGGACATGGGGAATCCTTCTCTGAGATAATCCTCTCTTGGTGGATATCATATCTACTCAAATATCTGGATGCGATGGCTAGCTAAGTCAGTCACAACAATCCTACCATCCACTAAGAACTGCTGTAGAGGACTGGGAGATTAAACTCTCCTTTCCCACTGCCTTTTGTTCCAAACTTTGTTATAAACTTTCCACTTAGTTCAAACACCTGAAACTCTGTGATTCAATATATCACAGACCATCAGGTGTCCTACCTTGTTAACTGACAAGCAACGTGGATGACTGAACTCCCCATCTCCCTTCCCCTTCTTCCCAAATTTGTACAGAAAATGTCCCTCCCTATCAAAAACCTTGATACAATTTTCTCCCGTGTCTGACACTATAAGATATTTGTCATATTGGACACAGTGAAAGGGAAAGGTGCAAGTGCCCTCTCCACCAATTGTATGTAAAAAACCTACCACTAGGCGAAAATATCTTGATTAGTTTGTTACCAGTGTCAGCAATAATAATATTCCCGTCACTATCTACAGTTAAACCATGAGGAATGTTTAACTGGTTATCAAGAATTCCCAGACCACCAAACTGGCTCAGGTACTCACCCTGCTCACTAAAAACTTGGACTCGGTGGTTATTACTGTCCGACACTATAACATTTCCGTTCCACTTATCAATAGCTATCCCAGAAGGAAAGTTAAATTCTCCCTGTTTATCACCCTTTCTACCAAAAAGATCTTAAGTAAGTCCCATCACTACTGAATACCTGGACTCTGTTTGTTACCATTATCAGTCACTGCAATTTCATCACGTTCAATTCGCTGCCACTCCGCAAGGCTTGCTGAGCATTCATCAGTAGAACCTCGTTGTCCAAAGGATAACACGGGTCTGAACTGTCTGGGTTTGACTTCAAACAGCAAAAGGACTTCCACGAACATGTTCTCCATTTACCTTCACTGATGCGTTGCATTTTCCGGCTTCTTTGGCAAAATAGCTAATCTTGTAGCTACCATCTTTGTTATCTTGGACTCGCGCTTTCGTCGCACAGTCATTGCCTTGGACGATTTCTGATTTCCACTGTTACAGAGTCTCTCTCTTCGTAACATTGTTGTCCTTCAGCATTTCCTGTAATCAAAACAAATTCAGCTTCAAGTCCAACAATCGCCTCACTGATTCCTTTTCCTTCGGCACTTGATTGATGCGCTTTAGTCTTTCTGAGGAATGTTTTGAACGAACCAATTCCTTCAGATTTTGCTTCCGCCATTAATGTTTTCGTTTTCTAGGAAAACAAAATTGACGAAGACCTTCAAGGTTACACTCGGCTTGTTCTCCTTCATCATTGACTCCTTCCTGAAAGATTGTGTTTAATGACTTATCTAAATGTACAATCTCAGCGTTTGTGCTTCGTTTTAAAAGTGTTTCAGTTTTTTTCAACTGCTGTCTCGGTCACTTGTACTTGATCCTCAATCTTGATCTTTTGTATTCCCAGACGTTGAAGTGATTCTTTCCCTCGATGTTCCACTTCATTAAAGAGCTCCTGTTTCTTGGCTTCGATAACAGCGATCATGTTATCAGCCAAACTGCTGCATGCTTCTTTTCACATCGGTGACTTTGTGCTTGAATTTTAACGCAGTTTTCGTCAAGTTCAGAGATTTTGTTTCTCATCTGTTGCACTTTATGCTTCTGGGATTCAATCGCAGACATCACTTCCAATTTTCTTTCATTTGCCGCTTTTTTCAAAGTATCTTGACGTGTCCGTCGTGAGTGGTTGCAGCACAAGAGTTGCAATGGTTTCTTTCACAGTTCTTACAAAAGAATTCCAATTCTTTATTTTCGTGATCTGGCTTAGGACAGAATGTTGGTCGCTTTAACAGGTTCTCAATGTCTTGATCTTGAAAGTCTTTAAGCGCCAACACACGGTTGTTCTTTATTAGCTCTGATCATGTTATGCACCGTAATACACTCGTCACACCAGAACGCACAAAAACACTGGAAGCAGTAGAAACTCTGGGAGCTTTTCTTGTCGCAATTTCCACATTTCGCTCCAGTGGTATTGCCACTCTTTAATGGCCAACACATCTAGCAAACTGTTGATGCGAAAGTTGGTCGGCAACTCGTTAAGATTTCCACCAGGAACTCTACTCTCTCTTCGACATTCAGGACATGTTATGACATCATGGCGACCATTTGTTCGTTGAATCCCGTTCAAGCAGTTGAAGACAGAAACTGTGTAAACATGGCAGCTGTTTTGGATCCGTGAATGTGTTCATGCACACAGAAACAGGATACTTCTTCATGAAGATTGTTTAGCAAGGTTTTTATATCCATGATTACAAATGGAATACCAACACAGGGTTTGAAGTCTGTGAAGTTGACAACGCCTCCAACAATAGATCTTGTGATCGGAAAGACCGCTATAAATATTCACCAATCATAGAGGGCTGTTTTACAGACATATTTGACATGCAAGATTTCTGAGAATTGTGATCAGTTTAGCTTGACAGATTGTTTTGCAAAATGATTGAAGGGTTGTAAGAAGACAATGGGCTGATTCCGTTATGCCGGCCTGCCGGGCAGGCATAATTGACCAATCACGGGAGCTTTATTAGAGATGTTCTTTATAGCGTGACTTCTGAATAACAGGAAGCGCTGGGATTTCTAGGAATTGTGATCAGTATTCCTTGATCTGGCACTTCGTTGATCAAAATCAATGCGTTTTGGATAAATGACTGAAATGGTGAAATATTGAAAATAGGTCAAAGTCAATGTTATTTCACAGGAGACAGTCGCTTTTTAGCCCGGCCAAGGGTAACGAGGACTCTGGAAATGAGATTGCTGGAAGCAACCTCGTTCCCAAGGAAAGATACGCTAGAAACGAGGTTGAATCGGGATGGGCCTTGAAGGGAAAAGGGCCCTGGTGAAGAGGTCGAATGTCGGTTAATTTTTTCATCCGGCCATATATATTTTTAGTATCTTTACAATACAAATTTGGCATGATTTTGACAATAATCTATACAAAGACCACTAGTCACCTGCCTCGGACCAAGACTACTTTTCTTCCAAGGAGATTTCACGAGCTTTGATTACCGTGTGGCATGAAATTTTCGCGGGATCTAATCCTGAGTTCGCGAATTTCACGAGTTTTCTAACGATCCGCGAAAATTAGATGCAGTAAAAAATAAACTCCTGCAAAAAAAATTTGCGCGAAAATTTACTCCATTTATTTTAGATTACTTAATTTCGATTAAATCAGACTGCAAACAATGTTACATGCAGGTACCGTACTGAAATACTGCCCGAGATCCACGAAAATTTGCTCCCGACGATATTAAAGTCTGAAATCCAAATTCGCGAAAATTTGTTTCCCGCGAAACGCAAAAAATCGGCTATCCCACGAAATTAAAACTCCCGCGAAAATTTCATGCCACACGGTAGTTTAAAATAAAATCCACAAAACACTTCAACCTAACCTGTCGTGAATGATTATCTGCCTTAAAGGTCATTTCATTTTTTTAGAGAACGAATTAATGTTCACGGACTGAGTGACGTGGCGATGTTGTGTTCCGTTCGGAAAAGAACGTAGGGGGAGTTTTTATGCCAGCATTTTCCTTTATAATACAGTAAACACCCGCTTATAAGAACCTAGTGGATTAAGAAAACCTACAAGGCTGAAAATTACCTACAGGCTGAAATGCTGGGGACTAGCATCCCATCCAGGGGGAGTAGCAATACTCCAGCTAGTCGTACTTCCTGCTTTACAGCTAACAGAAACCGGGATAAGCTAACCGCATTGTGGGCCAGTTTGGCCGGAGTGCAGCTTTACTGGTTTACTATCCCACTATCTGGTTCACCCCACCCACCCACACGACACAGCCGCTATATTCCTTATAAACTAACACTGAATCATATTAAATTTCTTTCAGCTTTGGATCAAAGTATCGCTCAAACTCGCACGGGCATTATCTACAACAAACGAAATGGACGACTTTTTCCACTCCTGGTAAAAAGAACGCGTACGGTGTTGAACCTTCAGAGTCCAACATGATTCAGCCCGGGAAAACGGCCCCAGTCTTCGACCGCGCCGTCAATATTTTTGGACAAGGATGGAGCGGCTCGTTTGGTTATTGGAGCGTCTGGAGGAACGAAAAATAAACGACCGCCATTTCTCTGGTAAGAAGTCATGCTTTTTAACGCGCGTATTGTGAGATTACGAGGTGAATCTTAGAATTAGAGAGAAGAAACTCCACGAAAAAAATATATCAATATTCCCTGACTTATCACTGAACCAAAAAACCTTTTCACTGACCATAACAAGCTAAAACAAATGGGGGACTGAGCAGGGATGGCGCAGTGGCTGAGAGATTGCCTCCAAAATATACCGTTGCCACTTCTCAGCCGCGTGCATTATGCCACGATAAGTCGCCTAAAAAACGCAAAACGTGTATGTGAAAAGATGAACCTGAGGAAACGGGACGTGTCGTTTTTCGCGGTGACTGGTTGTCGTCTGCAGTTTTTAATACTCAGGCTATAGCCAAGATGGAGTAACATCTCTCCAAATTTTCCATATTATAATGCCCTCAACAAAATTTCTACATTGGTCAATTACGAGTTGCATATTGAGGTTTTAGAGTGCAAAAACGAATTCTAGTGTGTTATGCGAAAGTTGCTGTGGAAACGGCGGGAAAGCGCCAAACGTTCACAGCGGCAGCCAATCAAATCCAATCGTGATTGATGTTTTGAAAAGTTTTCAAATTTGTTGAAAAGCGCGGGAAAAGACGCACCCTAGCCAAATCACGATTGGATTTCATTTGCTGTCGCTGTGAAACGTCCGCGGCTTTGTTCTGATTGGTCAGGGCAGGGTATGCGTGTGCTTACAAACCAATTATCAAGCTCAGTAAACGCATTAGAAACTGAGCGCTCCATAAAAACCAAGTCAGGGATAAACGCGAGGACACTGAATAGCTCAACATCTTGCAAAAATTGTAAACCCATGATATTTCTTCAGGTCATGATGAATTACCTGTGGTTTAAACGAAACTTTGCCACAAGCCGTAGTCGATCCAAGGCTCCACCATCAGCTGCTTCCAATGTACATTCGTATCGACAAAGACTACCAGATTCCCCTCGCCATCCAAGAAGGACTGCAGAGGCTTGGGCACGAAGTTCGGAACGTGAGCGGTTACGCAGTCGTGCAGGCTGTGGCCAGAAACGAGGATGGAACACTGACGGGCAAATCCGATCCCAGGAAGAGTGGCTGGGCTGCGGGGTACTGACGAAACATATGACTTCTGTGACAGAAACAAGGGATTTTTGTAATAGATTTTTCAGCCTGCTTTATGATAGTTACTAATACAGTGCAGGAGCATATAGTGCTAGTAGCAGTAAGCGGGGTGATATGCTCCTGTTTAGTAGCAGTTTTATCCGTTTCGGGGCCAAACTGGCCCACACTGCCGGAGCTCATCCGGTTTCCGTAGCATGAAGCGATCTCAGTGAAGCCGACTAGGAGTATTGCTTTTCCCCTGGTGAGATGCTAATCCAACGCCAGGTTACTCGGCCCCAGCATTTGTTAGGTTTCCCTAACAGTGCGCAGTTTGCTCGGTACCGATTTATACTCCTGGGTGGAGAGAGGCACTGTGAGAGTTAAGTGTAGTGCTTATAGGGAAAAGGATGAGTTGCCTACTCGACTTTCAGGGGATTTTATATCTGAATGCAAGTTTTCATACGTTACTTTTTAGCACTATTCGCTTATTATTGCTTGCGTCTTTCAATAATACTCGAACTCTGAAGTTCAAAACCCAACTGTTAAAAGAGCTACGTCACGGATGGCGCATCTTAAAAAAAAATGGCCAATTTTTTTCAAGTTCGCCATTCGCAATCCGTCTTAATCTTCCCCATCCTCAAACCATCCATGTTCCTGTTTGGTTTCTTGTCACCTCCTTTGATGTTTTTCTACCTTAGTAAACTGTTAGTTATTTTGAGGCTTTGTTCAATTTGAAAGCTAAGGTGATTTTGCCACTTCGCAAAAATGACTTAAAATATCGTGACATAGCTCCTTTAAGCGTGTTTTTCAATGCGGGCGTCAATCATAATTCCGGCAACAACCAACGGGACTCTGAAAAAAAAAAACTGATTAGAAATCTACCAATCACAAAACCCACGGACGCGACCTTTTGAACCCGTTGAATTGAACTTCTGTTTCCTGAGAGGTCCGCTTAGATGATTGACGGCAGCGAAAACACGTGGACCGTTTATTGAGCAGAGCTCGCATGTTATTGAAAGGCGCAGTAACTCATCAATCATAAAATGATGTTGTAAGTCCCATAAAATTTCAATATTTTTTTGATGTTTTTTTTAGTTGTTTGTGAAGGTGGAGATGGGGGATAAGGGAATTTAATTTGGGATAAGTAGGAAAAATTAAAATACATGCAGTTGAATCGCGCTATCTCGAACACTCAAGGGGAACGTTCGAGATAGCGCGGTTGTTCGAGATAACCGAGTTCGAGATAGCGAGAATTCAACTGTAAGACCTTTAGTTAATAATTGTTGCATGGCAGCCGAAGTGCTCTCGTGTTTGGGCTGTCTATTTGGTAGTGTGTAGTTTCTTCCTATTTTATTCCTCCCTTTTGTGAAATTTCTCGGCAGAAAACTTAGACTACGAACAGTCCCTCATTTTTCTCAGGGATAGTCGAGTGGGGAGAGCACGCGAGAAAAATCACCTCGAGGAGGACGCGACGCGCGTCCGTTCTACAGAAACGCGTGCAAACAAATGTAAATTTATTCAAACATTCACTAGTTATTAAATTTCAAGAGGACACTTTGCACTTTTACGATAATCTATGTTCTGGATTCAAATGATTCGTATCTGCAGTTATTGGCTTCACATGGGAAGTAATACCAAAATAACTTTCATTATCACACTAGTCCAAACGCAGTTTCAGCAAATCAATCGTCCCTTTTAATTTAAACCGAATAACACCTTTGTTTATCCAGCCTGTTACGGGTCTTTTATTAAATTTACTTTTTTCGAAGTGAGGGCATATAAAAACTTTTTTAAAAAGGTAAAGTCTTAGCCTAGTGGCGGCCACAACTGCCGGAGCGTATCCCGGTTTCTGTAGCATGAAGCGACTAGGAGTATTGCTACTGACCCCCGTATGGAATGCTTGTCCATCGCAGGTTTATATACTCCCCCAGCATTTTGTCGCCGGCACCCAATTATACCGTCCCTGGGCGCGCCCGGTTGTTCGAAGGGTGGATAACACTATCCACCGGATAAATCGCTATCCAGTGGATAGCGTAGTTTGGTTTTGTTAACACTTATCCACTGGATAGAGATTTATCCGATGGATAGCGTTATCTACCCTTTGAACAACCGGGCCTTGCATGGATTCAGTAAGTGTGTTGCCCAAGAACACAACACAGTGTTTCCCGGCCAGGGGCTCGAACCCGGGCCGTACCGCTCTGTTTCAGAGTCCAGCGCGCTAACCATTAACCCATAGAAAACTTTAGTAACATTTACTTGGTACCTTTAACTTTGTGATTTGAGTCACACTTCTCGTGGAAGTGTTGGTACAATGTAATTAAAAGTTATCAGCTGTTCCAATATTTCTTTGTATTTCGGTTTCCTTCAAAGCAACTCTTGTAACACTCCTTTTTAAATTAATTTGTGAGAGGTAAAATAAAAGGATTTGAAAATGGACTTGTTGTCGTTCGAAGTATCAACGCCAACACCCACCTTGACCTTAAACCTTGACCTCGACTTATCCGTTGCCGGAGATGCCGCTGTTTGGGAAAATGAGCCCACGCAAGACTCCTGCCGAAGGAAGAACGAAGACCAGAGAGCGGCGGAAAATCTAGCCTATGTGTGATAAATAAAAACACAAGATTAACTATAGATAGGTCCCTTATTCAGATTTTTTTTAGGACAGGGCGGGGTACTGTGATCATGAGATGTGCTCAGTATGGAGATAGGAGCAGCCCACAAGCTTGGCCGATTATGGCTCCTGACAGGAATGAAACAGCCGATGTGGTGTATCGACGGTTGAGGAATAAGTCAGGTTGATCAGTTGTTGTTGTAAATTAAAAACAAAACAAAACCACAAGCTGCACAAGTCTTGTGTGGTGGCGGACAAAGAGAAAAACGTTAGGGAGGGGTACCGGAAATACTATGCCGAACATTGGTTACCAGTTCCCTCACGCATGATTGCGAAAGTGGACACGACACTGGTGCGTCCGTGCGTCAGAAGGAAACGGAACCGGTTTATAACTGCTAGCTGCGAACAGTTCATCAAATTGCTTCTTATGGACGTCATTTGTTTGTTTTTCAAGATGTCTACTTTGTTCTTGATGTAGAATCGGACCACCAACTTGAAGATTACGACACGAAAAACTTGCGGATTGCCGTGGTCAACGAGGTGTAAAGAGCTCAACATATTTTGCCGACAATCTGCACGACAAATTTATTTGTACAGAACAACTTCGCGGTTACTGATCTTTGAAACGTTTGGAAGACGTTTTTTCTCCTGTTTCCCATCTCTTGGGCAAAGAACTTCGTTTCATTTAAAAAGGTGAGTCGTAACCAAGCTTACGAAACATACGGATCAAGCGCATTTATTTTTACAACTTCTAAGATGAAATGTAAACTTTGAATCGCTTTACATATTTGCGGACACAAACAAAGGTAGAAGTATGCTTCAATAGACTTTTGTGTGAATGAGTCATAATATTGTGTTTGTGTTTGCGATGGCTTTGGTGATTATACGAGAAGTTTTATTCCTTAATTCTAACAGATACATGTAGAGACGATCGATTTTCATCGAGGTTTTCGTCGTTGCGATGAAATGAGCTTAGCAATCTTTATTTTGGTGGTACCATGGCAACTTTACGTGCAGTTTGTTTTAGAACTTTTCAATGGTTTATTGTTAAACAAATTTATCAAAAGGCTATCGCGTAATTACCGTGTAAGTGAAAAGAAAACAAGAAACAAATGATCACAAATCTAGAAGTCAAATATACATGTAGATCAATAAATAAATAAATCTATAAAATTTTCCAGTAGTTTTTGCTGCACAGTTCACTATTTTACAGGCATATAATTTTCAATAATCATTATTGAATGTCAAAAGTAATCTGGATTTTCTTTGGTTTAGCTTTAACTGTGTTCTGTGATTGGTTTTTAAAAACTTGCACCACCTTCTGAGTTCTCGACCAATCAGATGCAAAAGCAAATTAAAGCAATCGTGACTTATTGATTATGTTTTCTTGTAATTGTCGGGACGCTGCAAGCGGCCATACTGGAAAGTTTGTATGTCATGCCAAAGATCTTCGGCGTGGAGATAGGTTTTACGCCAACTTCTGGTGTATTTCACAAGGCTTTTTTCTCGCTGTAAACGCTTGTGTGGCGTAAATCTGAAACATTCTAAACATTCAACACTTAATATCTGGCCTAAACAATTTTAACATTGGTCAACATTGCTTATGGTACATAAAATGGCTAAGTTTACCTTAGTTATGATAATTACTGGTCTACTTCAGGCATTTGTATGTTCGTAAATCCGGATTCATAGCCATCTCCAATTCTCCATTCTTCATATAATAATTATTTTTAATAGCTCAAATTAAAGACACTGGGTAGAATCTGCAATTATAGCGTGTGCCTGGCTGAGTGGGGCATAGGGACAAGTTATAAGAGCGCTGGCGTGGACCGGCTTGTCACTGGCATAAAAACTTTTTTACGGCCGGCTGGCGGCGTAAAACTTCAGCGCGGGGCGCGAAGGAAGGTGGCTGTATTCGCAGCCTACTGTAAAAGGCTACAAATTGCTCAAGTATACAGCAAGTGAAAATTGTAGTCTTAGAAAAATTATTTCACTGCTAAGATCGGCTCATAAGGAATATTATTATTACCATATTTTTCTTGATTAAATGCCGGGAGCATGGACATGCAGTGTTGCAATTTGAACCAGAAACATCTCAGATTAATAAAACATTGTTGGTGACATGAGTTCATAAATTATACCCTGATCCCTCGGTGAGGGTAAAAGGCGGAATGAGTTTGCGGAATGGCATGTGGCATGACTTGTGGAATGGCATAATTATGGGGAATATGATATATGCGGAATATGATATATGCGGAATGACTTAAATGAAATAAATTAACTGCAAATAACCGCTTTACGTAATGCTGCGGGCTCAAACATACGATCTTGTCTGACTCGTCCCCAGTCGTCTCTCTTGTCTCGTATTAATATTTTACAGCCGAGGGGAGCGCAAGGAGTGCTTCCCAGCATCCCCCGCGTCTTGCGACTCCAAACAAAGGAGGCAAGAGAGACGACTGGGGACGAGTCAGCGATCTTGTCACGTTTTCAAGATGGCGGCTGTTCGGTGACAAGAAGCGTCAGAAGCGTATAGCCCATTTACAACGCCACTTTTGTGTTCGTCGTAGCCATGCATATTTTTCAGTCAACAGAAAGAAAAAATATCCTTTAAGTGATATTCTGTATTCTGGAGGTACTAAATTACTTTAGTTTATCAGGTTGTATTTTTATGAAGAAATCTATCATGTATGTGTGTTTTATTTTTTTATTGTTGCAAAGTTTACACAGGAAATGGAGTTTGTATATGAAAACTGTGTGGTGGAATTTGCCAAAAATGTCGGCAAGTTGCATAAGCTCTTCAAATGTGCATGAATCCACTAGATAGAAGGTGCCTCTAAGCGCGACTTATCTTCTTGGCGAATTTAGTGCTCAATGTTGGGTTATTTTTGTGAAGTGTCACGTGCGAGGAGAAATGTTGTGCAAAGTTTGTGTCACACAGTCTATCATCAAAATTATCCAATTTTATTGATATCTTCTGAGAGCTGCTGTTTTCCAAGAAATCATAGCACCCATATAACTGGCAAAATATAACCCATTGATCTGTTCATCTGGATCTGTCATGCCGGATTAATGCCTTATCACTCATGAAAATACAACCTGATAACTAAAAATAATTTACCTCCACAATACAGAATATCACTTAAAGGATAATTTTTCTTTGTTTGACCGAAAAATATGGCTACCACGAACACAAAAGTGGTGAACCTGTACACTTCTTGTCACCGATTCTGAAACAGCCGCCATCTTGAACAATATCGTATGGTTTGAGCCCGCAGCATTACGTAAAGCGGTTATTTGCAGTTAATTTATTTCTTTTAGTCATTACGCATATATTATATTACTCATAATTATGCCATTCCGCAAGTCATGCCACATGCCATTCCGCAAACTCATTCCGCCTTTTACCCTCGCCGCTGATCCCTGCATTACAGATTCGCGCCCATTGAAAAACGTCGCACGGGAAAATGTAAATGAGCTAGAAAAGAGTCAGAGAGCATGCGTAACTAACGCCAGGCCTGCCAATGTTACTGTCAATCAAGTAATCCCCTGTGTAAGTCGTTTTCATGAGTATTGTTCTTGCTCAGACTGCCGAAAACGTGGCGCTATTCATCGAAGAAGAATAGACGAAATTAGTAGGGCCATCTTAATTAGGCTATATTGTTTAAAATCGCTCAGTTGTAAAATTTAATTGCCGTAAAAACAGTCGGCTTTGTGAATTTCTCTAAACGCTGAATAAACGTACGATTGCTCGCTTTACAATCAACGATCGGCGAAGGGAGCGAGACTTCCGAAGTTTGACAATAGTTACACCATGAAGCCAACAGTATATTACATAGCTATACTTTTTTAAATCCCGTTATTGCTGTCGGATCTAAATAACTATGTTTCTTGCAAATTTGAGTCAATTTACTTCAAATTCGAAAGCAAATAAAACATCATTCTGCGACAACACGGCACACGAGCGCGTCAGCGCGCGCTCATCAACAAGAACTTGTCGATCGATCGGCTCGATGGCAAAGCATGCCAAAGACTTACATCATAAAAACGATAAAAACTGCTCTTCACTTCAACCAGGATCCAAAATAAAACCGACTACTTGAACTTTTTCGATTACAAAGACAAACAGATGCCTGGATTCCCACACGGCGGACGTCGCTTCGATGTTTTGTTGTGAAAGATTACTCGCGTGGTTTTGCATAAACACTTCACGATCCGTTCAATTAAACAAGCATCCTTTACGGATGAAATGTGCATTTCGACACTTCCAAACAATACTAATTGCTCGTATTGTATCTGCATTGTCTCTAAAAGATGCAAATAGAGAACCTTCTAACTCCCTTTTGGGAGTTTGGCACTTTCACGCAAAGAAACCGACATCAGCGGTAGCCGTTTGATTGAAGAGTTGCGCCCGCAAAGCATCATGGGTACCCCACTTTTCCCGGGCGACACGTTTCAATGGGCGCGAGTCTGTAATGTGTGAGGGGTTTCATCTTTCCTCTCTTTTCAGATATTTTGAGAAAATTACTTCATTATTGTTAGCTGTGAGAAGGCAAATTATTATTGCTGCAGTGCAAATATTATTGCGCGCATATTGATAATTTTCTCAGTCATACAATAAATGAGTACTTGTATGAAAGCTCGAGCAATAAGGATAAATTTACACTACTATGAAAATTCTTTCAAAATTGCATTCACCTAATTTTAAGGCTCCTGCAATTTTGAGAGAATTTTCAAATATCACTTGTAGTTGTAAATCCAATACTTACATGTATTTTGACGATTGCATCAGTGTACATCAGAAAAAATGACACTAGTACAGAACTATAATATTATTGGCTAAATTATACTGACATAATTTCTCGAATTATTGTTTCCTCATAAAATGTAGAATCAAAGCTTTCATTGGAAACAAGTTAGGTATTCAGCCGTGTGACTTTTCCTATGGGTTGCGGCTCCTCAACAGCCACTAGCACAGGTAAGTGACTTATAAGAATATATTTTAAATGTGCTTGGCAAATTTGTACAATCATATTAGGTAATAACTGATAAAACAATAATATTATTGATAGCCGCACCTTTTCCCCCACAAATTTTATTCCAAATCAGGAGTACAGCTAAATAAAAATTCTGCAAGAAACAGCTATAACAGGTTCCGTAAATTTCCGTTTTAACAATAGTAATCAATCAATCCTCCACTGACTGGCACATGCACAATATCAGTCCAGTGACACACCCTCATCCAATTTCTTGGAGAACCTGTCAAAATGCAGTTGATTATTTGCTGCCTACGTACTTCACACTGGACTTCACTAATCCTGACTAATAACAAATACCGTATTTTCTCGATTAAACACTGGGCCCCGAAAAAAAAAAAAACGCCAGGTTCAAATAAATGCTGGGTCCACAAGGCCAAGTTTTAAATAACGCCAGGGGTATAGACCTTATTCATAAATGGAGGCCGATTAATTATTCTTTTATATTCATGCTAATCAGCCCCCCTAGCCTTGTTAGTATGTGCAAAATTCAAAATAATTTTTACTCTAAAATGAGGCTAGGGAGGCTGATTAGCATGAATATAAAAGAATAATTAATCCGCCGCCATTTATGAATAAGCTAAGGTCTATTTATTTGAGGTCCCAGTGTTTATTCGGGGCCTGCATTTATTTGAGCTCGGTATCAGGTACTGTAACTGCTTTTTATTGTACATTTTAAGATGCATAAACCCAGGGCTAAAAATTAACGGTCACCAGGTCGCCAGTGGCGATATTTTAAAATGACCAGGGCGACTAAAAGTCGAGGTTGGGGCGACTACGATATAAGCTTAGAAAAGTTGCAAAGAACGAAGTTAAAAATAAAATAAAATATGTAGTTAAATTGGACTACCTTTCCTTTCTTTTCCTCCAAACTCTAAGTCATCGACTTTAGTGGATTTTTTAGTTCTTAACGAGCCGATTTAATGGTTCATGAGTTTTTTAGATCGATCCACAAATATATCTAATCTGGACGCCATTTTGAGTTTGTTATTGCCACATGACTCCAGTCTTACCCAGAGTTTCTGTGCGGCACATTTTCAAGTCGCACATGTTTATCGTCAACATAACTTCTTGCCAGGTTTTGATATAGAAATTCTGATGTAAAACCCACAGAATGTGGAGATTTCTCCAAGGATGTGAGCCGCTGCCGTCCAAAAAAACTAAAACCAAGGAAGTGCCGTATAAAAGTAGCAAAAACTACGAAAACTCAACAGGAATTTCAGAAAAGCTTGACTCAGGGGAGGCCGTTTGGTTTGTTGTCCAAGATTAATTGCAATGTTTTGCCCCCTAAAAGGGACACTGCAGCTGTCCCAGCGTATTTGCTCAAAACAGTTATAAATGCACAAAATGTTCCCTAATCTATGAGATAAGAACTTAATAAACTCTAACTAAATGATTAAAAAGAAATTTCTTCAAGAAATTCCATACTGCAACAAAATGTTTGCAAATTTCAAAGATTTCCGAGCCAAACTTTAAACTTTGAAAAACTGACATCCTGACGTTTTTTCAAAAATCCATATTGCAATCCATTTCCATCCTCGCTGTCGTTTAGTCATCCTCACTTCCTAATGGGTTCCTGTCATTTGTCGAGTGTTATTCTACAGAATCAAACCATTATTGTTCAAACTTCCTATGATCTAGATATTTTTCTGAGCTTCCCAAAATCATCCTAAAATGAGGACAGTGTCCCTTTAAAGAGGCGGCAGTATTAAACAGTTTATTCAAGTAAATATGTTTTTTTTAAATCAACTTGAGGAAAATAATTCTCAATTTGAAATTAAGGGTCACTTTATTTTGGCCTGGGCCACTAAGAATTCAAGGAAACTGGCCCGACTGGCCACCAAGCACTGGAGTTAATTTTAAGCCCTGTAAACCGCCAGTGGATACTCTCGAGTTCTTTTAATAAAATTGTTGTTTGCTAACATACATGTATGGAAACTATATATCAAGAAACAGAAACATAACGATACAATTACAACCACGAATTGTCACACTAATGTTTTGCCATTTTTATCTCACATGGAACTTTATATATTTTTCATTAAAGACTACTCAAAAAGGTGAAAGAATACCCCTATTTAATAAACACCGGGCCCCGAATAAATGCTGGGTTCAAATAAACGCCGGGGGCACCTACTTCTCTAATATCCTGCCTGACTATATGTAAGACAGTGTCGTTTTGTAGTTACAAAGCATTTTGACAGTGCTGGTCCTGTGGTCACTGGACATCAGTGGTGTCCATTAGTGCAGTTTAATTCAGACAGTTAACTGTATCGTCATTATTTTCAACAGCTGGCCAGCCAGCTCCTAAACTAAAGAGAATAAAGGAGGAGGAAGAAAATGGTAAGATCTAATAAATCAATCAATCAATCAATCAATCAATCAGTAAAACTAAATATTAAATATACAAACTCCCTAATGGACACCTGACTCGCCCCCAGCCGTCTCTCAGTCTCCTATTATATGCGAGCGTCTTGGGGACTGGGGGATGCTGGGAAGGATCCTTCACATCACCCCTTGCGCTCCCCTCGGCCACGCATAGAAGACAAGAGAGATGACTGGGGATGAGTCAGCTTGGACATGGCGTCATATGTGGGTTGAGTTTGTTGTTGGTTCACATCCTTTCTTTGAGTTTTTTTTGCCAAAAAACCAACATTTCTAAAATTCCAATTTGATATGGAAACAGTGGATAGAACTGAGTTCAAGGGGTGATGTGAAGAATCCTTCCCAGCATCCCCCAGTCCCCAAGACGCTCGCATATAATTATTAATAGGAGACTGAGAGACGGCTGGGGGCGAGTCAGGTGTCCATTAGGGAGTTTGAACTTGGACTTATATTCCTGGGTGTAGAGAGGCACTGTAAGAGTTGACTGCCTTCCCTTGCCCAAGAACACAACACAATGACCCTGGCCAATGCAAGAATACAAACTGCTCGATCCGGAGTCTAACGCACTAACCATCCCCGGGTAACCATTACAAACTGTAGGCCACCACGCCCGTGGGGGGTACTCAAAAAAGTTTTATACGGGGAGGCTCCGCCTAGAGGTCCAACCCCTTACCCTTTTATATACCATTTTTGACAGAAAAGGTACCCCTTTCATATACCTTCCATGGAAAATGGTACCCTTTCATATAACCCTGGAATGAACTTAATGAACAATATATATCCCCAGAAGGAAGTGGAAGGAAGCTGTCTTACGATGACTAAGAACTTCAAACCTGCAGTCCACCTCATACCTAAATGACAGTTTTTCCTACCCTTTTCTATACTCCAACTCGTGAAATTCCTACCCTTTTCTATACTCCAACTCGTGAAATCCCTACCCTTTTATATACCTCCAGTCTGAAAAGGTACCCCTTACGGGCGGAGCCTCCCCGTATAGTCCATTATAGGGAGTCCCCCCGGGCCACCATGTCTACCTGACTGAATATTTTTTCGGTCTTAGGAGCAACCTTGCTTTTTCGCCAACTGATGCGCTACTGATCACTCTTGGAAAAACCACTTATTACCTATTATCTTCATTATTTTAACAGTTACCCAGCCATCCCCTAAACTAAAATCATCCTCTCGTAGATCATTTGAAAACGCTTTACTCACCACTATCATAATTTGTTTTTCTACCAACTTCGCAGGAGAGGAGTCGTCTCGCAAGCAGATACGTAAAGTCGTGACGCTGCCTTCGTCAGCCAATGGCCATGTTCCTCATGAGAATACTGCGAATAACAACAGTGAGTCGGGGAGCACGAGCAGTGAGTCGGGGAGCACGAGCAGCGAGCGCAGTAGCGAAGATGATGGGATTGGTACTCACGACAATGTCGAACCCTTAACTACCGAGGAAAACGCCGGCAGTCGCGCTAGCGTGGACGATACAGCTGTTACTACGGAGAAAGAAACAGTACCTGAAAATAGGGCGAGTTCTGTGCAAGAAAATCACTTGAACAGGGACGAGTCCCAGTCCCTCGTAGAAGGAGCTCTTGCTTCAGATCCTAACACTTCTCACAGCAAAGTTACTGTAGACGAGCAGCCTGTCGCAATGATTACCAGTACTCCGGTTGGCGATGAAGATGTTCCTGGTTCGTTAGCTGGCGACGGCGAGAAACCTGAAGCTATTGAAGAGAAACCCAGCGAAGCAGAGGCTGATATAGGCACTGTTAAGACCGACGTAGCGCAAAACAAGGCTACCAGTGAAGTCAGCTTATCGGCTGAGAAAGAGACGGTGCCCGCGCTAGATCAAACCAATACGACTAGTGTAACTGCTCCTGATAATGATAGTGTGGCTGCAGATACCGACTTAGGGAAACACAGCGTTGCCAGTGAAGTCAGCTTATCTGGTGAGAAAGAGACGGCCCCCACGCTAGATCAGACCAATAGGACAAGTGTAACTGCTCCTGGTAACGATAGTGTGGCTGCAGATACCGACTTAGCGCAACACAGGGCTGCAGTGAAGTCAGCTTATCTGCTGAGAAAGAGACAGCCTCTACGCCAGATCAGACCCAATACGACAAGTGTAAACCGCTCCAGATACTGCAGATATCGACGTAGCGCAACACACTGACAGGGCTGCCAGTGAAGTCAGTTTATCTGGTGAGAATAATAATACTGCCCCTGTAGTAGTAGATCAGACCAAGAGGGACAGTGTAACTGCCAGTGAACATTCCGCCGCACCCTCTGACAACGAGGTGAATATGTCACGTCACCATCGTGGTTCTTCTGAGCTGGAGTCTGTTTCACCCACTGCGACGGAAGATACGCAACCTTCACAGCCAAGAGAACCCTCTAAAGAGGATTCTGTCTCGCTCGGCGGGAAAGAGAGCTTGAATGATCAAAAAATTGAGCACGATTCAGTATCGTCCCCAGCGGAATCTGCAGAAGCCTCTAAAGAGGATTATGCTGCAGTCGACAGGAAAGACAGCGTGGACCACACTGCAGCAACAAGTGACGATTTTAAGGTGAAGAGTGAAAGTATTCGAGGAAGGATATGTACTTTATCTGCGAGTGTTCTTATGGCTCTTTAGATGATCCACAGGGCGAGAGAACTGTCACATTAACCGGGTCTGTGTATCGTGTACCCTGTGCGACCACGCCCAAACCCGTGCGAAAAAATCGGCATCATCAAAGGGGATGTCACGTCTACCCCTGTTGACAACGAATCGAGTGAAATAGTGGCTACTCTTCGCGGAGATCTCTTAGCCGTTTCAGGAGAGGCGAAGTCACGCGGACAGTTCGCTACGGCGTCAATAGATGTGATGTCTTGTGCAACCGGTGAAAAAATCGCGACCATTACTGCAGACGTCGCTCCGAATGACGACCCAGAGAGCGCGTCCGGTGTCATCTCGGGAGAGATTCTCGGCGCGTCTGAAAGTGGATCCTATGATGAGAAAATCGGAAGTTTAGCGGGCAAGGTTTGTTGCTTTGACATTCGACGACGATGTGAATCTCAATAACTAGCGCAGATGAAGAAGTCATTGAAACTCAGGCGCGAAAGCTGTTTTATGTGATTCAAATCTGGGCAAATTTTTTCCTTACTAGTATTAACTGAGGGTCTGGTTATAAAGTCATTATACTGTCTTTATCTCGAAAATCAAAAATCATCCATTTTTTTATTGAAATAACTAATAGCTTTTCAACACCTTTACGAAAACTAAATTAAAGTAGTATGCAACATACTCGAATTTAATGCTTACGTGATTTAAGACGTTACTCACTTTTCGGTCTGCCACAATATTTAACAAATCATTAAAAGTGAAACGGTATTTAATTTATTTTTTGTCAAAATTATTTCATAAACAATTTCGCTAGTCTCAGAATTAAATTGCAGAATTAAGGCAAATGTATTTACACGTATAACGATTAATACACCTAACACTTAGATAATATATTGGTTCGTTTTTTAAAAAGACAACATCAATTATCTCGTATTATTTATACTTCAGGAATCATACTCCAGCTAAACTATGGACTGAGGAATAATTGTACATATAATATCCATTCAATTTAATATAATGTCACTGTAGAGTGTTCAATTTTCCTAATTTCTTAGCTGAAAGGTGTAAATTAAATAAAAAGGGAACTACCGCTTTGTGTGTGTGCCTTATGAGATACAATAACATTTTTTTTTTAATTTAACTTTCGAGTTCTCCCAAAGCCCGCAAATGATTCTCGGGCCCAGCGGACGCCCAGCTCTAGTATCCAGGCCGCCGCTCACTTCTCGCTACTAAACGGATGGTGTTCTTTCACCGAACGCCGCAGACTTCTGCTCAAGACCTTGTTCGCGTTGCTGCCCGGGCTTCACTCGGGCCTTATGTATTAGCAGGCTCCAAAGCAAGCTTTTAGCCAGAAGGGCGTCCAGGTGTCCTGTTGGACGCCCAATCCTGGGAGAAAATGATGAAAAATGCACCAAACCTTTAACAAATTTTTTTGGGGACATGCCTCCAGTACGCCCACTTTACAAATTCTGGCTAAAAGCCTGCTCCAAAGCGACATAAATTGAGACAAGTTTGGTGACAAATGCCAAGGGCTTTGGGGCTGGTTTTGTCAAATTCTCGTAAAAATGACCGAAAGAGTTTTTGATTATACCACGTTTTCCGCCATTCTGAAAGAGTTGCCGCAACATGGCTAGCCTGTTTCAGGCTCTTATGCAGCTCAGCGAGGGCGAGTGAAGTTGGCGGACGAAGGAACGCGAAAATTATACATGTAAACTCGTGTTTTCGCTCGCCCCACTAACCAAGAGTCGGCGGAACAGGCTCAGTATAACAGCCGCGCGGGAAACATGCATCAGTTAAAACGAGAATCCGGCGATTTCTGAAATAGTTAAGTCTTCAGTGATATATGAAGAAAACGTTGCTGTGGCTGAGTCATTCAGGCAAGGGGATTTTACTGTGGGTCTGTGGCAGCTCTAGACAGATCCGGATACGGAGCCTGTTTTTTGACCATTAGGAATGCCACATTACTTTTCCAATGATCCATTTAAGTACATGCTCCATTCATGAAATTATCAGTTAACATCACTTAAAAGCAAAATTGTGTTGGGATCTAAATTAATGATCTGTCAGCGCAAAGGAGCTGGTTTTCCCAAATCGCAAGTTAGATTCCGCAAACACAAAATGAATCTTCAATTCCGCAAAATAGAACTCCCGCAAAAATGTCCATCAAACAGTATCTTTCCCGCGTCGGAACTGAAGGGAGCTCACGCATAAGTAAGGTTCGACTGTGATATCTGCAGAAACAAGAAAATGTTCCACCCACCCCCTCTTGAGTTAATCGGAAGCGTGATTGTAAAACGTGATTGCACTTCGGGTACTGGGAACGAAGCACGAAAGTAAACATGGCGGATGGCGGGACGGACAAATTTGCTTGGAAGATTTCAGCCAAAATATTCCACAACAGACAGGTGAGATTGCGATTTTATTGTTCCCTTTTTGAATGGAGGGTCGTCCTAGAAAGGCTGTGGCTGTTTTATTTCGAATATTTGAAGTAAATTAGGAGGTAATTCGCGGGTCATGCAAGCTTCCGTCGATCAGAGCTTATCGAACGAACAACACTGCTGATCTGACCCGAAGATTTAGTTCTGGCAGTTTAATAAACAGTCGGAGAACATAATAACCTCCTTTTAGATGAGAATATAGGTGGCTAATAACGGCCTCGTGATTATGAACTCCAAGAATCCTGGCTATTTTTCAATGAGTACGAGACATTTTCAGTGATTTGTGACAACTAACCGTGGAGGGAGGTCTCTATATGGCACTGAGGGGGGATAATTTCACTGCCATTTGTCAAATGAGGAATTGCAACAGGCCAATAGGTGTAATTGGTAGCTGATCTTGTCTGGTTATTGACCTGAGACGGTGAGACTTCTACCTTATACACAGTGGAACCCCGCTTTACGGACACTCGTTAATACGGACACCCGCTTATTACGGACAGTTTTGTTTGTCCCGACGACACATATTATAACAACAGAGTTGATGTTCGCGGGCGTAAATATGTTTTTTGGCCCGACTCAGGCTCATTTTAGAGAAGGCTGAAAATTTGCTTCTTCGTTAGCTTTTCCAGCCAGTCCTGATAATATAAAGCTCAAAAACAATAGCTTTGCAGCTGCAGATGGCAGCACTTCGAGTCAACGGCGCTTTGAATTCCAAGAAAACGGCGCGAACAGTTGAATGGTTTCCAGTTCTGATTGGCTGCTACGTTATTTTCTTGTTTCTGATTGGCTCAGTTTCAGCGGGCTAAAATATATTTTAGCCCGCTGAATTCTCCATTTTAGCCCGCAAAATACGCCACAATGCCCGATGAAGTTATTATATAATTTCTCTTATATCAGCCTGCTTTTAAAATACGGACACCCGGATAATACGGACACTTTTTCATGTCCCTTTGGTGTCCACGGCGGTTATTAACCGGGTTCCACTGTACCTGAAACACTGGAGTACGTTTTCAAAGTAGCAAATAAACAGGAACTTACTAGGCAAGAATTAAAATTGACATTTAATAATTTCTTTTTTCTGGGACGTATCTGTTGGCCGGCCATTGTGATATATCTCACAGGATTTTGTTTCTTTTTCTTTGTTTTAGTCTTCCGTCGTATCTTCCGACGTCCACTTCTGTCATTTCACAGAGAAGAATGTTTTCAAATCAGGTAAGAATTAGACAAACTACATAAAAATCCGATAGTACGAGGGATCGGTACTCACGAGGAGTCGCTAAGTAGCGAGCCCCCGCAAGTAGCGATTCCCCGAAAGTAACGTCGAGTTCGACAACCTTTCTTGTCATTCTCGAAAGTAACGGCCCATCCGAAAACCTGACTTCACCCCTCCCCTGATAAAAGTGAAACTGATGAAACTGATGGAACTCAGAAACCGAATTTTGATAAATTTGGTAAGGGCCTAATAGACCTTTCTCCAAAATGGTCGCCGAATGATCGGTCTGGTTCACATTTGAAACGAAAACGCAACTTACGCTAGCCCGGTGAGAAGTTCCGATTAAAGAGCGGACATCCTCGGAAAGCAGAAAGTGTCCGCAACTGGAGCTGGCCGCTTACAGGAATGCGTAAATACAGAGTTTTTGTATGAGGTAGAGTTCAAACGGGGTTTTTGTCAAGGCGGCTGTAAGTAGATCTGTCCGGTTTAATACGAGAGAGTCCGCCGCTGAGAGAGCTTCGCGGATTTTATTCGCAAAATCCGCGTCTGCAAAGTTTCCCTCGCCTCGTTCGACGTCAAATATCTTCCGAAAAACGTCACATGTTTATACTTTTTAATACCACAAACTTCCATATTTGTTATCCAGATTTTATTGATTTTCTCGATATTCTTCAAACTGAAATATACAGTGAGTGCAAATTCTTGATTTCAACCACCTAACCGTAGACTGCGAGCATGCAGTCTCTTTCTTTTCCTAATGGCGCGCGATCGAGCGTTTTTTCACCTAATTTGCATAATTATACATTTCCGCTCGCGCCAAAGATCTGAGGAGAAAAGACCGACTGCTCGCAGTCTAACCTAACCGAGAAGGAACCAACCTTCTTACCTATGTAATATGTAATATTTAAAAGTTAAACCGCTGTACAAAAATAATTAGATATATAAAATAAATAAATCTGAACCAAAAATAAGCGCTCTTGGCACCTAGTGTAAACATTGTCCGCTATCGAAAATGTAAATGAATTAGCAGAAAACATTCCGAACGTATTATAAATAAAGTTGAAAAGTACACATATCTATTATCCGAGTCCATCACAAGAACAGGGGCCAAAGAGAAAACATTGCAAAAACTCAATTTAACAAATAGAAAACGCCAAAAAAAACATAGCAAAGCAATGCGAACAAAAAACACGTTAACAACGGGTGCAGCCGTAGTGTCAACTATTCCTAGTAGTACAAAACTAGCTGTTGTCTGTTGGAAATTCGCTAATTTGATTGGCTGTGCATCGTTGGATATTCGCCATGTCATACACCCGGTCATACAACGCTCGCTCGCGTGCAGTCATGTTTCATTTGGTTGAAATTACATACAGGTCGAACCCCTATTAAGCGGCCACCTATTAAACGGCCAACCCCTATTAAACGGCAGCTATCAAAGTCCCAATATCAGTATGATACTGTAAATAAAACCATTAAGCGGCCAACCCCTATTAATTAAGTAGCCACTTGCCATAATCTCCGAGGGTGGCCGCTTAATAAGGGTTCGACTGTAAAATTTATATTGATAGTTTTTGTGACAGAACAAGCAAAGTTTCTACTAAAACAATTAGCCTACCCGCTCTCGTTTTCTACGAACGATAGTCAAGACTTGGCTATTCGATCGTAGAAAATTTGAGCACGTACTGTCTTGTTGCTTAGGAATTGGGAACGCGCGGAAGTCTTTGTTGCCAATCTACGTATAAACTATAAAGACTATAAACGTACTGAAATCCGTATATGGTTGAACCCGCATACCTATACGTTTTCATCTCCTGCATTATTAAATAATCCAGTAATAGGAAAATCTGAGGCAGATTTCCATTGTAAAACAGACCAACACGGTATAGATACTATTGCTGTTCACTTTGAACTTTCTATTAAGCAGTTAATTTCTTAAGATTCCTTTCCGCTACGTCGGCAGGGAAGTGAAACACTTATAAACTTCAAGTTAAGTAACCACCGTTTCAAATTTAAACAGCTGACGTATAGAGCATTAGCCCTTCGTCAGTGCAATGTGAAATTGTGGTTCGAGTGCGTGTCTAAGTATGTGCCAGTAGCGGCCTAGTTTACACGAAGGCGCACTATTGGTGGTTTGCGAGTGACGTCATCGCCGCCATGTTGGTGGTCATTAACAGTTTGTACCACCAACATGGTCTTTCAGTATCATTTGAATCTCTCGGGATTGGTTGCAAACCAGCAATAGCAGGGACTGAGCTTTGCAAAATTCTAATATTCAGTGCTACGAAACATGGCCTGCTTTGTGTTTTTCTTTGTGCTTATGAAGCTGTCTGTTAAAATTGTTATTATTGAGCTCGATGGCCATGTGGACCTGCTGCAGCCAGCGTTTCTTTCTGAAAGTCATCGCGACACCCATGCTCTCCTTAGCCGCCTCGTGCATGTCTTGCCAGTGACTCTGCTGTACATGCGAGTTAACTGCAGGCTCAAATCCTCGCTGGAAGCGGCTCTCCGACGCTGTTGATTCGCGCTGTGAACACGTTTGGTCGTATAAAGGGAACGTGTTCTACGGTGTTGCTTGTTGAGTACTCCGTCGCTTTTTGAACTCTTGGCGGATTTCACTTTCGTGACAACGTCCTCTGTTCTCAAATAATTCACGCTTGCATCATCGGCCCCGCGAGATTTAATGGGCGGGATTTTATTCTCTGTGTGATTTGTTTCCTCCTCCCGTTTCAGTATTAGCCTTTTCCGGCTGGTTGCGCCGCCTTTCCGCCGAGCTCACTGTGATTCCTTGCGTGACGAAAAGTCACGTTTATTCCGGTTTTCGGATTCATCACAAATTTGAATATCGATATTGAATTTGTCGCTTTGTTTACACCCACTAAACTGGTGTTTGTCGAAATCAGCGGCATGCTGTCGCGGAGTTCTTTCCGTGATTCACCGATCGCTTGTTTCTCCTTGTTTTCTTTGTGCGACTGGCAAAAACAGACGATCTCGTTTTCGTCTCTGACGAAAGCCTCCCTCCATCTGTACGCTTTGTACTGGTTCGTGTTTTATATTAAGCGCGCCGCCACGTTTATCTCGATTCGCATTCTTAATTTGCAACTTGTCTTTTATGGAGGTTTTCAAGTTTCGATATTTCTCCATGGGTAACCACGCTGTTTCGAAACAGACGGGAGCAAGCAATTCGCGCACATCGATCTGTCCGCATTGTTCGATTCCTCGCTCGATTCGCTTGAACAGATCCCTGAATCATCTCTTTCACCATTGAAACTCTGAATCTCAAAGCTTCCCGCGGAATTACCATGTTTATCTCCTTGTATTGATTTCAGACTCGCGCCGCCGGGTGCACCTGCTTGTGGCTTGTTTTTGACACTTTTCAGCGTCAAAGAAAGCTGTATTTTTCGAGGTGCCAGTTTGTATATTTTCCCCAAAGCCGTCTACTTGCACTCTTTGCCCGACCACAGCGTTTCTGTGCGTCCTGTTTTCCATTGCTAGTAGAAGGGGATTAGGTGAATGCTTGTGAGAACACGATAGCGCGATCCCTAGCACGCTCGCACCATTTTCGAACCGCGCCAATATATCCCAAGCGTCAAACCGGACGTGCTTCGAGAGCGGAATTGCTCGGCGATAAGCAGCTTAAAACACTGCGGTTTTCTTGTACCTACGTGCGATATTACATGGTGTCCATGACCGTTCCCGTCCTTAGCGAGGATACACGCGTATGTTGTGATGGATAAACTTCTGTAGGCAGTTGAGGCTGCCGTGTTGCGCTGCCTCGTGCACGGCGGTTTTTCAAGTGATCGGGATGCACTTCCTTGTTTACACCACTCTCGCACTGGATGCTCGCCGACCGGCTCGTCGCAGCGCGCCCCGCTCTTCATCAGTTGAGCAGCGAGTTGCGTGTAGTTAAAGTGAGCCGCGATGAACAGCGCGACCGCGAAGCTGGTACTTGAAGACTAAGGGATTCATCGTGTATGCTCCACCATGTGTTTCATGGTCGGTGTTAGGCTGACCCAACGTGGGCGGATTGTAGAAACGCGCCCCAGCCGTTCCACGTCTCCAGACGAATCGAGTCTCCGTAATCGACGGAGTATTTCTTTAAACGGATGACAATCGTACATCTCTTTGCCCGCGGCGGAGACGAGACGGAAAACGCTCACATGTAATCCTGTTTTATCCGTGATCATCGTCTTCAGATTACCGACTGTCGTCTCCCACACATCAAACCATTCGGTAAATCGAAGCGTTTCGTTCGAATGTGAACAGATCACGTTAAGGTACGTCTTGACGTTTTCTTGAAGTTCGCAGCGCAACGTAGCGCCGAGGTGGAATACTGATGTCCGTGAAAATCCAATCGTCCTCCAAGTTCGATCCGGCGTAATTGATCGCCATAAGCATGTCGTTCTCGCCATCTTCGTTTTGTACCGTATCTAAGTCGAGTTTTCTTGCGAAGGATACTCTTTATGTCGCTTACAGTCTGACCAACTTCGACGTCTAGTAAATGTCTACTGCCGCCAAACAGCACGAAGACCCTCATGTTTTTTGATTAGCGGCTACAATCAACCGACATAGATAAATTTTATGCGATTTCCAATTGCCTGTATCTAGGGCCCACAATTAACGACTGTATACCAAAAATAGTGTTTCATCGCTAGGAAGCGACGGGTTGAAATGCTTTAAAACATTAATATTTCATTGGAGAAGCAGTGAAGCTTGCCTTTGTGACGTGAAGAGGTTTGATAAGCCGAAAGTGGTACAATTAACAGCTTAAATAATTAACACACATTGCCGACCAATCAATCGCGCGGTATTTAAGAAAATCGTGCGCCTTTGTAGTCCAAGCGACAAATGCAAATGTAATGTATAGGAAGAAAGGAAGCTGAAGTCTTTATGGACTATTGTTTTTAGGTTCTTAGCGGGTTTAGCGTATTCCGTGTTGTCGCTTTAGGCAATAAGCGGTTTCAAGGCTTCATACGTGAATATATTTGCAAAGTATTTGTTTTTTCTCCTCAAAGTTGATGCGTAAAGAAGATTGAAATGTGACAATTTCTAAACGGGGAGGAGCTCCGAGGTTTGTCCACTCGATAACATAGCGTGTTTCTGACGGAACTCAATACAGGCGTTAACAAAAGATCGCTTCTAGTTCATTTTGTTAGCAACAAAAGGGTCAATTTAAGGCTAGGCTTTATTGACAACGATTATATGGAGTGTTTATCCAGACAAGACACCCCTCTTAGCAGTGTGATTAAAAACTCGATAGCAAAACTGCCCGTCAGCGCAAGGTCTCCTGTGATATGATGTGCTTGAAATAAGTGGCCTGCTTTGACGTGATTTGCGATCGTGCAATATAACAATGACAAAGCGAAATTATGGCTAGCGATAAGTTCCCTCCTTTGATTGCCTTAGGCAGGATCAAAAATATTGACTTAGTAGAAAAATACCTCACGCAATGATCAGAATGATTTACAATGCAAATTTGGGAACATTTTAGTTACCCGCTTACATGATGTATTTATGCGTCTTGACGCGAAGACACCCGCTGACACAGCGTTTGACAGTCTATCGATCGAAAGGGAATTCGAGGAAAGATTTGACAAAGAACTTTGAACTAAGCTCTATGGCAGCTGGATGCTGTTTATGAAAATAGATTATTGCCCCAGACGGCCCACTGGGAAACGTTTAAACAATGCTGCATGTATTGTAGTAATTTTAATAAGTATGATGAATATATATTAAAAGTCCCGTAGAGTCGGTATTTATATGGTTCTATATATAGTAAAAAATCCTTGCCTTGTGTACTTCAGCCCCCTTTCTATTGTGAGCACATTGCTGTAGTTAACAAAAGAAATGGTAAATTAACCTCTGTAGTGAATCAGTTGGAAAGTTGACGAGCGTAATCACTGTGTAGCCTTTCGTTGGAGCAAGGATTGTGGGATAGGCAGTACGTTATATTATTGGAGGAAGCATGGCAACGAAAAATTCACGAATGAATACATTAATTAAATGAGAAGCGCTCTTAGGGAGCCAGTACCAGTACCGATTTGCAAGATAATAATAAATTTCTGTTCTGAAGTTTGGGTCCAAAACGATCAATCAAAGTCATGCATCGATTAACCTGCGATCAGGCCAATTTTTCGCGGCTCCTTTACATTCTCTTTACGGATGTCACGCTAAATAATTTTCAGCGCGGACCACGTAAAGACGAAGAGTAAAAGAGAGCGCGGAAAAAATTCGCCTGATACTCAGGTTATGCATCGATCGAGGCGGGCATTTATAGTAGGACAATTTCTCACGTTTGTAATCCGGGGATCGGGACGAAGTCAACCCAGGGTATTTCACTGCCTCGTGTTTTTTACCTCAACGGATCCTGGCTTAGTTTGGCGGTGATGAGTTCATCAGTAAGACGAGAAATTTTGGTCACAGAAGCTCTACGGACGTCATATTGAGATGGCAGATCCACAGAAGGTTGGACTGAGATGTAGCACTCATCTGGGCCTTGGTCTGTTCGCAATAACCTTTTGGATTAGTTCACAGGCGAAACATTTGCCTTCTCAGTCCTTTTTCATACTGTACCGTGGAGCATTTTCCCATTTTTTAACCCAAAAGGCTAATGCATGGGGGTTCACACCGGGGGTTGGGGAGGGGAGGGGGGGGGGGGGGGAAAGACGTGGTGATGGCTGGATGGCATTTCCCCAGTTCCCCGACGTATCTTGGCAAAAGCCTTGTTTGCAAAATCGTTTATCAACGCACCCAGTAAAGCAAAGATATTTGCAATACACGTCCTACGTGGCCTTTATAATAATTTATTATTGACAACAGAGCTTCGTTTTGAGTAATTTATTTATTTCTAGCTGGCCTGCAGTTTTCACAAATGATAAACTAGGAAAATTTGAAAATTGAACTTAAATTAAACATTACTATTGGTTATAAATAACAAGCTAACAACAATTTCAAATACATATTGTTACGACTACCTAAAAGTACTTTTAAAACACCTATGTGGCTTTGTTAATTTATTATTTGTTTTAACGTTATGAAAACAGATAAAAATAAATATCAATTATTAATTTAAAAAACACAGCTAAGTCAGAACTGGATGCAAAGTAATCAGGGAGTTGAACTTCTATCATGGCCAAATCTGGACTCGTTCCCAGTCGTCTCTTGTCCTTTTTTGGAAAAGGGGGAGAGTCATGGGAGACTGGGGGAAACTGGGCAACACGAAGGAGAGACGACTGGGGACGAGTCAGAGGCCAGATCAAACGAGAGCGAGAGTCGAGAGTTTTCTTCAAAGCTCAACGACTATCATCAGCGCGCAGTCAAACAAGCTGAGAGTACGCGAGGTAAAGGTGAAGCCAACACTGCCTGGAACTTATCACGGTTTCCGTTAATCTCGTACCCAGATCTTCTCAACCCTCGTAGAGCGAGAACATCTGGGTACGAGATTAGGTTTCCGTAGCATGAAGCCGACTAGGAGAATTGCTACTCCTCCTGGATGGGATGCCCCCAGCATTTTGTCGTCGGTGCCCATTTATACTCCTGGGTGGAGAGAGGCACTGTGAGAGTTAAGTGCGGCCCAAGAACACACACATGACCCAGGCCAGTGCTCGAACCAGGACCGCTCGATCCGGAGTCCAACGCGCTAACCATTTGGCCACCGCGCCTCCAACTGAGAGTTGACATCATCCATCTGCTTGTCACTCGACCCAAACCTCTCGTCGGCTAAAATCGCACGAGTAATGAGAGAGCATCCGCAGAGTTGGCGATCAGTAAGTCATTAACGCGAGAGTTTGAACTCTCATCAACTCTCGCTCTCGTCTGATCTAGACTTTTTAAAAATAAACGATAAGTTTTCTTTTCCAATGTAACATGGATGAAGCCTTATACAAAAAGCATTTTTAGTATTTATTTGGAGTTCAGTTTCTATGCTAGATTTCTTCACAGCCGTTATTTCGATCGACATGCCTACTGCCAGTGAAGATAAAGCAGTTTAGTCGCTTTAATTCGGTGACATTTGAGAAAAAATAATTTTTCAATTTGACAACTAAAGAGGTCGGAAGTAAAAAAAAATGAACGATATTGAAGCCAAAATCTGTGATTCTTCTTGTCTACTAACACCAACATGGCGTGCTAAAGTGATGTAGTTTTCAATTGAGTGTCAGTAAAGCCAAAATCAAAGCAATTACAATGACCAATCAAAGAAACGTAAACAACACAATGAACCAATGAGAACTCAAAGATACATGTGACCGGCGCCAAGCGCGGGAAAACGCACGTGACCAAGTCGCGATTGGTCAGTTTGGTTTTGCATCTGATTGGTTGAGAAGGTGGGCGCGAGATTTTTAAACCAATCATAGAGCAAAACCAAAGAAATTCCGGATATTGTTTAGATTCCTGAGTGGATGAAAATTGTTAGAGAAACTATTAAAAATGAATTTATTTTGTATCAATTTTTGACATCTTTCTATTGGTTCTGCCATTGGCCAATCAAAGGCAAGTTGACTTCTCTGCCTCCCAGACTACGTGCTGTCAGTCAGTACCTTACTGGCTCTGTGATTGGCTGAGAAGATTAGAAAACCAACAAATGATGTAAAAACGTTGTCAAAAAATTAATCAAACTCGACTAACGACAGTACAATGTGTTTCACTGTAAATTTGATCGTTTTGTTTTATAATGTAGTGCATTAGATTCTGCACACGATCTGATTGGTTAAGAAAAAACATATTTTTATTATATATTTTTTCAGAGTTGACTAAAATGTTCAAGGAATTGCGCGCGCTATGATTGGTCAGATCGAGTTCATTATTTAACAAATAAAGAAGCCAAACCCATGTATTAAACTGTCATAAAGCAGGACACCCTTGGGACCAGTTCAATCTGTCCGCCTTAAAGAGGTATCTGCCTAAAAGAGAGTTTCGTCACGTTAAATAATATAAACTTCATTCGGTCGGGACCAGCCAACCATGTCCGCCTTAGAGATGTGACCGCCTTACAGTGGTGTCCGCTTTGAGAGAGAGTTGACAGTGTTCATGCATTTAATATTGCCCTTAATAATACATGGCTTTGGCTTCTTTATTTGTTAAATAAAGCCATACATTCCGTACCGCCCGTTCACAAACAGTTCTGGGAATTAAATAAAATCTTAATGTTTTGAATATATTAATATATTTGTAGTATTTATGATTCAAGCTTTCGATAACAGTAAATTTCATTTTGGCTAAAATATCACTACCATTTCGTCTAATAAAATACTCTACAATATCGTAAATGGAAATCATTTTGTTCTGTTAATTATCAAGGACTGACTCTTATCATATACAGAAATCACATATAATTCAATGACAACATGGAAAAAGAGCATTAAGCGAGTGAGTAATATTGGGGGCAAAATATATTTTTGAGGCCTTTGGCCGTTTTAAACTTTTTCCCAAAACAACCGATTGACCTGTAGGTCATTTTTGCATTAGCCTTTCGTTACGAAAGAACTTATAAAGCAACAACTTTGTCATATACATATAAACCTCTTCATTTTGAAGACAAATGTAGCATATTCACAGTATCATACATTCTCTAAACTTTACAATAAATTTAGCCATCTACCAAAGAAAGAAATTTTCTTAGCAGTAAGCATATTTGGTGACGTAAATCCTCCTGAGGCATCTGACTGAATCAAAACACGTTCACAATTTTCCATTCGTTAATTTCATTTTCCTCTTTCATACCAAATTCGAAATCCAAATATCAACTAGGTATGCCTGCTGGGTTCCATCAGTGTTCAACTGTGACAATCGCTGAAACAAGCAACTTGTCGCTCCAGTGGGTCAAGGTAAAAGTGACACAACTCACGCTCACATCAAGTCTCAGCCCAGCGAGCTAAGCCGCGGGTTACCAGTTCTCTGTTAATAAGGATTGTCCTGCAACAAAACATCAATCAATCAATGAATCAATCGATCGATTCAATCGATCGATCGATCGATCGATCAATCGATCAATCGATCAATCAATCAATCGATCAATCGATCAATCGATCAATCGATCAATCGATCAATCGATCAATCGATCAATCGATCGATCGATCGATCGATCGATCGATCGATCGATCAATCAACCAATCGATCATCCATCAATCCATCGATCAATCAATCAATCAATCAATCAATCAATCAATCAAACAATCAATTAATCAATCCATCAATCAATTAATCAATCAATCTAATCAATCGAGCAAACAATCAATCGATTGATCAATCAATCAGTCAATCAATTAATCAATCAATCAATCAATCAATCACTATTGGGCAAGCAAACAAACAAACTAGTTTAAACGCGCCACTCATGGCTTTCTTACCTGCTGCCCTTGCACGAGATAAAGTTCTAAACACGGCAAGCCGGTTCTGTGGCCGATAACACGGGCAGTCAACACAGAATTCATTGTCAAGTCTTCCAGCACCGCACTGGCCACAGTTGAAAACGTGTCTCCTGAAAAAAACAACAAAAATGAATGAACGTATGAACAACTGACTGAATGTATCAACGAACGAACGAACGACGAACGAACGAACGAACTGAACGAACGAACGACCATCCGAACGAACGAACGAACGAACGAACGAACGAACGAACGAACGAACGAACGAACGAACTGACGAACGAACGAACGAACGAACGAACGACGGAACGAACGAACGAGCAACTGAACGAACGAACGAACGACGAACGGTGAACGAACGAACGAGAACGAACGGTCGAACGAACTGACGAACGAACGAACTGAGAAGAAGAGTAATATGTACTTACCTTGAAGAGGGATCACGTTCGCCAAGGTAACACTCGATTGCTTGAAAAGGCAGTGTTAAAAAGTCAGCCCTGAAAAAAAAAATACAAAAATCCACGTTGGTTACATTTCATACTCTTGAACCAACACTGTGTGCACGATGTTCTGAAAGCATTTTGTCACGACGTTAGTTGTAGCCTGATTCTCAGTGAGAGCGATCGACTCGGACTGTCTGAGAATCAGGCTACGTTAGTTGACACATTCTATTTGTGCGTCAAATGACAATAAAACCCTGAAAAATAAACGTAATAACTTAGCTACGGTCTCATATGGTGTATCTTGAAAAAATGGCCAATTTTTTCAAGTTCGTCGTTTGCAATCCGTCTTAATCTTATCCATCCTGAACCATCCTTGTTCCTGTTTGGTTTATTATCACCTCTTTGGTGTTTTTCTACCTTAGTAAACTATTATTTTGAGGCTTCAATTTGAAGGTGATTTTGCACTTCGCAAAAATGGCTTAGAATATCGTGACATAACTCCTTTAAGACTTAATAACGGAGGAATTGAAGAGACATTTACTGTAGCTAAACAAACCAAGATATAAAGAGGATCAAACAATGACTCCCCCTCCCCTTCCAGACATATCTACGATAGAACACTTCCCTATTACGGACAGTTCACTGGGTCTCGGCAAAATCCTCATACATTTTCTTTAAAAAAAAAACTACCTCTGTCAGTGACACGGACACCTATATTACGGACAACGGACCTTACAACTCGGCCGCAGATAGCAACATTCATTATTCATATTCTCTTTATTTATTACGGACGAAACTACAAAACTCTGTATAAACCATGAATATTTCTTCAAAATAAACCGTTTTCAGTTGATAGACCTTGACTCCCGATAACTCGAACCTTCAAGGGAAATTGAGAAACGTTTGAGTTATCGAGGGTAAGATTAGTAAGAAAATGACCTGAAGGGAAAAACGAATTGACTTCGAGTTAGCGGGAGGTTCGAGTTATCGAGGGTGCGAGTTATCGGAAGTCAACTACTGTAGATAGTTTTCTGCATGACTTCCATTGTCGTAAAGTATGTTTTAGTTATTGTTCCTGTTGCATACGTCTGATTTTAAATGGATACTCTTCTAATTAACTTTAGTAAAAACTATTAACCGAGACCGCTTACTGCTTCCCTTCTTTTATTACCGCGCGGCTCTTTTGGGGGCAAATATCGAAGAGTAATTGAATTAAAAGTTTCATTTAAAATTGTCTTCGTCTTCACCACACAAAAAAATATCGAACTGTATCCACATATAAATGAGCTATGTCACGATATTGCCAAGTGCAAAATTACCTACAAATTGAAGAAAGCCTCAAAATAACAGTTTACTAAGGCAGAAAAACACCAAAGAGGTAATAATAAACCAAACAGGAACAAGGATGGTTGAGGATGAAGAAGATTAAGACGGATTGTGAATGGCGAACTTGAAAAAATTGGCCAATTTTTTCAAGATGCGCCGTCCGTGACGTAGCTCCTTTAAACGTGAACGCTATCAGACGCCGTTCGCCTACTAAAATGCTTAGCTGACACAGTCTTTGTATAATAAATTATTATTTATTAGTACGATGGCACTGAACTCTCGCGTTGACGTTTTTTTTTGGATAAAATATTGGGCATATAATGTAGCTAATTCAGCGGGGAAAAAATCAAAGAAAATAGACCGCTTACTGCTGTGACCTCCTAGTTTTTTTTAATGATTCCCCGGCTCTTTTGGGAGCATGCAATAAATCAACCTCGACCTTGAACGTTGAAGTAATTTTTAGTTTTTCACATTTGTTGTATAGAAATCGCCGAAACATAGACAAAATCTAGGCATATAATGTGGCTAATTCAGCCGAGTACCAGGGAGGAGAGGACATTAATCCTTACTTTTCCTTTCCCTCTCCTCCCCCCTCGAAAAGTCTGTTACACTGGTTAGCCTATAACTGAGTGTCTTCGCAACACCGATATTCACGAAAACAAAAAAATGGCGTAATTTGCACGTAGGCGGTTTAAAGACATTAAAACTCGAAACAAGAAAATAAAAGTTAATTAAAAGAAAGGTTAATTAACAAGAACTAGTCATAAACTTCCTGCTTTTCCAAATGATATCATCGATGAGAGAGATATTATTCTGTCAGTGACACAAGCTACTCGGAAAAAAAATTCCGAGTTCCCCCAACAGGAGTCGAACCTATGACCTTCCACACATCATCGATGTTGGCACTTATTCGTGGAAAGAGATCGCCGAAGCATAATTATCGCCGCGAGGCTTTAATTAACAAATAAGGAAGCCAAAGCTGTGTATTATGTAACATATCAAACACGAGAGACAGTGTTTCATCCGATATCCAAACACCGAGAAGAGAGTTGAAAATACGACGTATTTTTGACGAAATTTGAGGTGTTTGGATAGCCGATGAAACACTTTCTCGTGTGTTTGATATATCTTCTCAATCGAAACAAAAACTAAGGAGTAAACGGAGAAATAAAATCGAAATCTATGCTAATTAAGACCAGGTATCCAAACCTCCGACACGGTTATGATTTCCTTTGTTTTAACTTGCTGAATTATTAATGAATTAGAAAAATTAAAAAATTAAAAATTAAAAATATAGAATTAGAAAACAAGGGTACTGGCAACCCGAAATAACCATTACCTAACAGAATATATTTTTTTAACCAATCAGAGTGCGCGCATAATTCAGTCTATATTATAACATTCTGTCATTATAACTAAGCAGAACGGAGACCATAATTCAACTTAAAACCCTTTATGAAATAATAATAATAACAATAAAAGACTAAGCCAGTGTTATGGACCAGCATAGGACGTTATTTCACATTCGATCTTATTCGAAACGAATTTAGCACTCCAATTTGTAAGTAATAAAATGCCACTGACATTTGCGGCATTAAAATATACACTTAAGGGCTAAAACTTAAGAACATGTTAAGAACATACCTCAGGCTGAAATTTAGTGATTAACCCTTTCACTCCCAAGAGTGGCCAAGTTCAAAATTGAAAAAAAATTCCAAATTTCATTAAGTAAAATATTGCGAAAACGAACAGCACCACATGAAAATACTGCTCAATAGCTTTCATTTGAATGGTCGCACACTAGGGTTTCATCCACAGACTTAAAAGTTAGCACCACGGTAATTGACTCTAGGTTTGACTCTGGGAGTGAAAGGGTTAAATAACGTTTTACTCCGCCCGTTTATACAACGAGCAGTGTAAAGAAAATATCATAGAATGTAACAGTTTGGTCTGAGCAGTGGCATAGTCCAACTGAATCCAACATGGTCGAATACATATAGCAATATATCGTGACACGAACAATGTAGTTTTTGCGTTATCGAAATGTACACTTCTCTCCATTCAAAATAGGAAATTATGCACGTTTAGCAATTTTAAAATTTCTAGAATTAACATGTAACTTGAGAACATTTCAAGAACGTTCTCAGGCTTAAATCGCCCAAAAAATAAGAACCGGTTCAGTCCTGGCTCAGCCTCAGCTCAAAAACTAGACAAAAAGAGTGTAGCGAAGTTGCTAATTCTCAACTAAGTCGCCAAAGACTACCTTTCACTTCACTTGAAAGTAAAATTGAATTCCAACAGCGCGCGCACGCATAGCGATCGATTATTCAAGAAAATAAATAGCGCTTTGAACATCGAACTGCCCCTTGGAAAGCGTAGGGGGATATCTATATTTTTTTTTATACCGGAAGAATAAAGAAAAAAATTACTGCCACGCAATTAACATTTACAAGTTAACCAAAAACCCAACAGTTAATTTACGCGAACCACAGCAGGTTAACAGTGCGAAAAAAAAAGCAGGATGTTTTTTTATCACAAAAACGACAAGACAGACATCTGTGTTTGGGAGGCAGTCAAATCGTGCAGTGCTTTTACTTCCCTTGGAACTAGTGTCTAAAAAAACAGACTGTCAATGTTTGATTGTGTGGGATGATAAATAACTGCACTTATGCAGGCCTAAAATTAAACTTTATCGCCCGTGAAAACACTTCATTGTGATCGGTCGCAATCACATTGTAAGAGGCATGCAAAATTTAACGTTGTACTTCTATAAGATTTTCAGATATCTAATACGAATAAAAATAAAAGTCGAGTTTATTTTCATGTTCTCAAAGAAACACGTGAACAATTCAACTTACATCCGCAAATTTCCTGCAAACGGGCGGGTAGGGGTAAAAAAGGAAATAAATACATGCAAGTCACGAACAAGCTTAACAAACACGAACAAGTGATTACAGGAACACTAAAACGATTCTCACCTCAACTGTCGAAGGCTTGAAGCAGCGATCCGACCATATCCCCCATAATCCAAATATTTGACCTCCACTTCGTCTGGATTGGCCGTCGGCCCTAGCACTTGTGCCCTATACCAGCCATTATATGTGTACGCCGGAGCTGCACAGCACGAGCCTACCACGATGGGCTGCGGCAGAGGTAGAATAAGCGGTGCTGTGCCCTGTCCGTAACACTGCAGCATGTTCTGATGAAGATCTTGGAGCTGCCTCTGCATGAAGTCGTTGTGCAGTTGCACGAAAAAGTGGCCGGCATCCGCAACGCTCGTCACCACAACATCGAAGTTTGCAACGCTCGGAAGCATGGCTTGAACGAAAGGCAATGCCTGCGGTGGCGGCATCGCAACGGCGACCATCGACTGCACGCGTACGGCGTTTGCCGGGCCGTTCAGAGCCGCCGCCGTGTTTAACCGCGTCAGGGGCACGCAAGGAAACTTTTCGTGAATCGAATCCAGTGCGGTTTGAATCTGCGCTGAATTTCCTGTGACTGAGATGATTCTGTGAGTGGAAACCTCGCCCGGTGACTGAGGAATCAAACGAATTTTCGCACCGGATTTCTCCGAGATAACACGCACGTTTTTGCCCTTCCGTCCTATCAACCTTCCGCATAGAATCTGTGGGAACTCAATTTCCCAGACGTCTTTGTCTCCGCCGCCGTTTTGCAGGCTTTTTTCGCGACTTCACGTTGTCCTCGCCGAGAGGAGGAGTGCCATTGTTAAAACCTTCCGTGAAGCTCAGCAGGGTACTGCTATCGACACTCCCCTCACTGGTTGATTCCTCTTCGCCTCCGGACGATTCTTTGAGTTCCGAACTCGTCGATGGCTTCGTTTCTCTCCCAGAATCTTGCTGAACGCTTTCTGTTGTACTTGATTGTTTTTCCAGCGGGAATCGCTGTACGGCATCCATCGCGTCTGTCTCCACAATCTCCTCGCTTACTTCACTGATGTCAGTCTCTGTGACAGTGCAGTGCTCCAACACGATCCTTTCCTTCTCGTCCTCGCTGTTTTCTTCTCGTTCGCCGTCAAGCTGCTCCAGCTCTTCGGCTTCCTTGTTCTTTTTTCTCAGCCACAGAAAACTTACGAGGATCGTAATGGCAGCTGGAAGGACCAAGGAAACGAACAGTTTGGTTGAAAACTGCATATCGGCCAACCTGAGGACAGAGAAAAGAAACAAACTTAGCAGAGCACTGGCAAAGAAGGTCAGAACGAAACTCGGGAACTTTGCACAATAGATCTTTCGTAATGTTTGACTTTCGTAAGTTCAAACAGATCTAACTCACAAGGCTGTTTCAATAGCATATAATAATAATAATCAAGCATTTCTATTGCGCAAATTCCAAGCCGAGGCATATAACCCGTTGGGAAGTAAGGAAGACTCATTTCATTAATTACACAAAATTCACACAAGCTGTTGGGTTAGCCCTCGGCGCCATGTACTTCGGTTTGTAAAGCAACCCTGTAACACTGAGGAAAACGTCAGTAAAACTACATAATGCACTTCTGACTGCGAAAACCACAATTTCAGTTTTTTAACCCTTAGGCTTAGACAAGTTCACTTCGAATAAACCGTAGCAAGGTAATTTGCCTTACTTACTCTTGAGGATAGAGTGTCGGAAATTTGCGATTTTTTCGGCGTCGAGTGTTCATTCTGCAATATACAGACTCAGTTTGTTCTATCGGGCAATGAAACGGTACATGAATCGCTACAATAGCTTAAGGCCAGCCACAGGAACACTTCGCGCTTTTCGTGCAGATTGCAGGAAATCGAAGTTCAGTTTCCGCGACGCGAAAAGGTTCATGGCCAATATTTCAAGTCTGGGACATGCGCACTGACACTCAAATTTAAGTATGACGTTAATATGACTTTAATTATTTATACAATCTCGTTCCCAGAGTCCTTACCCTTGTCCAATTATGGAATGACGTTGTACACGATAACCGGCGAGAATGATCCAGCCCGAGGTTTAACTGAAAACACAGACAGAGAGCTTGGTAGTTTTGCTCGTGTAAGCCGAGAACTGAAAAATGGCTACCTATAAATACCGAAATGCATGCCAAACGCACTTTTGCAAAGGTTTGCGCGAAAAAAAAGGCTGTTGAGAAATGTGGTACCATTTGTTATGCTGTACAAGGTGGTTCTAACGTTTGAGACTGTGGATGAAACCCTAGTGTGTGTCCATTCAAATGAAAGCTACTGAGCAGTACTTTCATATGGTACTCAGTTTATTATGGTGTACAAGATTGTTCTAATTTTTGAGTCAGCGATGAAACCTTAATGTGCGACCATTCAACTGAAAGCAATTGAGCTGTACTCTCATGAGGGTTAAATTCGTCTAAAGGAAGTTTGACCCGTCATGTGATATGCACTGATTGAGGTGTGATCACAACAACTTTAGGCGAAGTCCCAGTACACACGGATCAACTGTACCAATCCAGATCAGTAGGTAGGTAGGTAGGTTTGGTAAAAAAAATACTTTTACCACCGACTCGTCACTGGTTATCTTCAAAATTCAGATCGATTTTCTACTTTTTGTTTTCAATCCCCTTTTGCTACTTATTCAGCGGGACAAATAGAAGGAATTAGAAACTTGAATGATATAATTATGAAGAAATGAAGAAATGCTCTCAAGTCGAAATTAACTCCCTCCCCAACGGGAATCGAACCAATGACCTTCCAGGCGCCGGTTGGACGCTCTAGCCACTGAGCTATGGAGGACTCATGGTGAGGACATATTGGACATATTACAACGATTTGGCATAAGCCGATTTTTATATGCTAATGAGTACCATTACATGCTAATGTAGAGGAACAACAGAAAATTGCATGTGTTGCAATGAACTACTGTTTGAAATTATAACTTTTGTACATACCAGCGTGTAATATACATATTTCTCACACATCAAACGTATATTACACGCTGGTATGAACAAAAATTATAATTTTAAACAATAGTTTATTTCAGCGCACGTAATTTTCTGTTGTTCCTCTACATTAGCATGTAATGGTACTCATTAGCATATAAAAATCGGCTTATGCGAAATCGTTCTATTGTCACATATGAACCTAGTTGTATGGCCTTGCTCACCATGAGTCCTCCATAGCTCAGTGGTTAGAGCGTCCAACTGGCACCTGGAAGGTCATGGGTTCGATTCTCGTTGTTGGGGAGCTCAGAATTTGTTTTCGACTTGAGAGCATTTCTTCATTGATTCACTTTATCCAAGTCACCCATTCCACTTAACATGATATAATTATGGTTATCTATCCAGAATTTTACCGTAAAAGCTCTATTTAGCCCCCTCCAAGTCAGATTTTAAAATAATCCCTCCTCTCTATTAAGCCACCCCCACGCGTTAGAGGCCAAAGTTAAATTGTAAATATAGCATTTAAATTGATTTCCGTCAGGCTGATGTAAATGACTTTTTAGCAATATTTTCTGGCGTTTCAGTCACTTTGTATTGAAAAGTGGTCTTTAATTTCCAGAACTATCGTCGAGTTAGGGTATAAATGACATTGTATTCGTAAGACGGTGATACATAGCCCATTTCTTGTTCTGTTTTAGTTCGTGGTGTAATAGTAAAGTTTCATTTTCTCGGGGCCTGAAATTAACTAAGTAACCGAGGGCTCAATAGAGCTTTCACGGTATGTGCATAGGCTTATTTTCGGGGGGGGGGGGGGGGAGGGGGGGAGAGGTATTATCGGAAGGAGTTTTGCGTTTTGCGTTTTGCGTTTTGCGTTTTGCGTTTCAAAACTGGTCGGGCTATTTCTTAGAAGAGAGTTTCCGTCTGATATATTTTAGGGGCACATAATACTGCATGGTAAAACTCTCTAAACAGTATGACATGAAATAAGCTCTACAGTCGCCAAGTCTGAACATATAACGTATATAAAATGTAATGTAACGATATAAAATGCAAAACAAGGTCTACAATAGAGGGTTAATAATTGGATGAAAGTATATATCGTCCTTTAGAGCTAAATCTAAACCCATGGGTTTATATATTTGGGGGAGCAGATCTTTTTATCGGAAGGATTTCAGTGTGTGAGATATTTGAGGGCTTATTTTCGGGGAGGGGGGAATACTCGGAGTTTTACGGCACGCTACGGCGTTGTCAGGGCCACTGTGGCCGGAGTGCAGCTAGCCCTTGCTTGACAAACCTGTTGGGTGGTCGCTTACGGGAGATACGGCTGGCTGAATACGCCTAGCCTCGCTTGACAAACCTGTTGGGTGGTCGCATACGGGAGGTCATAAAAAAAAGGCAGGCAGCGATGTCGTTCCTTGAAAATCAAACCTCGAGATGCAGCAGATTCCATGCACAATGTCCGTCTCGACACTTCATTCGACGTTCTGATTTATTTGTGATGTGAATATAAACCTAGGAACCGTTTGTAATGCAGATCCGACTTCTCCTGTTTTGATTCACGCAGGTGATTGGCTTAAGGGCCTATTTACACTCATGAATGTCTAGTTTAAGCGTGAAGCTTATGGCGTCATAGTATAGGATTTTTGTCTACTGGCCACTCGATTTTCTAATGGATTTCGTCTTAATCTCCATGAAAAGTTTGGTATTGATCCAGTGCTTCGTTTTGGAATTAGAGCATTTTGAAATTTGTGAAGTCCCGGATGAACGTGTTTCTGAACTGTCACAAAAACGGGTATTTTTTATGACATTTTTAAATTTTTAGACGTGATAATAATTCAGAAGTGATGTCTAAACAGATTTGAAGTGAAAGCTAATGATATTGACGGTAGAATCTACTCTACTTCTTGTGCAATTTTATGGAGGCCATATTTGTGCCCCTCTGAAGGGCACAAACATGGCGGCGGGATACTAAATACGGTAATTTTCTAAAAATTCGTGTGGTAATAACTCGGTTATGAAAAACGCTACAAAGCTATAATTTGGACAAAACGTTTATTTCTGCCTGCTCTTTTACCTGTTAATTTTCTGATGTTGTTCATGAAAGCAGACAGTTTTTGTAACGTTGATGAAAACCACCAATAAGTAAAAACTGAAAACTGAACGCACTTGACTTAGCATCTCATTAAAGTCGGCAAATTGAAAGGATTAAAGTAAGTAACGGAAAAAACTATCCTTATTACACGGGTCTTAGTCTCCCTGACCGCGCGCTACGGAAAACACTGTTGAAAGCCTATATTTTAGGAAAGATATTTTGTCGTATAATAAACAATTTATTCAGCGGAAAGTTGTGTATTAAATACGGCTGGGCATTTTTACTCGTCATTGTTTATTTTTTCTCGCCTAAAGGCTCGAAAAAATAAAAACTGACTCGTAAAAATACCCAGCCGTATTACACAACTTTCCGCTGAATAACCTCTTTATATTATATTTGTATCGCTGAGTTCAGAGTTGTTTTGTCGTTGTTTTCGAGAAATTATTTCTTTCACTGGATCAAAAATTGTTTTCGTCGCTGGATTCAGAGTTGTTTTGTCCACGCTGTATTCAGTAAAACTATCTTTATTCGCGCTGGTTTCAAAGTTGTTTTTGTCGCTGGACCGTTCAGACGGTTGTTTTGTCCGCCGCGCTAGGTTCAAAATTGTTTTTGTCGCTGCAGGCGTCAGAGTTATTTTGCCGCTGGGTTTGAAATTATTTTTTTTGCTGGACCGTTACGAGTTGTTTTGTTCTCCAATCCTTCAAGTATTTTTGTCAATTGATAGTCAACGAAATTGGAACTGCCGTATCTTCAAGGAAAACAGCCTGTAGGCATAAAACTTGGCATGAAGATCAACATTGCCGCGGTAATTAAGAACATGTTAAACTGAAGAAAGGCTCGGTAGTTGAGAATAAGCGGTTCAGATTTTGCAATTTTGATATTGTCGCGCGAAAACACCCGACCGATAAAGTTAACCGAGGAAAAAGTCGAGAGAATAGTTGAGACAAGAGAAAAAAGTCAGGGGAAAATGAAAATAGAGCGCAAATTTCCATGGCACTAAATGGGCTCCATACGGGTACGTTGATTCGCCTTAAACCGCATGTCGGAGCTAAGGAACGAAAAGGTATCATATTTGCACTCGTTTTGGTGCGTATATTCGAACGCTAAAATGCTATGTCGTATAATAATAATCTGAAACTAATTGAGTGCATGACGAGACTCCAAATATCTTGCTTTGATTGGTCAACAAGTATTGGGTCGCCCCAGTTGAAGTCGTTGTATTGTATATAAATTTCTATGTTTAAAGTGGAAAGCCACATCAACCGTAGCTGGGTTTCATGCGGTACCTCTATACACAGATCGAATTTGAAATTTGGCAATGATGGTTTTTGAGGAGGGAGTAAAGCCCCGATGAAACGGTCACAAAATTTGTCTCAACATTCTCTCAACATTTGTTGTGACATGTTGTGACCATGCCCGGTCAAACGACCTCAACAACCTCTCAACATTTCAAGAACAAAAGAAATGTTGTGAAGATGTTGAGACAAAGTTTAAATGAATTTAAACTCTTCTCAACATGTCACAACATCTCTCAACATTGTTGAGAGAGGATGTCAAACGGCCTCAACATCGCCGGGCTTTCAACAAATGTTGTGACCGTTTGATCGGGGCTTTGATAGAAACGGAGTACTGTACCCGGGAAAAAAACCCTCGGAGCAAGGATCCGCGGAGAACCAACAACAAACTCCGCCCACATATGACTCCGGACAGAATCGAACCCAGCAGCGAGATAACATGTTGACTCGATTTTATATAACGGATGTTTTGTGAGATTAAACATAAATCGAAAAACATCCGTTGTAGATAAGATGGGTATTCATGCCCGTTTCATTTTGCATGTAAAGTTGTTGAACATTACACAAACACTTTTCAGGGTAGATCATTTTAAGGAGCTACGTCACGAATAGCGCATTTTGAAAAATTTGGCCATTTTTTTTTTACTTTTAACTTAAAAGTTCGTCATTCGCAATCCGTCTTAATCTTCTCTCTTTGTTCCTGTTTGGTTTATTATTACCTCTTTGGTGTTTTTCTACCTCACAATGTTGTGACAGGCCACAACAACCTCACAACATTTCAAGAACAAAAGAAATGTTGTGAAGATGTTGAGAAAATCAATTCAAACTCGTCACAACACCTCACAACATTGTTGTGAGGGGTGGTCAAACGGTCTCAACATCGGCTCACAACAAATGTTGTGAGAATGTTGTGACCGTTTGATCGGGCCTTTAGTAAACTATTATTTTGAGGCTTTCATCAATTTGAAGGTGATTTTGCAGCCATCGCTAGTCCTCAATACAGATCGAATGTTGTTGGGGTTTTTTAGAATGAAGGGAAACCGAAGTAACCGGCCAACAAACGCCCAACAAACGCAGCCCACATATATGACCCGAAATCGAACTCGTGTTGGTTAGGTAGGAGGCGAACGGTTACCCAGCTGCTCTGATGCCATTGGTCACGTGACCCTGTTGATCGTAACACTGTTACGAGTCGTCGACGACTCTCAGAAACAAAATTGAGCAGAGAGTCGCTAGTCGACTATCATCAAGCGTGGCAAATCTCGTTCCTAGAGGCCTCGTTACCCTTGTCCAGCGGTGGAGCGGCCAACAAGGAGCTCTGTGCGGAAGCGATCCGCCATGACAGGATTCTTGGACTTCCGGCTCTACTGCGCATGTGTTCGACCCCATGACGCCAAGATTCTTGGACTTCCGGTCTTACTGCGCAAGTCAGGCGGATCGCTTTATCCCAGAGGTCCTTGTTGGCCGCTCCGCCGCTGGACAAGGGTAACGAGGACTCTGGGAACGAGATTGCAAGCCTGGAACGAGATTGCAAGCCTGGACCAAACGAGAGAAAACTCTGACGAAATGTTTTAAATTTTCTGCAGGTTCAAATTCGATGAGAGTCGTTGAGAGCGCATGAAAGTTCCTGGCCAAAGTTTGAACTCTCAACAACTTTCATCCTCATTCTTTACTTTAGAAGAAATCAACTGCGATAGCGACTTGCAGCAGGTTTTACCATAAGTAGTTGAATAATTTATCATCCCATACCTTTTCTTCTATTTCGCGGAAAGTAATTGATTTCTTCCGCATTGCCCGCTTTGTGTGAATGCCATTTTTCCGCGACTTAACATGGGTTAAATGGAAATATCTCGTTCACGTTTCAAGCAATCCAAAAACTCTATGCTCATCCCATGAATCTATGTTATGGGGTGTTTTGTAAATTATTGGGTGATTTTTGGGTATGTTTGGAAGGAAATAGTTTTTCTCAAAGGAGTTGTAAAATTTAGGGAAATAAGAAATATTGAAGATTTGATGTAGTTTTAAAATTAGAATTTGAAGTTAAAAATTAGTAGATTGAGATTGACAGACAGTTGATAACCACGCAAGAGCACCCGCGTGGGTATCAACTGTTCCAAAAATCATTTTCTTTCTTCTATCCCTTCTTTAAGCAAAATTACCCAAAGTCGTTTATGATGCCCGTTTTGCCTCGTTTTAGCTTGGTTTCGATACGTTAGACAAATTCACAGCAAAAGAGTCCACAATCAAAATATTTCAACCTCTCCATTAAACCTCTTAAAATTTCATTGAAATTTAGGTTAAGTCCCGCCTAAGCCCACCATTCACAATCAACATAACTGCATCACAGTGTCGCATAGGGCATAGAATTTACACGACGACAAAATCGACGGAGGCCGCCATTTGAATGCACTTACCTCGAGCGACAGCAACTTGACAAAGTCGTCGACAATTTCACCGCTTTTATGTTTGCAGATGTAATTGAAAAACGTAGAAATGGGAAGAAAAGGGGAAGCAGGAAGTCTTTTGACGGAAGGCGAGGAATGTGGTGCGGTAGATAGACTGTAACTGACCTATTTATAAAACCATTTAGCAGTTTTCGAAGTAAAACAAATGAATATTGAGTTCTGGCTTTTTGTTGAGTTAACAAATCAACCTACACACTCCGCTGCCTATTTCCATTTCGTTAACGGTCGATGTCATTCGTAATGGTCGATGTAGAACAGCTCAGGTTAGCCTACAATAGCGCTCCGGTTAGCCTACAAAAGCACTCTTGTTGGCCTATAATAGCACTGTGGTTGGCCTACAATAGCACTTCGGTTAGCCTGCGAATAGCGCTCCGGTTAGCCTGAGAATAGACTCTGGTTAACCTGAAAATCGCACTCCGGTCAGCCTGAGAATAGCACTGATTCGAGAATTGGTTATAGCTTTCATTTGTAGGTAGGGTAACACTATATATATTTATATTTACACTATTTACCGCTTCTGGCAGCTAGCCCCTCGTGGTGTAGTGGTTAGGGAGTTCACTCGTGATGCGAACGACCCGTGTTCGACGTCCTCCATGGTTTCCAAATATGTTCGTCCTTTTACTTTAAAATAAAAGTAAGTTCTAACTAAGTTCTTACGAATGGCATCGTCCGAATTTGCGTCGCCGCTAGGCAGACGTTTCGGCGAACGCGTTGACTTCCTTTGTACTGCCTAAAACATCCTCTGCTTTGCGCTTCCCACGATCAATTAAGTCGCAAAAGTTCCCGCTGTCAGTTTATTCTTTCAGTGACAAGAAAACGTGCGCTTTCTTGGCGAATGTTGTTAGCATTTTTCGCCCTCTAGTCTCAAGCAGTGTGCAGGTCGCGTGTGTGTACCGCGAGTAGAAGATTTTCTCATTTCCATGGCACAATGACCTGAAACGTAGGTGGCACTGAATGGTGGTTAAGCAAGGCGGAAAGTTTTAATGAAATTCCCACGCACACGCGAGCCTCCACGCAGTCCAATCGCGCCGAATGGGCACGGAGGGGAGGTAATACTCCCTGAAACTGATAGTACTGAAAAAATATTCTTCTAAAAAACCATACCCAATTCCAGACCAGAGTGCACAAAATATACCATACTTCAGACCAAAATGGTCAAAATTATACACTATTTCAGACCAAAACGACTCAAGATAGATAGAAAACTTTATTTACGTGTCAAGCCTTATAGCCTGGGAAAATCCCATACTAATTTGGGGACTCAAAAGCCAAACCCTTAGGCGCCGCACATACCTATATAGCTTAAGGGGCTTATTGAAGGGAGTACCCCGGGGTGTACGCCCCCCCCCCCCCCCCACTACCGCGGCACAATCGTTATCTCACAACGCCGAATGACTAATGATAAACAGGCAAACATTACGTAGAGTGAAAACTATGACAGTCACGGTTTATAACATCTGTCATATAATGCACGAAAGCTTTAATCGAAGACCCCTTCCACCTCGAAAATAATCCCACCTAAAAAGCCTTTTGAACAAAAAAAAACCTCGGGATTTTACGGTAGATGCAGTGTTATTCAACCACCAGTAGCTAGAAATCCAAATGACGGATCTTTTCGTCATGTTGGCTAATACAGTCGAAGCTCTCGTAAGCGACCACCTCGGGAATTCGAAAAAGTGGTCGTAACTAGAGCTGGTCGCTTACGAGAGCTTTTAATTACAGAGTTTGAGTGACAATTCAGTCAAACGAGGTTTCACAATGGCGGTCGTAATTAGAGCTTGGTCGCTTACGAGAGCGGTCACAACGAGAGCTTTGACTGTAGTTATGAAACTTTAGTTGAAACCATATTCAACATGGCCGCAATAACGCACCGCGCACATCACCGAGAAAACGTGAGAGAGACATGCCATCGCTGATCCCATGACACCACGACAACAAACGGGAAACCTGATTTCCATTAGCCCACGCCTATTGAGTCACCATCCATTGCTGGAACACTTCCTTTCTCTTTTATGTTCCGCTTATAAACATGTGCTTTCGCAAAACGAGAAAAAATTATACGCGTGTCGTGGATCGATGAGATTGCGCGAAAACGCTAATGGGAAAATTGCCTTCGGTGATTTCAGAAACCACTTAGGGGTTTCTGGTAATATATAGTCAAATTCTCCAAAGTAGTGTTTAAAAAAATGTAATATACGTAGGCTATGTTGATTGCGCGTTTGTTTTAATTTAGACGCCAATTTAAGTCGCATAAGCATTTCAGTCGCGTCGAATGTAATTCAAGCCGCATAAATCTCGCTGAGATTACTTTATTCGGCTATGTTGCATACCATGGCAGCAACGTGTTCTACTTTGCTATTTGTGTGGGAATTGTGTTGATTTCAGCGATTTCAGCGAGTTTTCGGGGACTTAAATTACATTCGACGCGACTGAAAAATCCGCATGTTGTAGACATTTTAGGACGTTAACTCCGCGATTTCGGACAGTTTTATGCGGTGTCTGTGCTGTAGACATTTTAGGACGTTAACTCCGCGATTTCGGACAGTTTTATGCGGTGTCTGCTCGAGCAAAATATATTTGAATAAACGGTATACAAGGCGCTTTCTGATTGGCTGAAACATCAAATTAGATTGAGGATCTGCAGAAAGGGCTCAGAAGGGGTTGAAATGACAGCTGTCGGTTTAAAAACCCTTTGTCAGTTGCCGTTCAAAAAGTTAATTCCTCCTACTGACTTACATACATTTCTTTAAATGCTAATTGCGAGAATTTATAGTTTAATCCTCTTGTTGATGATTTTCTTTAAATTCTCTTCACCTGTTTGTATGATTAAGTATTGATATAGTTAGGAGAATTTGGCCATTTATCGGACGGTTCGCTCCATTCAGTTGACCCTCTAAAACAACTCTTTATCAGTCGATAAATTAAAAACGTTCAGTGGAATCCCGAATTCTCGTTTTCCTTGGAGGTTCGAGAAATCGGGATTCCACTGTATATCAAACACGAGAGAAAGTGTGTGTTGTTTCATCCGATTTTCAAACACAGAGGAAAGCTGAAAATACGAAGTCTTTTTTGACGAAATTCGAGGTGTTTGGAAATCGGATGAAACACTGTCTCGAGTGTTTGATACATTTTCTCAATCGTAACAAAAACTATAGAGTAAACGGATGAATAAAATCGTAAAAATATAACCAGCTATCCAGACCTCCGTCGCGGTTATGATTTCCTTTGTTTTAACGCGATGAATTATGAACGAATTCGCTATTATTGGAGCACGACTGACGTAAATGGAATCTAAAAATGGCGGGCTACGTACGAACCTCCTACGCGGACGCTAATCACGTCGAAAAAGACAACGAACGTCTGCGACATATAACCTCTTAAAACTCCCAACAAGAAACGCGGCGTTCACAAAGTAACATCTTGTGCAGCTTGCTTTGAAGTATCGTACGACCAAACCATGCATAAATACAAGCGATTACTCCTGCTCCAGGGCGCCACAGGTTACATGATTATTCCTCGCGGAGTAAATACAAATGCACGTGGTTATACAATACTTAACCACGCTTCTTTCATTGAAAATTTTAGAATTGTTTTGTAACAAAACTGAGAAAATACTAATAATTTTCCAAATGGCTGACTTTCCTAGAGATTCTGTCAATGAATTCCGAGTGTTTTGTTTATCGCTGTTGCGAAAACTGACTTGAATATGGCATCTGAAGTTGTTAAGCTAAGTAGCTTTCCAATATAGTTTGTATTATTTACTGTATCTAGTTATCACGTAACATTCGAAGGCAAAAGAAAGAAAACAAAATCACCAATATCTCCATGATGAAATATATAATTCTTGCTAAATTATTATTATTATTATGTGCTTAACAACCGACGCACAAATTTCAAAAAAAATTGAAATCGTCCAGTAAGAGCTATGCAAATTTTTATGAGTCACGACATGTGCGGTCGGATAAACATATTTTCAATGCAATGCAATGGAACAAATTTGCAACAAATCTTGTGGAATTTCACGCCAGATGAACCTGCTAAATTGTTACAGGCAGTTTGCTACAAATGAAGATTTATAATATATAGGACTTTGAACTTTTCTCATTTTGTGGCACCCAAAGGCTTGTTGTCATATGTCAAACAACGGTCGCGTTTTCGGGCCGGAAGTCCATGTCTATCAAACGCCTTTCATGCATAGCAACTAAAAGGTTGAGCATATAGTTCCTATATTTGAGCAGTTTACTCTTGAGACTGAGAGTAAGCCTAATTACCCATGATATTTTTCATCCAATGGTAGAAGATATTTCGAAAAGAACGCGAAATTAGTGGTTTGGGATTAAAACTGTGCAAATTGCTCGCTTCTTTCCGTTTGCTAAGCGGAAATTCAACTGTTGTTAACAATCTCATAATTTGGTTACGTTACTTCACTTTATTAATATTACTTTACCTTAAAAAGACGTTTGTAAGTCCTCCATTTTCTGCAATACTACAGCAGTTGCCGCGGATCAAATCTTGTTCTGCTTTCATCAAACACGTTAACAATGTCTCGATTTTAAAAAGGGTTGCACGAGTAATAGCGGTGACAGACTGATTCGAAACAAGGAAGCAAACGAAATTCGCTGTCAGCGTGAATTTTTTACACAGTTTATTTACCTTTCTAATTAGTTCCTGGCGGTAAAAACCCGCTTTTGATGTAGCGTAAGGTCTCATAAGTACGATAACTCTACAAAAGTGTATTATAAACGCATTAGACAAGCTTCTAAATAATGCTAACTGGGGATTTCAAAGTCTGAAGGTATTGAGTCATTTTACTATTTTTTTTTTCTAATTCGAAGAGGAAAAAAACCAAACGGAAACAAAACAATGAAAAGCCGACAGAAAAGAAATTTCACCAAATATCTATAAGAATGAATGTCTTGGATCTGATACGAACTTAAAAAAATACTGACCGAAACCTGACATACTTCTTACATGTATTTCAACCGTTCAAACAAATAACTGTTTCGTCAATGCTAAAACGCCGCATTTAATAAATGAATCCCTTCAAAACCGTCTTGACAAGCTCAAACGATTTTTTCCCTTCATAATTATAATGTCATAGTCCATTTCCACAGTATGCTTAAAGGTGTACTTAAAGGTTTACTGAAACATAACATACCTTATAAAGGCTGCCTTATTCCGGACCTCCCCGCCGGCCGAAACAAGCTTCTGAAACACGCGTCGTTCAATCGTTCAAGACCGGAACTGAACCATATTCTGTCTGTAAATCTAAAAATAGAAAGGTTTTTGTCAGCACCACAGCATGCATGTTTAGCATGACATGAAAAGCGGGTTTCGCGTGGTTTTCTTGATAACGTGAGGATGAGCGTGAGTTACGCGCGGCGATCTCGCGCGGCGCAACAAGGTTTTCTCTCGCTCCGCGCGAGACTCGCGTTACTGGGTAGGAAGTAGTGTATCCTCTTTTAGGAAAAACGAGGTTCAAATTGCTGTCCATACCGATATAAAAATAAACGAATAGATGGAATATATATTGAAACATTTAGTCATAAGCCTTAATTATTAGCAATATTCATAAAAGCAACAAACTGACTGACATAATTATAAACAGTTTTAATTTATATTCCTATAAAGCGGTCCCTTATGTTAAGCCGGTGAACTTCCTGTTCGTTTTGGAGAAATTTTTTTTTTTTTTTCAAGGTTACCATTTTTAGGTCCTGGTTGTTGATACCTGTTATTAATATTATATATATAACTATATATATAGGTATGTGCCGCCCCAAAGGGTATGGTTTTTTGAGCCGTTTTGGTCTGAAATAGGGTATAGATTTTGGTCTGAAATAGGGTATGTTTTGTGCACTCTGGTCTGGAATTTGGTTTCATTGGCTTTTAGACGAAACTGTTTTTTTCCATTAACATTGGGGAATTTGAAGCCCTTTTCAAAAATGTTTGCGCAAATGGAACCCAATCCTGGGTAGCTGAAGTCATGTATTAGACACGTGTACTAATTTTATATGTCTGAAATAGGGTATCGATTTTTGGGTCAGGTCTGAAATAGGGTATGGAAAATCACATATTTTCATCTGAAATAGGGTAAGGGTTTCAAGAAGCAGGCCGCACACCCCCACCAAACATTTCAGGGAGTACCCCCACCCCCCAGGCATATAACTAGCATCCTGATTGGTTGCGCAGTCGGTGTGGCTATATAAACACGGTTATGACGTATCATTGCATTTTGTTGGCCTTATTTTATAACAGAAATAGAAAATGGCTGCTTCTAGATCTTGTTTACGTAGCCTGATGCAAACACTCTTGATGCAAACACTCGAGGGAGTTTGAACCCTCGCCTGCGGCTCGGGCTTACATAAACTTTTTGAATTCTCCCAAACTGCTTCAGGCTACATTATTAATACAGTTGTACATATGTATGTAAACACACGTGTCATTTTCTATTTCTTAAACTTTCAATCTGATTGCTATACATGTACAATGCAGCATCATAACTGTACCTTTGATAGTTTTCCACTTAATGGTCTCAAATCCTTTGAGTTAAGCAGAATGCCCAGAGTGTATTGGAGACTTTAATCTGTAGTCTGAAAGAAAGAAAAAAACATTCCAACACATATTCAAATATGAATTAACTTCAATCAAAAACATAGAAATGCTTTGATATAGGTTTTAGCTTCACTAACAAATACTGGCCCATACATTAAAAGGGGGTTGTACTGGCGGCCTGCAACATACCAGATTTAATACCAGTGTTGACAATTTGAGAATAAATCAGTTTGGTGAACAACTAAGCTGCGAAAAAGCCTCTTGAAAAATAAATCGGTTCTCACAAGATAATAATAATTATAATAATAAATTATTAGAATGAAAATCAGCGATATTAAAGTCGAACGACGTTTTGATGACTCCATGTCATCATTTTCAAGTTCAAAGTACATAAATTATAGAATTGATTATATATGGGAAAAATTGTGTGAAAATTAATGGAATTTAGATGTGTTCAGAAAGTATTCAATTGATGACATGGAGTCATCGAAACGTCGTTCGACTTTAATATCGCTGATTTTCATTCTAAAAATTTTGACTAAACCTTATGTTATTAATAATAAATTACTTTTTTATATAATAAATTATTATTATTAATATTACTATCTGTTCCAAAATTGCCACTTCCTTGCTTCTCAAGACTGGAAACAAATCCTGCCTCACTGTCTCAAGACAGGTGTCAGGTCTCTCATCTTAGAAGATGTCAGACAGTCATCTCAAGAGAAACTTTACATGTACCGTAAAAGCTCTATTTAGCCCCCCTCTCTAATAAGCCCCCCTCCCCTCCCACTTTGGAAGTCAGATTTTGTAATAAGACCCCCTACCCCTCCGTCAGGCAATATTTTCTATGATGTTGCATTTGTAAGACAGTGATACCATGTAACTCATTTCTTGTTCTGTTTTAGTGGTGTAATAGTAAAGTTTGAAAAATTACTGATGTGAATTTTCTTGAAAATTTGTGGTTTGAAATAAGCCCCCCTCTCTATTAAGCCACCCTCTCTAATAAGCCCCCCTTCTTGAGGCCTAAAATTAAATAAGCCCCCCGGGGGCTTAATATAGCTAGCTTTTATGGTATGTCACTATAAACATCTTCCTGTTTAACCAACTCTCACCCCCTCATGCAGTCAATAACAAAATAATAAGTACAGTCAAAGCTCTCTGAGTGGACACTCTTGTAAGCGGACAGCTCTACTTATATGTACGGCCGCCTTGACAAAACCCCATTTGAACTTTGAAAAATTTACACATTCCCATAAGTGGCCAGCTCTAGATGCGGACACTTGTTCTGCTTCCCGAGGGTGTCCACTTACGGGAGTTTCAACTGTACTGTGAACCATTCTTTGTTACCTTTATCACAGATAATTTCAAAACCTTGGGCGGGTATAGCTACTACTGTGTTTTTGTCAGTATTCCACAGTGATACTGTGCTATTTTCATTTTGTACCCTCTGTACATGTCTGTTTTCATTGACCTTATAAGAACGTTCTCAGATCACACCTATTTCCCTTTTTATGTCGGGATGATGATGTCATCCCGAGGAATTAAGGAGTGATTTAATTCATGGATGAAGTTTTAAGATAACACCAGTGTATAACTTTGCCTTTAATCAAAAAATTGTGATCACTCAACTCACAGGACCTCAAAAGTGTGATTTAAGTCTGATCACAATAATATTGATTTTAACTATTACCTATAATAATAATAATAATAAAATGCTTTAGTACACTGTATAATTCACATTGTACCGGATCCACTTTGGATCCGGTACAAAATTTACATGGATAAGCCTTCCGCTCACACTGTAACTGCTATCCGGACAGGTTTCGGACCGCCTATCCATGCAAGTTTTTGTACCTGCTCCAGGCCGGAGCAGGTACAGTTTTGGATCCATAACGGTCTAAAGTTGTACCGGCACAGTGAACAGGTTGAACGGTTCCGTTTTCGTACCGGTGACACCATTTTTAAAGATTTGGGCATTTTGCGCATGATTTCAATCTGTCTTGACTGTTCTGCGCACGAGTAACATGGTAAAAACGATTGTGGACAGCTGGTACAGTGTGAAGAGTAAAACTTGCATGGATCCAAACTGTACCTGCAGGGATCCAACCTGTATGATACAATGTGAACAAAGCCTAAGTTGCCGAGTCTTTGGCTCTCTGGCATGCCAAACATCAATAATATTTGGCTTCCTGTGTACTGTTCGACCAGCTCCCACTCAGTCAATAACATTTTACTACAAGTGTTTATTATTATATATCTTATGACATGAACTGAACATTTTTCATGTGATTTTTTTTTATAAGTTTATCACTAATGATGAAAAATTATCTGACAAGCTATTTATGCTTACAAAAAATTAATTTGTAACTTCAACACTATATATAAGCTTACAACATGTAAGCTTATATATGCAATCACATTTCTCATAAATATTCAAGATTATTTTAATCAAACAAGTTCATATTCAATCTTACCAAATATCGTAAAATTAACAACTGCTTACAGGAAGGAAGTCGTAAACACAAACTACAAGCCCGCTGGACGCTAAATTTCACCGGAATTCCGCTGGTCGGCTATATATTTTTATTTGGTTTTGTACATGTTTGTTTTCATATCCTAAGAAATGTCTTTGATCTATTTCACTTTTTATTTGGGGATGAATTTTTTTTGGAGCATTTTTACAAGTTATTTCCCCCAAAGTCAATAGAAGCACGCTGTTTGTGAGAACTGTGAGTCGATTTTAGAAAAATAAATGAGACTGCCGTCGCAACTTGAAATAATATGCACGCACATCAACATTCTTTGCACGCTAGAAATTTCACTTAAGCTTATAACACTTACTTGGTGTGATTCTTCGCTTCCTCTCTCTTTCCACAAATGGCCACGCTTTCTCTCGAACGATCGGTCGAAAACCACAACAATCGGCGAATCAATGAGTATTTCCTTCGGCACAAATGCGAAACAAAATTCAAATTTGCCGGTAGAAATGTCGAAATCAAATCAGCGCTGTCGCATCAGTCGACCGACTCGGGACGCTGTCTTTCTCTCGCGAGTGAAAATCGGCAGAATTCCAGCCATCAATGCACGAATCATGCCGTAACAAGCATCTTTTCGAAGCATACAACGCCTTCGGAGAGTAAAATTCTGTCAATTTTCATTCATGAGAGAAGAGATTCTTTCGGCCCACGTGTGTGTACTCCCACGCGAGGAGCTTTTTCTATCCCGTAATGCAGTGCGACACGGTGCCCGTCCCACGCGCAAAAAAAAAACAAGATGGCGGATCGCCCCGCCAAAAACAACGACAATTTTTGTTTTGTTTTTAACCGTGAATCTCCAATGTTTCGATGGGCTAAATCATCAAGGATCAATTGAGATAATTCATAAAGTATTTTTGGGACCGTCATTTTAAATAAACCCCTCAAAAATTTGGCAAACAGAACGGTCAACTTCAGGATTCCCATTCTGTATTCTTTTTATTAGTTGATCACACTTTGAACGTTAATAGGCATTTCTACTGTCGGATTATTATTATTATAGATCACATTAATCAATTTTATTTTCATATATTTCGTTCATATCGTTAGTGATATTAGTACTGCTGTATCAGTATACATTTTTCTAACACCTCCTCCGCCGGCGCTCTCCGCCGGCCAGCGCCGGCTATCATCGTCGAAAGAGGAAGTTTAATAAACGCCCTGTACAGTCTATCCGCCTGAGGAACCGATGAATAGAGTTGAGACGAGTTCGCCCTAGTTTTCAAAATCTATTTCAGCTCCATCTAAAAATACCCGAGTCGACTTTTCTTTCTTTTCCAAAGAGCGAAGAATTGCCTTCATAATAAGACTGAGTTGTACTTCCGTTTTGTTATAAAAGCACAAAGCCCTCCCTCGTAATGGATTGATATTTTAGTTCATGCTAATATATTTTTTAAAAGGCAGTGGTTGCTAAGTATTATTTTAATTCTCAGTCAGAACATAAATTTCTGTCAGGATCACGAAAATGAAGACTTTGCTTAATAACCTCCGATCCGCATTCGAACATGTTTTTCCGGATCAGTCTCTTTATTGAAAACCCAATAACTATATAGTAATCATTTTCGTTTGCTATTATCTTCGACTTAAGCCGGGAAATCCATTATATATCAGTGATATCCCCTACTGACATTTAAATGACGGCTGCTGCGAGGTGGTTTAAGCCTGTCCCACGCTATAGCTCCAAAATTTCTGCCCACGATACAGTCTGGGGTTTTTTCTACCGTTTTTTGTGTGCCCGGCACCTGAAGGCGTTTTTACATCTGTGCTATCATCAAATCGCAAATTTACAGAAGATTGTGAAATCAAAAAGGTTTGCGATGTTTTTTGGTCGCTTTTCATAGTCGAATTCTTTTTTTCGGAAAGAATGATGACACGGGCGACCTTAATTCCTACCGCCCAACTTCCCCTCATAACTGCAGAGGCTGAAGAACTATGAAATGAAAAAATTGCCGGTGAATAACAAATATGAAAAATAATAGCGGAGTAACTAGTGACTCTGAAGTGAGGTCAGTGTTGAGTTTTCATAGCAACGAAGGCTTTTGATAATCTATATAATTGAGGGTGTAAATGAGTTTCTTCGTGTCAGCGACATTGTAAAGCACGATTCTCAACTTGTTATCTGCGTGACGCTATGGTATATCCTACGCATTCGGGTAGATTTCAGCAACTGATTCACTCTATTGTTTAAAATTGCTCTTTATTTTGTTTCGTTTTGTGAAAAAATCTTTGTATAGCTTCTTTGGACTTCGAAATCTAAAAATAACTTCATCGGTGGTCATAATATATATATATAGGTGGCACGATTTTGCATTGAAGATTAAAGGGCAATTTTCGTATATTTCAGACATAAAATTGTTAATAACTGAACCATGTTAACGATCGATATACGACCGGGGAAAATCGTGACTTCGTTAGGTAACTTGCCGACCGACTATAAAAACTTAGACTAACTGAACTTAATATTAATATAGACCCGTTCGCTATTTTTGATAAACGCTTACTGATATAAGAATAGTATATTTTTATATAGTGCATGGTGCCAAGAAAACTTACTTCTAAAACTATAAAATGTAAATGTATTCTGTATGTTTGTAATTTAGCAATGTCATTGTTTTATTTGTAAGCGCTGTATAAATCATGTTACTCATAAAAATTTAAAAAGGGAGGTCAAACAACTTAAAATAAGACCGTTACTGCTCGTCATAATAAAAATACAACTAAAGTTTTTGTTATTAATTGTTAGCAGCGATCTTCAACTATATATGGCATGGGTTAACATTGTTTTCAGTAATTTAATATAGTTATAACGATTAATACTGAACTTACCCAGCGTATTTCTTTTGTCAATAGGTATTGGTACAGTAAAAAAAAATATCCAGCTAACAGACAGAGCTGCATGCTATCCGGCGATGCAAAGTCAAAGTGCCATATGATGCTCGATCACTGACTGGTTCGTTTATCAGCATGGTTCAGATATGAACGGTAACTGAGCAGAATATACGATATGGTGGGATGAAACATTCCTTGTGTCACAGAAACAACAGTATATGTGGGTACACTTAGACATGTGTAGATTTAGATCCGTCATAGTTTTGTTGTATACTTAACTTTTTAATAACTATTTGTCGGCGTGATTATATATATAGCTGCTTCTCAGTTGTTATCCCACCTAAACGAGTGTGTTAGCTATATTTAATTTACAGCCCCAATATAGTTTATATCGCAGAGCATTTTGATCATTGTGTTTGCGTTTGTATCTGTCAGTGTTTGTAGGGAGTCAGTCTCTTATGCTTGTACGTGCTAATACCTGCGCTTAAAGGAGCTACGTCACGGATGGCGCATCTTGCAAAAATTGGCCATTTTTTTTTCAAGTTCGCCGTTCGCAATCCGTCTTAATCTTATGCATCCTCAACCATCCTTGTTCCCTGTTTGGTTTCTTATGACCTTTTTGGTGTTTTTCTACCTTAATAAACTATTATGTTAAGGCTTTCTTTAATTTGAAGGTGAGTTTAAATTCTTCAAAAAATGACTCAAAATATCGTGACATAGCTTCTTTAATTGTGCTTGCTTGATTGGTGAAAACCGGCGAGCTCATTTATGAAGCGAGACAAGTTTTTGCGCATTTCGAAAATTTAACCTTAAAAAGTTTGAAACAAGTTTGTAAAAGGTGGCGATTTTATCAGCCATGTGCTATCAGACCTTTGTTCTGAAAAGAGAAATTATGTTGTTTTCTTTTTATACTTCCAGAAATAATTCATTTGATCTTTCCTATTCCGCCACATTTTGGGTGACAATCGGTCTCAGTGAATAAAGGAATGAAAATCAAGGAGACAGAATATTTGAGGATCGGTTTTCGTTGCCCCAATTAAGAGCGAAATAGTATATTGATGCACAAGGTTTCTCCGATTACATCGGCCTAATTATTCTCAAATTTGTTTTAATTTCTAACATTTCAACTGACCCGCCCCTTCTCGCTACCAAAACTGCAACTCTGCTAATGAATTGTTACAGAAAGGTGGTTCCACTTGATCTATTATTTAGAAAATTACGCTTTATACACAGTTAATCATTTTGTTACTGCTTTCTAGAGACTATACACTGCTTCTAAATCTGCATGATCCGGTGATATTGCGTGGAAATTTTCTTTTAAATTTTCCTGTCCGCTGAGATGTAACTGCTAAGATATTTTAAGTCATTCACCTGTTCTATCTTCTCTCCTTTCACTAAAATCTTTATCTTGGTGTACGTGGGTTTTCAGTTTCATGACCTTGGTTGGGTGTATTGAAAAGGCAATTATTTATGTCATCTACAAATATAACATTCTGTGTGGGTTTTTGAACACGTTATTTTCTAAAAAAAAGGGAGGTTTCCAGATACCCAACGCATCCTACACATATTATTTTTTTATTTTATTTACTTTCGTGCGATTTCCCCCGTGAAATGGGTGGCACAGTCATCTGAATTTAAACAATGTTCGGTCCAATTGATTAATATATAATGCCATACAACAACGAATATTATAAAAAGCGCTCTGGACTAGCTGCTAGTAGTGGAGTATTCATACAAGCTCTTGTTGAAAACAACAACTTTAAATTTAGGCATTCGTTAATAGAGCATAAGGTCTTACATGGCAGATCATTCTGCATGGGTGATTCATTATAGCTGAGGACTATTATATTACTTTCGCCTATAAACTGATGTGTAACTGAAGTCTGGATGAAAAAAACTGTCGCCCCTATTTTAGAAGGTGCAGTTTTGAAACACCTTTTTTTTGCCCGCGAAACCGCGCGACAAACGAGAGAGGAATAGGGAGGAGTAAGCGAATTCCCTCTCCTCCCATTCCTCTCGCGGCCTCGCTACAATTGCTTCCCCCCCCCCCCCCCCCCCCCCCCCCCCCCCCACCACTGCTGCAATGTTGAATCACAGGACTATACTATGCGGCAAATTTAAACGATGGCTTTTGAGGTTCAACATTGTATAGGGGGAAGGAAGGAATCAATGTGGAAGTTTATTTTTTAAGCCGCCAATTATCGCTAGATTTCAACGAACTAAACGAAAATAGTCCAAAATGAGAAGTGTCCCAACACATTTTGTCCAGTATTGTAGCTGCCTACCTGACGGTACTTTGGTCATTTCTGAACATGCATGCATGTGCAGAACCTATTCGGAATTCCCTATCAATCCCTGATGAGTTCATACTTGTTGAGGTAAAGACTCACTGATTTGTTGGCAGTTAAAATTTTAGGCTGGCATTTGTCTGTACGAGTTTGAAAAAAAACTGTCAGGTTCCCAGTATCTTCCTACCAGACTCTATAGTATGTTCAGTAGTTGTAACTTTCATAAATTGTTATCACCATATAACGTTCATTTGATTTTCGTCCTGAAGTATGCTTATGACATTTTGCAGAATTATTGCAGGTAAAAGAGTGATGTTTACAACTTTTATGGTCTAACTGCGAAAGGAGAACAACTGATCTCACGATCCCGGGAGGGGGAGGGACTCCCATATAAAAGTGACGGGGGTGATCGCAGTACCTTTTAGGGGTTAAAATTCGTGGTTTGGTACCGCTTAGGGTGTTAAAATCTAAAATGACTGCCGTTAGAGTTATTCTGGTACCTTTTAGGGTATTAAACTGGAAAAAAATATGTAACAGGGACTAGTTTTGTCTTAGAATTGGTACCTCTTAGGGGTGAAAATGAATTCGAGCCACACCCACAAAACGAGATTTTGGTACCTTTTAGGGGTTCTGTTCAAAATTTCCGGCGAAAACCCCCGTCACTTTTATATGGGAGTCCCCCCCCCCCCCCCCTCCCCCACGGGCTCACGATATGTCAGACGGCTTATTCATTTTGACCGAGCGAGAGCCGCCAAAAAACTGTTTTAAAATCAGGATTTTGGGATAATTAATATCTTATTAGACATTTTAGTATCGCAGTTTATTATCCAACTTCACTCACTGAAAGGACAAATAACGCGCGAAACGAGTACAAAGTACAAATATTTATTATTCAACAAATCGTAACACTGTCCAAATATGGTCATGATGCACTCAATATCTGTCGGACCGTTGTAGCGCGTACTCAACAGATATCCTGCGATATATGTAATTTCGTATGCGCGCGGTAAAATGTTCAAGTCAGTTCTTGAAATAAAAGTGGAAGAGTATTTTTTTTAGTTGTGTTATCAATTTGTTGAATAATAAAACAATTATCGTGCTCAATCTTGCGGAATATCGCAGGATAATTGTCATACGATATTTGGACTCCAGGAGACCGGTTTAAACAGGTTTTCTGTAGTCTTCGTATCCGCGCAACGCAAAACACGGTTCAAAGTCTGGATTTCGGAAAAGAAAAACGTTAAATAATAAATCTCTTATTATACATTTTTAGTGTGTAGCATACGCTTTACATTTTTAATCGTCATTTGCATTTTAATTCGCCTTACAGGATCGCCAAATTAAATACTGCAAAACTCGTACAAAAATACAGCAATACTACATTCTAAAATTTATAATTATATAATAAGATAGATGAAGTACGCAGAGCCGTAGTAGGTATACTTACGACCAAATAAGAAGTTGTAGTAAAGGTGATGTTTTCTTCTCTACTTCTAGTCATCTTCTCCGAGACGAGACAACTCCCGTTAAAATATGTTTTTTTTTATGAGAGAGGCCATCCCCATAAAATGGTTTGTTTCCCATCGCCCGACCGACCCAATTTTTTCAAAAGTAAAAAAAATACAATTCATTGCCTGCGACTTTTCTTGGGTGTTACCAAGCTTAAAATGCTTTGTTTATATCTTAAAATCATTCTGAATTGAATTTTGCTGCATTGGAAAGTGTACAGTCGGAATAAATAATCTAATTTTGTTGTGTGTGTTTGGGACAATCCATTTCGAGTTCTCTTTTTGTGTTTGTTTAATTTGCTTGTTTGTTTTAACTTTATCTGTAAACGTTTACACGAAGAGGAGAGCTTGGAGTTAAATTTTTTTGCGAATACAGCCAGTCTGAAGAGACACAACGGAATAGACGATCAATATACTAATTATAAAGAATTAGTTAAAACTCCGGTCAATCGAAAATACAATTAATTTAACGTACTCACGTAAAAGACCATATGTTCAAAGATCCGCGATGTCACTGACGTCTGCTCCATATTTTGCGTATGTCGATATCATAATTTTCTTCCATGCGTGACTAGTCGTTATTAAAAAGACATTCGCGGTAGTATTATATAAATTTGAATTATTATTAATTAATTATTATTATTAAATCCCCGTAGGTGTGAGTAAAAAATTATGTGTCAAATTAAAATTTTGAAGCCAAGTTTATATTCTGCATGAGCAGGTTTTCGGTGAAAGAAAATTTAGAAAATCACTGAGAGCATCTGGTTTTAACTAGCGCGCAAGCATAAGCTAAATGTGTTCTTTTTTTGCAGGGCGCTTGTAAGTTTAGAACTTCGTGTTTGTATGCATGCCTCGCGTTTTATGCTTGCGTCGCTAGTGAAAACCGCCCCCAATTAAAACAAAACACTGTGTCAGGCGAGTTCTAAAATATAGCACTTTATGGAGCTCTTTAGATTTAATACTTATAAGTAAACATGTTTGCTGTGTATAAAGATAGAGTGAACGTCTCTGCATCATGAGCTGACAGAATATGTTCGGTCGAGCCGTCAGAGATTTCAAAGCGACATGTCTCCAACGCAGTGCAGTGTATAGACGTGTAGCTTTGCACGAAAATTTGAAGAATAAACGGTTTACGTTTTTAGTCGAATTTTAAAAATATTAGACAAAATAAAAAACGTGTTGTAAACAAATTTTTGTTACAAACATGAGAATGATGGGCTTGTGGCATATGCAAATACATTTTAAGACTCCCGGACACAAAGTTCACATCATTTACCCCGGGGGGGGGGGGGGGGGATACTCCCTTATGTGGCCTATATGGGGACGTGCCGCTGGACAGGGTATGGTTTTTGGCCTCTCTGCCCTGAACAGGGTATATAATTTCATGCGAGTCTGTCCTAAACAGGGTCTGAACCTGTCCTAAAACAGGGTATGGTTGCACGATTGTCGTCGTAAAAAAATATGGTTTATACAGTATTTAGAGATCGGAGACGTTTGCCGCGTATCAGTCAAACGAGGTTCGCTAAATTGCAACCTAAACAGGGTCCTAAAATAGAGGATGTTGCCCTACACAGGGTAGGTATTTTAGGTTTTTTATTGTTTTTTTGCCCTAAACAGGGTCAGGTTTTCAAACCCTCAGCGGCACCCCTATACCCAAACATGGGTCATTTACGTAGGCGAAAGTCGAAAATTGAGTGGCATTGTCAGTAGCAGCTTTAAAAAAATATGGGCACAGCCGTATTTATTATGAAAACAAATGTCATATACTTGTCATTGAAACATAGTAGAAAAGGGATAAAAGTTTTATCTTTTGTTTAGGACACACTGATTTGCGGTATCCATAATCAGTAAAAGAATTACAATGATGTTTATTGTAATATAATATTTTATATTAAATTGGCAAAAATGTCTGATTGAAAGAAAGGAAGGAAAAACAACGGAAACAGGTGCCTTAATTAGAACCAATGAACAAGGCATAGAAAGGTAAAACCTATAACTTTACATTCAAAAAGTTTAAAAGAAAACGGGAGCTTAGTATATCACGGTATCTATTATTGCTTTTTGGAGGGAAGAGGAACGGTTTATGGAGCGAGGCAGGGGCGGATCCAGGAATTTTGATAGGGGGGGTCCCAGGGTTTTCCCGAAAATGTGAAGTAAATTTAAGGGGAATTTTGGAAGTAGACTGCAAAAGTTATTCCTAAAAGAAAAAAAATTGAGATTTCAGGCTCTGAAAAGTGCAATTTGGTGGATCCTGGAGATGGTTTTGCTATGGATAATGGAGAAAGCATAAAAACCCTCAGGTCTGATAGGGGTCCGCGACCCCCCCGACCCTCCCCCTGGATCCGTCACGGGGAGGAGAGAGAAACGACTGAAAAGATTAGGGAGGAGAGAGAAAATGACTTTAAAAGATAGGGAGATGGAATATTTAACTGTCTGTTCCAGTCCCCTGTTTTTGCGATGGATAAAGTTCACAATAATAGTTTACGTTATGTCAAAAACGGGCAGCAGTGTTTTATCAGGTTCAAACCTGATAAAACAGGTTTTATCAGGTTCAAACCTGATAAAACAGGTTTTATCCTGATAAAACACTCGGCTTCGCGTTCTGTGAGTTATTAAACAGCTTAAAATAAAACTCTTAATCCAAATCTATTCAATTTGATACTTATCTCGAAGTTTAGTTTGCTTTAGATAGAAAAAGTGAGCTGAAATTTCAGCGATATCTTTATCAGATTTTAAAATATAAAAACCATGTTTTATCAGAGTATAAAACATAGAAAAGCTTGTTTTATCGTTTCGCGCGTGTAAATCTATATTTTAAAGCACATAAAGAAGCCAAAACCATGTATTATACTGTCATAAAACACGACGGGAATTAGAGAACACTCGAGAAATTTAGAAAAACACTCGCCTGCGGCTCGTGTTTTCTAAATTTCTCTCGTGTTCTCAAATTCCCGTCGTGTTTTATGACAGTATAATACATGGTTTTGGCTTCTTTATTTGTTAATTAAGACACTTGTTAGACATTAATTTCTTTTTGTATTTTCTTCATGAGTTATTAAATAGGCAATAATAAAACAAAAAGGAACTAGGATTGTTAAGATTAGGGAAGATTGAAACTGATTACGAACCATTAACCTGAAATATTTAGATATCGTTTCAAAATGCGCCTTGATGTTGACATAAAGTCGAAAGTGTTCGTTTTCTGGCCTCGTAAAACCAAAAACAAAGCATTCACAATGGCCAATCACAAAAAAACGTAAACAACACAATGAACCAATGAAAACTCGAAGCCAATACACGTAACCGACACGTATGTCCAAGTAGGGTGGAGGGTGACCCTGGGGGGGGGGGGGGGCAATTTTTTTCCATATAAACACTTTGCCTATTGTTGTTTCACCTACCAGGGACAAGTCAGGACACATAGAGCATGCGCGAACCCGAGAGGGCCAAGTTTTGGCTCGGTCAACAGGGACAACTTTTTTCATGTAAACGCTTGGTAAAAGATGGCTCGGGGTGAAAAGGTGGCGCGAGTTTTTTTTAACCAATCATAGTGCGCAAAGTGCAAAGTGCGTAAAGCAAAAAACTAAAGCAATTCAGCGATTACTTTCGACAGTCAATTGAAAACCGCTGTAATTATAACTGTTATGTATGTAGGTTTTTATTTTCTTCAATGCAATATTTAATTTGACACTTTTTAAAAATTGATTAAAACTGATAATGAAAACAGGTGTAATTGAGCGTCCGAAGTATGATTAGGGATAATAATAGTAGATGAATAAAATAGTAAATAATAGACTAATTTTTAAATTATATAATTTTAGGTAGGTGTCCCCTATTCGTAGAGGGCTTTCCCTCGGCTAAAATACTTACGACACATTAATAAAGTTTTTGATTGATTGATTGATTGATTGATTGATTGATTGATTGATTGATTGATTGATTGATTGATTGATTGATTGCGTTCTTGCTTGCTTGCTTGCTTGCTTGATTGATTGATTGATTGATTGATTGATTGATTGATTGATTGATTGATTGATTGATTGCGTTCTTGCTTGCTTGCTTGCTTGATTGATTGATTGATTGATTGATTGATTGATTGATTGATTGATTGATTGTCTTTTAAACTTAAAAAGGCTAGCTGTCATCTCTAGTGAAAATTATTTTATTAGTTTGAATATGAATTGATGGCATTCAAAAGAAAATCGCTTTAAAAATTATTATTTCAAATGGCACTAGATGTGGGAAATTGAAAATCGGTTTCATATCTCGATAAGGTGATGCCGCTAAAAATAATTTGACATCATTGAGCAACCTAATGAAAACTGAATGAAAATAAGTATATTTAAAATTGAATAATATTTGAGTTATCTTTGCCAAAAAATAAAGTGTTTCTCAACTTTATATATCGACACCAGCTCTTAGGAAATCGGTTCAACATTCTTTGCATAACGCGAACATATTTCAATCTTACGATCGTCGAGACTGTTTGGAGCATATTTCAAACGAGTACAGACTTTCATAGTTTTATTTGCTAGCAAAACTAGACAAAAAACGTCGCAGCTAGGCAAACAGCAATGCTTAAGGGGTGTATGTAAAACCAGGAACACACCCGGAACACCCCGGAACACCCCGGAACACCCCGGAAACACCCCGGAACACCCCCGGAACACCCCCGGAACACCCCCGGAACACCCCGGAACAGCAACGGAACAGCAACGGAACACCCCAGGAACACAAAAAATATAAAAATAATAATAAAATAATAATAAATAAATAAAATAAAAACAAACATATTTATATAGTGGCTGAAGTAGTGAAATCGAACATGGTCAGCGGTCAAGAGCCGTTAACGAATCGACTGATACCGAACACTTCCGAAGATGCCCCGAATATTTCCGAAGATGCCCGAATATTTCCGAAGACTTACGAAGATGTCCCGAACACTTCCGAATATTCCCGAAGATGCCCCGAAGATTTCCGAAGATTTCCGAAGATGTCCCGAACACTTCCGAAGATGTCCGAAGATTTCCGAAGATGGCTCGAAGACTTCCAAAGATGTTCCGAAGATGTCCGAAGATGGCTCGAAGACTTACAAAGATGTTCCGAAGATTTCCGCACGTTTTTAGAAGACCCGAATTTTTCTCTGGTCCCGAGGGTGTCCACTTACGTAAAGACGAAGAGTAAAAGAGAGCGCAGAAAAATTCGCCTGATACTCAGGTTAGGGAGGTTCGACTGAACAAACAACGACATGATTGACCAATGACCAATTGTCTACGAAATTGCACATGGCAATGACCTCCGATTACCTCAAATTCAATGTCACGCTCTGTGGCTTTGGCCAATTGGCAAACATTTGAATTTGAGCGGTCCTTTGCCACTTATTCACACTTAGATAAGAAGCTTCGGAAAAATTCGGTCTTCTGAAAACGTGCGGAAATCTTCGGAACATCTTCAGAAGTCTTCGATATACCTTCGGAAATCTTCGGGACATCTTCGGAAGTGTTCGGAAATCTTCGGAAATCTTCGGAAGTGTTCGGGACATCTTCGGAAATCTTCGGTACAACTTCGGAAATCTTCGGGGCATCTTCGGAAGTGTTCGGTATCAGTCGATTCGTTAACGGCTCTTGACCGCTTACCATGTTCGATTTCACTACTTCAACCACTATATAAATATATTTGTTTTATTTTATTTATTTATTATTATTTTATTACTATTTTTATATTTTTTGTGTTCCTGGGGTCTTCTGTTGGTGTTCCGGGGTGTTCCGGGGGTGTTCCGGGGTGTTCCGGGAGTGTTCCGGGGTGTTCCGGGGTGTTCCGGGGTGTTCCGGGTGTGTTCCTGGTTTTACATAGCTTTAAGTCCATTTTTTTCTGTTAGCAAAGCTGCAGTATTTTTGACATCTTTACTAACATTTTACACTAATCACATGTTAATTAAATAATTTTAAGATGATATACGTCGACGTTTTACGAATTTGGGTCGCTCGGTCAGAGTACAAAAAAAAACATTAAAAAAAATAAAGAAAAAAAAGAACAGAACAGAACAGAGCAGCCCGCATCATTACCGTAGATCCTGGAACCAACAAGACGTGGCTATGAAATCAAGACGAAAATATACGGCTTACTGTAGCTGTTATAGTAAAAAAAAAAAAAGGTAGAAAAGATGCTCCATGTACCACAACTGCGTCAGCATTGAAAAAATACTCACCGTTTTCCAATCCCAAGCCAGAACATTGTTCCCCATTTTTAAAATCAGTTTATCCCACTACCTAACTTCTATCAGTAAAGCCCTATCAGTAAACGGTTGCTTAAAGGCCGTGGCAAACGAGGAAACATTGTTGCGGACGCAAATGTTTCGGCGAGCAAACGGGGAAACATTTGTTGCGGACGCAAAATGTTTCTGAAATAATTCAGAAACATTTTTTGCGTCTCGGGCGCAAAATTTGAGTCCTCAACTGAACAAATGTTGCGTGCGCGGGCAAATGGGGAAACATTTGCGTGCGCAACAATGTTTCCGCAACAATGTTTCCACGTTTGCCACGGCCTTTAAGAACAAACTATTTAACAAATAAAATTGCTTCCATACGTAGCATCTTGAGGTGCAGTGGATGTAAACTCTGCAGCCGAAGAAAATTTACGAAAACGTTTATATCTACTGCAATTTTAGAAATCATCGAATGTCTATTTCTCCGCCCTCTGTTCCGTTTAGTCATTCAATTGGGGAAACACGCGTATCACTCAAAAGATTAGCCTGCGAGCGCAGACGTATTTCCGGCTCGAGTTGCCCCGCCGAAAACTAACGTCTGCGAAAACGAGCCGGGCCGCGATTTCTCTGACGTCAAACGTTTTAAACCAATCACAATTGAGCTCATAAAAGTCTAGAACTGAACACGCATATCGTGCGCGAGGCAAACGAGGACGCGTGGAAAAAAAATGGTGGACGATGTGGAGTTAGCGTTTACCAAAGTTTGTGTGATTTTTGGGATCGAGAACCTCAATAAGCAACAGGACGAGGCTATTAGATGTGTTGTATCGGAGAAAAAGGATGTGTTCGTAAATTTTCCCACCAGATTTGGGAAGTCCTTGATATTCCGCGAAGTGATAGAAACCTGTAGAAACATAGACAAACCGGCATAGTAATCGTCGTTTCACCGTTGATCAGTTTAATGAAAGATCAAGTCAGTCGTCTAACCTCGCTTGGAAAATGGAAAGTATTCTATCGTGTATGGATCTCCCGAAGTTGAATGATGAAAGGTGGCGGAAAATGCTCTCGAGTGATATGAAGCCTACAATAGTTTCAGCTGTGGCTGTTGTAGTATAAAACCTTTGTGCATTTGCCGTTCTCTATTAAATGTAGTTTGCTTCAAGCGTGTTTCTAACGGGCAATATATGTTTAATTATGAAGAGGATTTTCAAGTAGAGCCTTCGACTGTGTACATTCTAGCAAATTGAAGAGGTAGCGAGAGTTCATGTTTGGCTTCCTGTCAGGCCGCGTTCGCCCTGTAGACGGTTTGACACCTCCGGCGATGCTTTGCTAAGATTTGTTTCGGCTCATTTCTATTATTACAAGATATGTTTTGGCTCTCTTAATGTTCTCTATGGAATGACTAGATATCAAAATGTAGGACGTTGATTTTCTTGCATCTATTACTGGGCCCAGCATTTAATTTGATTATTATAAAAGCTGTTTCAAGATGTGTCGTTGGAATATTAAACGAATATCATATTTACTGTCGTACGAAGTCAGTTTATATAATCGGCTCGTACGGTATCAAAATGCCCTGAGAAAAGTGGGGTTTGCAAGAAGAATATGTGCGTTCCAATCAACATAACTCCACGTTCAGACTAAAGCATAGAGTGTTCGGAAAGCTAGAAGAAACTGTATATACAAAACGCAAAACAGTCGACTTGCGTGAGATATTTATATTTCTATCTTGTGGTGCAAGACGTCACACAACGAACAAAGGAGGATACAAACATCGAGCTCAAGCTCGGTCAAATTGATGCAAGAGATAAAGCCTTAGCATCAGGCATACAACATCTCTCTAAACAAATTCTTGTAGCTTCGTAGAAGCTCCAGCAGTAGTCTCTTGACTAGTGATAGTCTCTGACCAGGACAGATAGCGAACCTTTCTCTCTCAGCGTAAACATTAACGTTGACTTTTGTTGCGCGAAGGATCGGACGATGCGATGTCCACATTACTTTTCCCTAACACTCAAAGTTTATCTTTCGAATTTGAAAAAGCTGCCCTTACATAAAAAGCAAGAATCCTCAGACCGCGAAGGTTTCTTTGTCGTATCGCCCATATCACTTAGAGCGAACACGATACCACAGCTGAAATCCACGCATTTCCTCGCGCGCGGGTATCTGACTCATTCTATCATGTTACGTGATTGGTCAACAAGAAAACAATAAGTTTGACGTCAGAGAAATCGCGGCCCGGCTCGTTTTCGCAGACGTTAGTTTTCGGCGGGGCAACTCGAGCCGGAAATACGTCTGCGCTCGCAGGCTATCAAAAGATTAGCTTGCAAACGTACCTCAAAACCGTTAATGACCACTCAAACAATAAGTACTGATATCTGCCCTTGTAACTCCCAATAAGATTTCTTTCTTCGCTCGCGGATGATTGTTTCGATGGCTTTAGCCCCAACGACCGTTAAATGAGGAGCAAATTTAATTCGTGCCGTCAACTGAACATCACTTGCCCAACAAATAAGAACTTGCTGTCAACCGTCAAAGGTCAACGAAGTGACAACCACCAAATCAGTGGACGAAATTGATAGGTTAACCGAGTAAAGGAAAGTAATTTTTGCAAGCATATTTTTATTATTACCTCTTTGGTTTTTTCTGCCTAAGTAAAATGGCTGACATGCCGTAAAATATAAACCCTGAACTTATGCAACTTCGTAAGGGCCTTTGAGTGGACTGGTTATAAACGGAGTGCACAGGAGGGGTTTATAAGTGGTAAACACGTTTTCGTATGAACTATAATAAGAAACGAAGTTAAGGGTAACTTTACATGCATGCCTAATTAGTAAGACGGACGTTTACCATTTTCTGAAATTAATCCATAATCTCAGGCAATATATTTCCCTAATTTTGTATTGGAAGTTTTACAATGATCAGTGAGGATTTTAGCAACGGAAATAAGGAAAATGACTGGGATATTTTTTGTTTAGAGGACACGTGGGCCGGCCTATAAGAGCGGGTTGGGAGCTTATAACCGGGATTTTACGGTATCTCCTCATTTGGGAGTCAAGGTTCCAGTGGATAAACCGCTGTTGACTTTTCGTGTGCAATTTTATGTAAAAAGAAAATCAATTTGTAAAAAATATACAGTTGAACCTCTCCACAACGGCCACCCTTGTGCAGAATTATCTGGCCGTTGTAGAGAAGTGGCCGTGGTAGGGAGGTTTCGATAAGAGTAAAGTGTATGGATCGGCTCATGGTCGGGATAAAAAATCCTGGCTGTTGTAGAGAGGTGGCCGCTAGTGGCGGTTCGACTGTAGTACAATTTCTCTACGTGGTTGGGTGGTAAGCATATGTTGGTAAGGTCTTCAAACGTTCGTTAAACAGTCCTGAACAGCAACTGCAACAGTTTAACGTATTTGCTGAAAATGTCAGGCAAGCGGCTAAGAGACCATGCAGAATCTTGTCTGCATATTTCATTTCTTTTAAAGGAGCTATCGATCACGCGCGTCGGATTTTTGCGAAGTGCAAAATCACCTTCAAACTGAAGAAAGCCTCAAAATGATAGTTTACTAAGGTAGATAAACACCAAAGAGGTAATAATAAACCAAACAGGAACAAGGATGGTTGAGGATGGAGAAGATTAAGACGGATTGCGAATGACGAAGTTGAAAAAACGTAGCTCCTCATCGGATCATTTCTCCGACTTGGACCGGAATAGGCCGGGAAAAACTACGACTACTGTTGAACGATTGTAAAATTCTTGACTATCCTAGGCTCATATTGAGAACTACAGGCCGGGAGAGAAATAATTTAACGCGACAGTGCATGGGGTGGAAAATTAAACCTCGCGTCGTTTCAGGCCGGGCCGCGCCGGTTTGGTGCGCCACGTTTCAACTCGGTTACATTTCCTCGCTTATTTCAAAAGAGGTGTCTGTGGGTATTCCAAATTTTACATAAAAGAAGAAAGACCTTCAAAGTTAACCTGCAATTACGAGATAGCGGCTCGTTTTATGTGACGTTCACCCACGAGGCCGGTTTCGTCTAACCGAAAAAATAAAATAACCTCTAAACCGATTTTGAAAGAGAAATAAGTAAATGACATACCTGTTTTCCAAAGTCCTTTTTGTCACTTCTCAACTATTCTGAGAAACTTGTAACTCAGAACAGAGCAACTTCAATTTCCTTTAATAAGTTCTCGATCGCTTTTCCGTGAGTCCGCTTTTATTTAAAAAAAAAAATTAAAAAAAGCATTTCGTAATTCATTTTGTGGCAGGCATATGTCCAGAATCGCTTATAACTTCCGTTAAACAGTCGCAATTGAGCTTTTCGTGTTACATCGCACTCGTGCTGCCAGTTGTGACGCATTTGTAAACAAGTTGACTTTGCGTTCACTCTGATTGCTACGCAACGGTTTGGCAGAGAAAGTGCGTACACGACAAGACACGTCATGTCTGTATATTCGTTTGAACTAATTTCTCCTGGCGGTTATGCAATGAGAAAATAAAATCGAATATTACATGCTATAGTTAAAGGAGCTATAATCAAGGTTTGCGACTACGGTGCAAAATCACCGTTTAAATTCGAACTGCGGTACAAAATTCGCTTCAGCTTCCTTGCTTCACGCGGAAAACGGTCCGCGTGAAGCAAGGAAATAGGAGACTTCTGCACGCAGGCTATACAAAATCAACTTCAAATCGAAGAAAACCTCAAAATAACAGTTTACTAAGGTAGATAAACACCAAAGACGTAATAATAAACCAAACAGGAACAAGGATGGTTAAGATTGAGGAAAATTGAGACGGATTGCGAACGACGAACTAGTTGTGCCATCCGTAACGGTGCAGTCTTTGTTCTTCAGATCAAAGGAAACCATAAAATAATAGTTTACTAAGGTAGATAAACACCAAAGACGTAATAATAAACCAAACAGGAACAAGGATGGTTAAGATTGGGGAAGATTGAGACGGATTGCAGGGGCACCCAACGAACATTTTTTTGTAAAATGCATTATTTTACCCAGATAAATGAAAGTAAATGATATAAAAGCATTTCCAGGTGTTCTTCTGCGTTGCTGGTGAAAATATATCTGTTCCTCTTTGCCAGCATGACACACGGGGAAATTCCCAGCCAGCTGGATAAAAATTGTCTGTTTCCCAGCCAACAATAATAATAATATTAAAATAATAATAAGTAACCAAAAGGGGCATGGGAACCAATTAAACATCGATGGAAAACCTTTCGAATATTGTTTTGTATAATGTACTGCCGTCTCAAACAGTTTGAATATTCGGGAAATTCTATGTTCCCTTTTCTCAGGAAATAATGACCGTGTAATCATTACTATTTCCCAGCCTAAAAAAATAGACCGAAATATTTTGCCAGCCAGCAAGAATTCGGCTGGGGAACAGATAAAGTGAGGAACAGATTCGTTGGGTGCCCCTGGGATTGCAATTGGCTTAATTGTTCATGACGAGCCGCGCCATCCTTTAACATGTCATTTGTGACTGACAACAAGCACTCCGCAAGTCCATGATAACAATAGGCTAATGGACATTAGTAGAAATTTGCTGTGGTCAATCCGTGAATTTGATTGGCTGTGCCATAATATCGTTAATTCGCTGATAGACAACCCTCACTGCTAAACTGTGTTGCCGGCCAACGCAAGCTTCTCATGGTCACGAGCGCGTTCTCATTTTCGAATTCAGAGCATAATATTCCATAAAATATCTTCTTTATGATAGCATAAGAGAAAATAAATATATTAACATTTTATACTAATACAATTTGAGTTAGACATTTTGAGCAATAGAAAACTCAAGTTGTTAGTCAATGGAGCATCGTCTCGGATGGCGCCTAAACTTTTCAAGTTGTTCGTTCGTAATCCGTCTATATCCTCCTCAATTTTAACCATCTTTGTTCCTGTTTGGTTTATTATTACGTCTTTAATGTTTTTCTACCTTAGTAAACTATTATTTTGGAGTTTCCTTAGATTTGAAGCTAAGTAAATGGCGTTATAAATTGCAGATATTAGACATAACAAGCCTGTATTATTATCTGTTTGGTGTTTTTGTACCTTTTTAACTTTTTAGAGTTTTTCTTCGATTTGAAGATAATTTTGTTGAGCGCTGTTAATCGTGCAGACATATTGCTATTCTACATGCATATGGTTTTGTTATTTATAGAAAGTCGTTAGAAATAGGCGCTATGAATTACTGTAGATGTACATTGGACTCCGTTGGTAACTGTTAATGTTCCCTCAGTGGCAATAACCAATATAACTATTTAGTGCACGTCTTACATCACGACCCGAATTTGCGTTTTAATTATTAATGCTCAGCTGGCGAGAATATATTTGTTTTAATAATGATGATGTTTGTGTTCTGTGAGTTGCTGTACTTGTGACACACGAACATTACAAACGTGAAAATTAAGCACCGAAAAAGCGAACGAATTCGAAAAATTGTGAGTGCTATAAATGAATATTTCTATTCAGCGGAAAGTTGTGAATGACAACGGCTCTTTGCGGCTTCCTTGTGGACTACAGTTTCAAAAGCAGTCTGTTATAGTTTATTCGTTTATTCTTCGATAACATTAGAGAGCTTTTAAGCTCACACTGAGGCGTTTTTGAGCCACGCACGGTAACCGGAAGGCGAATGTTCGAACATTCGACTTCCGGTTGCCAACTGTGGCTCACTGAAAAACGTCTGAGCTTACTAAAACGTCCGCGTTTGATCGACTTTACGCACATGGCCGAACAGTTTCCATTGTGATTCAAGCGCGGCTGACAACCTCGTTCCCAGGAACGAGGTTACGTGGCTGACTGCTGGGCGAAGGTGGCTGACGGCTGATGTAAACACAGCTTGGCATTATTACTATACAATAATAACTCGCTGCTGTGAAATTAAAAACTGCACGCCGCGTAGAAGCTAACAGCACGTGACTGACACGTGGCACGTGATCGCGATGCGGACGCGTACATGTCAAGATGTAGGTGGCTTAAAATTCGTGGGCAAACGTTTGACAAAGGGAAGAAGAAAACGTTTACAACGTGGGAAAAATAATTCCTGATCACGTTTTGGCCAGTATATAAACAGGAATATTCAAAAATAATTTGCGTGATCATTGCTAAATACATCGAGTACCTCATTGTCATATGTCACTTCCAAAAAAAGGCTCGAGGAAAACTTTAAAATTTTGTTGATTCAGTACGTGTTTAATTAAATACAAACAACAGCTTAACACTGAACACGAGAAAATTTGCAAAAGGATCGAGGAAAGTATGCTAATGACCATACGTTAATTAATAACAATGCTGCAATATTCAGCTTAAATAAACCGAAAGTCCACTGAAAAAGGTTTGTAATAATAATTGTCAACGTTTTGCAGGCGATGCTCCCAATATTTTTCTTTGCATTTCCCCGTTTACCAAGCAACGGAGCCACGAAACATTTCTTTCAACACACACTGTATATACTGAGCAAAGGACCGTTGCCATAGTAACTGCTGAGTCTTTTTTGATCATCTTTATATTTGTTAGCCTGCGTCAAGTCCGTCTGCGACGCAGGCTATATATTTGTCTTCTCGCGCCATTCATCCTGATGTTTACCTGTCGTGAGTGACTGATTACAGCTGTAATTCTCACTACCGATTGTCATAAATTTCCTATAATGTTAGCTTTGAGAATTTGCTGGTACATAGAGCACTGAGTGTTCTCTGATGATTGACGCACGGCTCGTCAACTGCCTGCTTACATGACATGCAATGCACTGATGCATGTTGTAATGGTTTTGATCGAGGCATATTTTATATCTGCGCTTTTAATCGATCAGAAATCAAAGTTACGGCTTATCACGTGAAGGAAAATTAAAGAAAAACAAAACACGAAAAACAGTTATTGTATATTGCTCATGCAGTCGCTGCTCAAACTCAGCCTGATCTCGTTCGACTTCAAGCCGGCTAAACCGGTTATTCCAACGAATGTGAGCTAAATATAACGAGGTACAATAATGGCAGGCCAAAAACTGCTCACGATAGCTTCCACTCAGCTAGCCTTTATTACGTTTTGTGATAAATACCGAGTCAAACCTCAAGTCAGTTAATGTTATTGAATTTTACAATGTTACGTCTGTGGACCAGTGAAATGACAGCTATATTGAACAGTATTTTCATATGATACTGCTTATTATGCTGTACAAGATTGTTCTAACGTTTAAGTCTGTGGATGAAACCCTAGTGTGTGACCCTGATTCAAATGAAAGCTATTGAGCAGTACTTTCATGTGGTACTATTTATTATGCTGTACAAGATTGTTCTAACTTTTAAATCTGTGGATGAAATCCTGGTGTGTAACCATTCAAATGAAAGCTATTGAGCAGTACTTTCATTATGTTGTGTGGCCATTTTGTCTATCTTTTTCTTTTTTTTTCAAAGATTAATTTGGGATTTTTTGTCGTTTTGAACTTGAGCACTCTTGAGAGTGAACACTACATAATGCCCTTACTAACTAGCTGGCTCTCTAAGCTGCACACTTATCCGGCTTTGTACAAAAAAATTGTTGTTATTATATATATATTCTTTTTTTTTTACTTGAATTAGTAAATGAATTGTGTTATATATAAATATTGGATCTGCATGTTTAACAAAAGACGCTGACGAGAACTTACGCACTGTAAGCCTTACCTTTATCAAGTTGTTCCCAAATTGGTCATTATAGCCTGCTGCCTAGCAAAAGGATACTCGTCTGGCAAGTTTTATTTTGTTGTCCTCTGCAGAAGCAAACTACGGAGCACGATTTTTTTCTTAGCACGCGAAAGGTGCAAAGGTGACTTTTTAAGGGTAACGCCTAAAAATCGCCTACAGCCTGCGATATAACGATGACAACATCCAAATCAATGACGTTTGTTAAACAAATATACTCGTGCCTGTCTCAAATCACTGATTTGAATCGCGGAAAGTTAAAAATTAAGGAGAGTATTTGTAGTCGGCTTTGTCATTTATGTAAAAGTTAAAAATTGTAATTTTCAAAACAAAACAAAAAATTAAAAAAAAATTGTGTAATTTTCAAATTAAGAATCTCCAGGACGTATTTCTATTTCGGCGCGCTCCTGAAGTACCAATGCTAGTCAAATTCAAGCAACTTAAAAACGGTTAAGGAAAGTGTCGTATAGATATTGTTATTGGTATTTACCCATTGATATCATCGCTTGGCTTCAAAAGACATCCTAGAACTGATTAATGAATAAAACAACTTCTTAGATGTTACTAGACTACAGAACAGTCCGTATTTTAATGCGAGTTCGTGGGGCGAAACACGGTGGCCCGCTGAAAGGATCTGGAACGAGGGTGAACAAATCACGAGTGGGATTGGCGCTTCTCGCCTCCCGATTTGCGTTTCACGCTCTCGTGAGACCAGAGAAAAAAATTAGATGTTACGTGAATATATACCTATGCGTGTTAATGCCGCTGGTTATATGGAAGTCTTCCTTAAAGCCGGATCACTATTTCTTTTTCGACGCAACACAACTTTTAAAAGACGATCGACAACTCACCACAACGCAATGCAGTGCAACCCAACGTAACACAACTCAACGCAATGCTACACAACGCAACTCAACACCACGCCAAACCACACAACTCAACACAACACAACGCAACTCAACACACACAACACCACACACAACTCACTGAACACAACGCAACTCAACACCGCACAACTCAACACAACGCAACACAACTCAACACACACAACACCACACAACTCAACACAACGCAACACAACTCAACGCAACTCAACTCAACACAACACGACTAACTGAACACAACGCAACTCAACACAAGACCCACAACGCACTGAACACAACTCGTCAACTCAAGTCACACCATACAACAACGCAACTCAACACCATACCACACAACTCAACTCAACACAACGCAACTCAACCGGCCACACAACTCAACTCAACGCGACTCAACACAAGACCACACAACGCAACTCAAGTCACATCACACCATGCACACCTCACAACTCAACTCAACACCACACCACGCAACGCAACTCAAGTCACACCACATTACACCTCTCAACACCACCGACACAACACAACGCAACTCAACACAACTCAACACAAGACCACACAACTCAACTCAAGTCCCACCACACCATTCACACCTCTCAACTCACACCACACAACTCAACACCACACAACTCAACGCAACTCAAGTCACACCACGTCACACCTCTCAACACCACCGACACAACACAACGCAACTCAACACAACACAACTCAACACAAGACCACACAACTCAACTCAAGTCCCACCACAGCATTCACACCTCTCAACTCACACCACACAACTCAACACCACACCACTCAACGCAACGCAACTCAAGTCACACCTCTCAACACCGCCGACACAACACAACGCAACTCAACACAACGTTAACACCACACAACTCACTGAACACAACGCAACTCAAGTCCGCACCACACCATTCACACCTCTCAACTCACACAACTCAACACAACACCACACAACTCAACCCAACGCAACTCAAGTCCCATCACACCTCACAACTCAACGAAACTCAACTGACACCACACCTCGCAACACAACTCGAACACAACACTCAACTCAACACAATTCAACTCAATATATTTGATCGGTTTGCATAGCATCTATGCGTTTTCCCCTTTTTTCTCTCACAGCGGAACCCGTATGCTTTCACGTACATTCCGCAAAACACTCTTTTTCTTATGTAACAACGTTGAAAATTGGAGTTCAGGCTGAGCCGGAACTTGATGTTCTTATTTTTTGGCCACTTGGGCCTGGAAAACGTGGTTCTTGTTATGTTTATTAGTAAACTTTTAGTGAATGTATTGACATTTATGGGTTGCTATTTTTGTTCATATATAATAAAGAAGGTTCAAATATAAAAAGTATGAAAATAACTCCGAAGAACATCCTGCAGTACTCAATATTGAGGCAACAACGAGGAGATATATTGATAGAAAGGTAATATTTCGGTTTAATTCAAAACCATTTTCAAACGATGAAGGTTCCATATAGAAGGTGAAGACGAAGATGAAGGTTCCATATAGAAGGTTCCATATAGTAAAACCATATTGTACAGTTTCCGCGTATGTATGAACCATACATGCATTCATTGAGTATGTATTCTAGAATACAGCGGTATATTATCAATTCTAAACCTCGTTGTACGAGATGTTCTTAACTAACTCTCAGCCTTGGCTATGGTAAGTTCTCAGTATGTTCTTAAAATTTTGGTCAATCTTAGCCTCGACGCTCTTGTAAAAAAGGTTATTTTAAAAAATGGTGTACGAAAACCGTCGGTTTGACACTTCAGCTCGGTCCATAAACTTGCAAAAAAGAACTTGACCAATATTTCCCCAAAACGGACCTTGCGCCATTCTCGTCCCCAGAGGCCATGATCCTTTTGGTCAGCACCAAGAATCGGAACCTCTGGCCAGAACCAATTTGTTGAACATGCGCAGAGTACTCGTTCCGATTCTTGGTGCTGATAAGGCCATGAATCTTAAAACTGCAGAGAAGGAGCCACAGGGTAGTTAAGCCGGCTAGAACGCCGGGCAAAATCGCGAATTAAGCCGGCCGAGAGAGCTATCTTCACCTCCGAGGAGTAACGTAACATAACTTATAAATGGTCGTGATATTTTTTTTTAAAAACTAATGCAAAATGTGAAACGGCTGCATTCATGGTTAATCGATCATTTGCACGTTTTCACGTCAACCCAGAGAATTATCACATTTTGATGAAGACCAAGCGATAAATGGAACCGCTTTTTGACTGTCATGGGTTAAAATTCACGGCTGAAAAAAAAAAACACCACTACCGGCAAGAGACCGGTGAACACTGCTATTCGCATCGACTTAAACTTGCATTTTAAAGAATATAAATTCATTTCATTCGCACTGTCAGTTGAATTAAAAAACCAAGTTCACCGGAAGGACCGAATAGCAGGCCTCAGTCTGATATTCAGATTAAGGTGTGATGAAAAACCGGAGTTTTCCTTAGTAAAATGGCACCTCGAACTTTTGTAACATGGGAAAACTAATGCCTGTTGTTGTCGGAGATAAAAATATCGTTTTGGGTACGAAAAATGGCCAGGTAGGATTTTCGGAAAGACCGTGAACAGCAGCTCGCACATTCGGTTCCTAAAAATAGATGCCAGTTTCATATTCAGCTAAAGCGGAACTGATCCGAACAGTTCAGACTGTATTAGTTAACACAAATATGCCTTTAAAAGGCCCGAAACGATATGAGAAAAACTTAATAACGCTTATTGAAGAATACTCCCCTTCATGGACATTACGATCTTCTAAACGTTCACTTCTAACACCTCCGACTGTCAAATCCGTCACATAGATATGGCGATCGCGCCTTCTCATCTTCAGCACCGAAACTCTGGAACTCTATTGTACTATTTTAATTTTTTTTATTAATATTGTTGTAAATTTCATTCAGTTTCATATAATTTTATTACTGTAAGGCGCATTGAGTGTCATAAATGCGCCATATAAAAACTTGTGTATTATTATTATTATTATTAAAAAGAGAAAAACGACTGAAAAAAAGGACAAATTTTCCTGTGGGGCTCCACTAAAAAAGACATTCAACAGTTTATGTCAAAGATGGAGGTCGACAAAACAGTCTGCGCCGAATGCAGCCGACCCTCGGTCTCACCTGTTTGCACTGAGTGGTGGTGGTAAGGCTGTATTAACAAAACAATTATGTTACAACGCTTGTGTAGAGGAGAAAGTATTACGCTGATAGTATGCATTATTCTCGTTTTTTCCTGCACACCCGGCCCCGTGATAGATTCATTTTCTCACTCGGAAGTGAAACAGACTTACAGACTCAGAATACGATTCCAACCAACATGCTACTAACATTACAGTGAGCCGGCATAGACAATTAAATATACGTGCAGTAATAATAATAATAATAAATAAGTAAGCGTATTTACCTCACAATACAGAAATGCACGTCTTCGCACCAAAGAGAAGAAGATATTGCACCTTGGAAGAGAAACTGAGTTATGTTCAGGAAAACTGGGCGCTTCAGACTTTTATATCTCACGGAATAATTATTCATATGGTGGTGGGAGTTCCGTTCTGTATCGCAACTTCCTTTGCTAGGTCAAGGCCGTAATAGATTTCATGAAAACATACAGCAAAGCCGTGCGTTACAACAGTATAAATCACTGCATTCTCTCATTATTTTTCCCACGTCACACGACTTTAATTTACCTGACAATTTCCTTGCGAGGCCTGAATTTTCGTTTGTTTGTTTGTTATTTTGTATCAGTAGCAATCAGTGTGTGTGCGTGTGTGAGAGAGTGATAATTTATATTTTTTTGACGCATTTTTCTGATCTTTTAACCCTTTCACTCCCAAGATTATTAAGTTCAAAATTGAAAAAAAAATCCCAAACTTCATTGTGCCAGATATGGAAAAACAAACAGTACCACATGAAAGTACTGCTCAATGGCTTTCATTTGAATGGTCACACACTAGGGTTTCATCCACAGACTCAAAAGTTAGAAACACAATCATTGCCTTGATGCTTGTTTCTGGGAGTGAAAGGGTTAAGAGCTAAGATACATTGCTGAAAGGTAAAATGATATATATCCAAGCCTAAAAAAAATACATTTATTAATGGAAAGGTTCTTTACCCATTTTAGTCACGATTCGCCGAGCAATTTTTTTCACGATGGGCCAATAATTTACTTATTTTATTCTTATTTTTTTTTCAATCATTGTCATCGACCAATTTGTATCCAACCTACACCTTTCTGATCTCGCGTGTAGTTTTAATTTACATATTTTTTTAGTTTACTAATTCACCAAAAGGTAGTCTGAAGTGTCAGCCGTCTCCTCGCTCGGGGGATTAGAGCGAGGAGACGGCTGACACTTCAGACTACCTAAAAGGGCGTTTAGCGCTTCAGTCTTCATACCGTAGCCCACCCATCACGGTCAGCTTATGTCACTGTTAAATTAGTGAACACTAACCCACGGTAAATTTTCCAATTGGTTCACAGAATTTAACAGATAAATTTCAATTAGTTTCACATTGAACAGTTAAATTTCTGGCTTTTTGCGCCACGGTAAATTGATAATGACATAAACTGTCTCGTCATAAACTGCCTCCCACGCAATCCGAGTACAATTATTGATCAATTTGTCTTTTTGTTTTTGCCACTCGGAAACTCGTAGTCTGTATAAAACGAATATTACTTTAAAGGTGATGTACTTAACACAGAAAAACAAACTTGGAATATACGTTTTATACTGTGCGAACTCAGAAAGCGTGAACACTTTGATTTATAAGCTTGGATTTTCCTTTGCCAAAACTTGGTCTATTTTTTCCTGTATTTATTTTATTGCTTTTCTGCAAAACAAAGTATAAATTTGTGTTTCCTGAATATTCTTCTTGCGGTTTGATCATGTCAAAGTTAAATCAAAAAGTGTTCGCGCTTTTTGATTCACACAGTAATAAACAAAGCAAGGTTTTAGTCAAATTCTTGGAATGAAACTGATTTCTGTAAGCTTAAGCCTAAAACACGTACATTGGAAACTCAAATGGTGGACGGAAAAAAAGACCTGTTTCCTCTCCGTGTCCGGCGACAAAAACAACATCAAGCAATGTATATTTTAAGTTGTAATATTGCATATAATTACAGGAAAATGAGGCGAAAAACGTTGTTTTGTTATATTTTACAGTAGCAAAACCGCCCCCGCAGTTGATATACGCCGTACAAACCAAACATACCATTTCACAAGTGACGTAGTATGCGGGGGAGTTACGAAATAACAACGTCACAAGTGAGTCATACAGCTATAATTAAAAAAATACTCCTTAGAAATTGAATTTGTTTTATATTTAGCAGATTTCGTTCAGATTATATAGAGATCGTGCATATATCAATAACATTTAGTGACGTGTAAGTGTATTGTAGGTGTATAGTACTGGAAGGCGGTATTGTAGGTCCACGTTCGTGTGTACTGTATTGTAAATAAATTAAAAGAAGTAAAAAGGAAAAGTAAAATTTCGCATACCGTATGTATACTTTCATCTGCCGGCTCATGCGATCGGAACAAAGTAATCTTGAACTAATGTTCTTACATTCACGGTGCCGAGTGCTAATGCTGAAAGCTGCTTAAAAGCAACGTCTTATTCCATGTCATTTTCATGATGATTTCATGAGCCACAAACTCTGTTTCGCTCGACTTCAAATCAGTTCTGAGTCGGTAGCCGGATCTGAATAGCAAAATTAAAATGAGCTAACCTGGTCAGAAAAACAGTTAAATTATAAAAACCGTCGACGCTGCTACGAAAGAGCTCCCCGAATTCTTAAATTTGTACTAGTTAAGAGCTATGTGTTCGGCCTGGTCGATGCGTTGGTAGTGTACGTAGAGAGTCGAAGGTATATCATTGCAAACTACGCAAGTTTTAAACTATACTGAGGGTGGCTGTATACGCAGTTTCTCCTACACCCCCTGACCAAGAACAAACTGCCCTCTATCATATACAAAGGCCAATAAAAATGAAAATCCAGTGCTGTGCGCACTTTTATTCTACTTGATGCAAGAAACATGCAACGGAAATTGAGAATTTCTAGAATTTCTAAAATATCCAAGACTGATTTTCGGCAGTATACGGTCTTTTAAACAATTCCTGTCCGAGTCGAATATTGACAAAAACAAAAACGCCTTGGCTCGATGTGTCATATAATTTTGTTTCAGTCGTGAATGTATTGTTAAAAACAAGCATATATATTGAATAATTATTATATACCCATACGATCGCGAGGTGTCAATAGAATTTTAGTTAGTTATCGGTTGCCAGCTACACGCCAAGCGAGGATGAGAGTTGTTGAGAGTTCTGTCACTCTCATTCGGCCTGAAAACTCTCCGCTCATGCACTCTCAGTAGCCTGTTCCAGGCGTTCGGATAGTGGGCGAGCGCCGCTAAAAGACGCGCGAAGCTCAACGCCACTGAGGAACAGGCTACACTCTCACCGACTCTCATCGATTCCCGCCCGCTCCCATCGAATTTGAACCTGCTCAAATCTTGAGAGTCGCGTCGAGAGTTTCTCTCGTTTGGCTCACGCTTGATGATAGTCGATAAGAGTTTAAGAAAACTCTCACGAGAGCCAACTCTCAACAACTCTCATCCTCGTTTGGCCTGGGTTTAAGATATGATTTGTAGAGTTAAAATTGCACGAGCCATTTGTCGCCGTTTGTCAGTAAAAGGATGCATGTTTGACATTACGGTTTAGTGGGTTCAGACACGACCTTTCAGTCGGTTAGCCGTGATTTCAGGCCATTTGCCACTCAGTTTTTGAAAAAGGACGGCTGTTTGCTTAGTTGTCAAAGGATTAGCTAGATTTTGAAGTTGACGTACGACTTAAGTTAAAATTTATATTTAAAAAAACATATAAAATACATTGCTATGTTTAAAGCGGCCACATGAACCAGCTGGTAACACGCGTGGGTCTTCTATACAGACGAATTTGGAAATGATGGCTTTTGAGGAGTAAGGAATCCGGAATACTCAGAGAAAAACCCTCGGTACATTAGGATGAGAACCAACAACAAACTCAACCCACATATAACTCCCGGGCGTTTACCCAACTGCGCCATCCGTGCTCCCCATAAGATTAAATTTTGATATTCTAGTAGTGGGTGTTGGATATTTTCTGTCCGGTGATCACGTCTCAGCCGTCCCCATCTCTTCTGAGAATGTTTGAAGGAGCCGATCAATTAAGAGGCAAGTATGATCTCACCTCCTTTAAACAACTATATCGTAGGTTTATCAAGCATTTTACCAATAAAACGCTCGCTAAACCTACGTTGTTTCGCGTTTTTGCACTCATGGGTGTTCTCCGCTTCCGGCAACTGCCTATACAAACACGAACTCCCGCTTTGCTCAGTTCTGGGAGCCGATATCTAGCCGGAATGTCGTCTCAGTTGGTCTATAGTTACATTAATCATGCTAGCCGATCCATGCAGAGGTTTCGTGGACGAAATCATTTCTTCTACTAACCGTTCATTACAAAAACATCATCCGAAGAAACACGAAACACTGCTCAGTTCTGAAAAGGTATATAGCCGAAGTTCGTCTCGGTTGAACTATACAATCCTGTCAGTAATCCATCGAAAGGTTTCGTGGATGGACTCGAGCTCATTTCTTCTACTTCTCAGTGAATCAATGTAAGTAATCTGTTTAAGGTTGGCATAGAGACAGACTACCGTAATATAGGAGAAGGTTTTATTGTACACTCTTTTCTTATTTACCGTTAAGAACGTCTTATTTTCAGGCTGACTGGTAGAGCCAGGACAGTGAACGTTCTTATTCTGTGGGCGATTTGAGCCTCAGAACGTTCTTGAAATGTTCTTAAGTTGTATGTCTTGTATTTTAATTCTAGAAATTTTATAATTGCTTGATACATGCATCATTTGCTTTTTGAATGGGAAAGAAGTGCATATTTCGATCCGGCAAAAAGACTACATCGTTCTTGTTACAATATCTTGCTATATGTGTTCGACCATGTTGGATTCAGTGACTATGCCACTGCTCAGACCAAACTCGGTTACATTCGATTTCTATGATATTTTCTTTACAATGCTCATTGTATATTTTTAATATATTTATTGTAATTACTATATTATTGTATTTATATTCTTAATTAATTTAAATTTGTATTTGATGCTGAAAAACCCACTTAGGGAGCTTCAATAAAGTATGTATGTATTGTATAAACGGGTGAAGTAAAATGTTATCTAACTTCCTCAGTGGCTTGTTCGTTGCTGTACAATCATGCAGTGTATCATCGTAAACATAACCTGATATTTATATACCTTTTATAGTGCCAGTAGCTGATAGTACAGAACTTCTTTTAACCCTTTCACTCCCAGAATCCTGAAGCATCAAGTCAATTATTGTGTTTCTAACTTTTACGTATGTGGATGAAACCCTAGTGTGTGAAAGCTATTGAACAGTACTTTCATATGGTACTGTTTGTTTTTCCATATCTTACAAACTAAATTTGGGATTTTTTTTTCACTTTTGAGCTTTGGCACTCTTGGGAGCGAAAGGGTTAAACATATTATATTTTCTGTTGTGTACACGGGAGCAGAAAATTTCGTATCAGTTTGAGTTTTTCATCACAGCTCATTACAAAAACAGCCTCGGCAGAAGAAACATTATTACTATATATAGCATTAAGCCCGGGGAGAATGAGGATTAGAGTTGTTGAGAGTTCAAACTCTCTCGTTTGGCCTGAAACTCTCGTGCGCTCTCAGCGACTGCTCTCACCGACTCTCGTGCGCTCTCATCGAATATGAACCTGCTCAAATTGTTCTTGAGAGCCGTCGAGAGTTTTCTCTCCTTTGGCCCATGCTTGATGTTAGTCGACGAGAGTCGAAGAAAACTCTCATGAGAGCCAACTCTCATCCTCGTTTACGATGGACTAGCATCCCATCCAGGGGAGTAGCGATACTCATGGTCGCTTCATGTCCTTCATGAGTATGGAGTCATGGAAACCAGATAAGCCGCTTAGGCTCGTATAGAACAGACACTCTCTCTAACCATGAATAATTATGGAAAAAATTTGTTCGATCAGGCCTTGTGCTTCGCAGGGCATTTGTGCTAAATTTCCAAAGTGATAATTATCTTACCATTCAATTTCAGTTATTTCCATCGATCGCCTTTCTATGAATTTTCGGATTTTTTTTATACAGACCTTTTCCGTGATTTAAGGCACCGATTGACTACAAACAACGTGGAATATATATGCGCGTCAGAAGTCTATAAAATGTGGACGGATATAAACACATGCGCAGGTTTTGTAAAAAATACACTGCCACGTTTTCGTTCGCCAAACGAAGCAGTAAATATACGACTTTCTTAGGGACTGTGCAATAATTATCAGGGGGGGGGGGTTTGGAAAATGGGCTTCATGTCAGCCAAATATTAGGTAATACCACCCCTCCTAAAGGAGTGAATTTAGTTATTGCCCCCCCTCTAATCATGTCAAAAATTATGTAACGACCCCCCTCCCTCACAGTATACACACACCTTTATACAAATACCCTGCATTTTCTCTACACGCACCTGTGGATTAAAATCTTATAACACAAAGAAGAGCTGCTACTACATGTTTAATTTTTGGACATCCGCGTCTGGAACAAACATCACCTCCGTAGCGATGTTCAACAGAGCCATAGCAGAAGGAAAAGATCGTGTGTGTTATTTTCAGGTCCGATGTATGTATATTGTACTTGAAATAAAATGTTAAGCCCCCCCTCTCTTGAGTGACTTATTTTACTTGAGCCCCCCCCCCCCTATCCTTGCTTTGATTTTACTTTATGCCCCCCCCCCCCCCCCCCCCTCCTGTAATTATTGTAGTTGAAACGTATTCAAGTCCTCTTTTATTGATTTTTTGTTTTTTCATGGACCATTTTAGTCATAAAAACTGAGGCAATTCAGTAAACCCGTGGAATGGTCCATCACTAAATAGACGAAGGCGATGGAGGACCGTTGTTGGCTATGCTGCATGTGTCTGAACCAGTACGATTGTATTTAGTAATTGCTATATAGCGTTCTGAAGTTGGTATAATGCAATCATGCATGCATTCATAGGAGGAAAGTTGATAGCTCAAAGGCAACTAGAGTTCTGCAATATTAATCAACTCGGTTAAAGCCCGATCAAACGGTCTCAACATTCTCTCACATTTGTTGAGAGATGCTGAGACCATGCCGTGTCAAAAGGCTTCAACATTTCGAGAACAAAACAAATTTTGAGACTAAAGGGGGTCAACGTCCTCGACATCGGCTCTCAACAAATGTTGAGAGAATTGTGAGAAATAGGCGAAAACAAGACTAGAAACTAACAAACTTCCAAGAAATAGAAACTACTTGCCTTGTTCTTTGAATTGTAAATTCGTCTGCTTGCTGTAGCTGTGCCAGCACTCCTGATCTGGCCTTCAAACAACAATCTCGTCGTGAATCCAATCCTGATTAACATAATATATTGTTTGGTTTACTGGTGTGCCCCATCATCAAATGCTACCAAAGTCTTTGTCAAGTTCGAAAAAAAACTTTCAGCAAATATGTCAAAACCCGTTTTATTCCCCCCCACAGTAAGAGAGCGTTCGTTAACCGTTTACTGACCCAGCTGCAAACGGTCTTAAAAAGAATTAACTGCTTCCACTGTATCGTATAATTTCTCAATACATTCTACTTTGCGTGCAGAAACTTTGTGGTTGTATTCATTTTGACCTAGCCAAAATAAACTTATTTGATATCCTTTCAACTATATGCTTAAGATACCAGACTGGTTGCAAACACGCTGGCAAATATGTCAAAACCTGTTATATTTGCCCCCCCACAATAAGAGAACTAGGTGAGTTTGCATAGCTCAGAGATAAGTTCAGTTAAACCGTTTACCACCCAGCCACCAAACGCCCTTAAACTATAAAGAAATAACTTCTTTCACTGTAATTTCTCAATCAGAGAAGCTTTGCGTGCTGAAAATTTGCGGTTGTACTTCATTTTGACCTGGTCTTTGTTCAGTTGTTACCGATCACGAAGAATGAGACGCTTGTCAAAATTACTGATTTTTGTGACATCTATTCGTTTCCAAAACTCTGTTTTAAAATAATGTTTCCATTTTCTCAACAGTTAAATCAACCTAGTGTGCTGAAACATCACCAACTAGTTGTGCTAACTTGAACTATTCTTCTCGTGTCTTTAAATATAGTTTTCTACTGAGCTGCTTGCAACTATCTCGCGTGATAAACGTATCGTCTGTGCACGTGAAGCTTAGGCGCTTATTTAAATTGCTGACTGTTAGTAAATTTCCATCACGGCTGGTGTCAACTTTGACCATACATTCAATCACACGAACTATATCTTTTAAATTTAATGATTTAAAAAAATCTTGCTCATCCTTCCTCGACATTTAACCTAAGTGTTGATGAAACGTTACAATTGTACTTATTTTTACCTGTTGCTCTCGTGCCTTTAAATAGTTTTTTAGTTATTCGTGCTCATTTCGTGTGATAACGTATCGTGCGCGTACAATCGAAGAAAATTAGGCTCTTATCTAAATTCCTCAATTTGACATATATTCACAAAACTCTTTCAGAGTTTAAAGTTTGCTTATTCTCTAAAATCTCCACCTTCGCAATATTCAACCTCGCGCACTGAAACTTTGGCAGCCATACGAATTCGCACCACTCGTTGAATCGAGGAGTTTTCAGTTCGGTGTGTGGGGGAGCATTCATATACAAGTCCTTCGATCGCATAAAATATGAACGTGTAATACCTCACGTCTCTGTCGAATAAAGTGTGTTTCAGTTGACAGAATATGTATTCACGTTGTCGTTCAAGCGATACGCAGTTAAGTGCTTTACAATGCAGATAAAATCTAAGGCGCTGCAGCCCTTGAAAATACATTATCATATATATATATTTCAGCCAAAAGACCTACTGGAATCAGTAATAATAAAGACACTGGAATATCTTAATAATTAAGACACTGGAATATTACTTTCAGTTCTGCAGTTGCAAATGAACACTGATCCATTCCCCCTTTTTTTCTTCTTTTTTTTTTAATCCACGATCCAAGTGGAGTACGATACTGCCTACATGCGCTTTAGTTATAGTATTGGAGTTTTAGCCAGCTCTTTTCACCAGTTTAAACGTTTCTGTGGAGATTTTTACTGACTTCAGTTATTTCTCCATTCAATTTGCATTGACTATTTCGTTGAAATGTTTGGCCTGTAGATCATGCAACCTAGATCATTTTAATTTACTGACGCGGTTCAGTAATTTTTACTGATCTTTTTTCTGATCATTTCATCTTTCAGTCCTTGATTCTGAAACTGAGGTTAGCTTTTGGATGCATTAGATTCGGCCAGGCAAAACGAAACGACCCGTGATTTTTGGGGAGACATTTAACGCATGCCACACGTCTGCTCAATTTAAAAGGTTTTTTTTTTTTAATTTTAAAAGTTTAAAAGTCGGACACCAGTTCCTTAAAACAGGGACTGTTTGCATAGCTGTCAAACGTAATAAAAAACCTCAATTAAAGAAAGCGGCAATGGTCACGCGATGGTCGCATCTCCAAAATTTTGCCTAAAATGTTTTCAAGTTTTGTCGTCGTCAATCCGTCTCAATCTTCCCCAATCTTAACCATTCTTGTTCCCTTTTTGGTTTATTTATTACCCTCTGGGTGTTTTCCAACTACGGCCGTAAAAAACTAATATTTTGAGGGTTCTTTTTGATTTGGAAAGTAATCAGACCCTTTTGAAGGAGGCAACTGAGAGGTGTAGAGAGAGTGTGGCCCACAGCTTAGTCCCCTAGTCGTCTCGTCTCTTTCCTCTCGCGAGCGGAGCGCGAAGTACACGTAAGGACCTGGCGAACGGGTTTGCGTTGCCGGCCGTGTCATTCGGTGGACGTCATGAATTTCGCCGCCAAATCCCAAATCGAGTACGCGGGAAGGGGAACCGCCTTGGGTACTAGGGCTGAGTGGGGACCGGGCTTATTTCCCAATCTCTTACCCAGACAGTCAAACGGTCTCCTCGCGTCAAAGCGGGTTCGTCGCCAGAGTCATTCCCCCAGAGTCTAACCTGGCGACGGACTACCGCTGACTGAGGAGACCGGTTGACCATCTTGGGCACGAGAATGGGCTATTCCAAAAATCCATAACAACAACTAACACACATGAAAATACTATGCATGCGTAGGAGAGTTTTTAATCATTCTTAATAGCGCGGTATTCAACATGTTGCGGTTCGAAAAAACACAAAACAAAGCAAATTATGGAGAATGGCCCCAATGACAAGAACACATAAACAAACGCAAAAACGAAACCAATGAGAACTCCCAGTCGAAGCAAAACACACGTGACCGGGCGCCAAGCTGGTAAAAGCGCGTGCGTAACTAAGGTCGTGATAGGTTTTGGGTTTTTGCCATCTGATTGGTTACATGTGAAGATGACCGCTACCGTTGCCACTCGACAAAGTTCTTGATTAATTGTTAACATCATTTTTGACGACTTTCGGATAGGTTCCGTTTGATTTGGCCCAATCAAAATTCAAGCGAGTGTTGGAGGCCGCGGAGGTCGTGAAATTTGAATGGTTTTAGTATTCTAGCTCTAGTTCGAATGTGGCGACCCCAAAAAACGGGGGGGAAACCCATCAAAAGTTGTCAAAAAGTCGTCAAAAATTAATTCAAAAACTTTGTCGAGTGGCAACGGTAGCCGTCATCTCAACTGTAAAGTAGCTGCGCCGTAAGATTCTTAAAACCAATCATCAGAGCGGGTTTCAAATTGAGTGTGCGATAAAAACCCAAAACCAAAGCAATTTACAATGGACCCAATCACAACGAAACGGTAAACAAAAACACAATAACCAATGAGATACTTGAAGCAACATTACACGGTAACGGCGCGCAAGCGCGGGAACAAAAACGCGCGTGGCGAATCACGAATGCGTTTTATCGGTTTCTGCATCTGATTGGTCGAGCAAGTCGGCGCGAGTTTTTTAAACGAATTCATAGAGCGTACATAGGGCAGAGCGTAGTAAGTAAAAACCAAAAGCAAATTCCTCATCTTCTGGAAAAAGTGTCCGAATAGGGTACAAAAGGCTTGATTTGATGCCCGAAGGGTACAATTAGTAAAAACCAACCCACTGCCTTTGGCCTGAGGGGCCGGTCATCTCCAAAATTTGCACTTTCAAATCAACCACTGCTTACCCTTTAGCACGATATCACATTTGGCTAGCAAAATCGAAAGAAATCCCATCTAATTTCGTAAAATACCTTAAGATTCCTGAAATCGAGATACGAGATTGGAGATAAGAGGCGGTGATAGTAAAGAAAATGGGAACCTTTGCAGAATATATTGGCCAGTAACACTACCCACATTTATTTTTTTACGTCTGAATCCAATCTGTGTCCCTTCCAATACCTGGCCAATAAACATATTTTTTCAAACTAGCAAGGAAGAGTAGCCAAGAAAAAATATTTAATTAATTTAAAATAACATTTGTAGTTGAGTTTACACGCCGAAATTGGCATCGCTTATCTATTAACATTTGTTATGCTCTTACTTTTTTTAATGATAAACCTAAACAGCGTAATTGTAATAGTAAATTATATACATAATAGTGCTATTAATTCGCACCTTGTCCCCGTTAAAAGCACAAGGTAAATCTGTAATGTATAGTTAGTAAGAAATGTAAGTAGTGTATTGTAAGGTCTTGTGCAAGTTAAGTAATTAATTAGTATAGTTTAAATTGTAGTGCTGTCTAGTGTATTGTAAAAGTAAGTTTATGTATTGAAGATATGTATTGACAAAAAGTAATAAAGAAAGAAATTTAAAAAACTTCATCCTTATAGAAAAAAGTGTCACGAATAGGTACAAAAGGCTAATTTGATGCCCGAAGGGTACCACTTTAAGTAAACACCACTGCCTTTGCCTAGGCCGGTCATCCTCAAATTTGCACTTCAATCAACCACTGCTTACTTTAGCACGATATCCACATTTGGCTAGCAAAATCGAAAGAAATCCCATCTAATTTCGTAAAATCTTAAGTCACTGAAATCGAGATACGAGATGGAAGTAAGATGCGGTGATATAAAGCATCGGGAACCTCTTGCAGAATATATTATGGCCAGCTAAACCAATACACATTATTTTTACTCTGAATCAATCTGTGTTCCCTTCCATACATGGGCAATAAACATATTTTCAATAGCAAGAGAGTAGCCAAGAAAAAGATTAATTTACATAACATTTGTAGTTAGTTTCACAGCCTGAAAATTGCATCAGCTTATCTTATTAACATGTTATGCTCCTTACTTTTTTTTAATGAACCAAACAGCGTAATTTAATAGTAATAATTAATAATAGTGCTATAATTCGCACCTGTTCCCGTAAAGCACAAGTTAATCTGTAAGGTATCGTTAGTAAGAAAATGTAAGTAGTGTATTGGAAGGTATGTGCAAGTAAAGTAATTAATTAGTATAGTTTAATGTGTGCTGATCTAGTGTATTGTAAGTAAGTTATGTATTGTAAGTAATGTATTTTAAAAGGAAATAAAGAAGAAATAAAAAAATAAAAAAAATAAAAAAACAATACCGATTACTTTCGCACTCAATTGAAAACCTACACTGCAAGGACAGAACTTGGTCAACAACATTTTCCCCTCTGAAAGGTACACTGTAACCTAAGTTGTCGAGAGAAGATGCATGGTACATAACAATCTTAATTACTCCGTAAATGTGGTGGACGGACAACTCTTAGACTACGAGTAGTCCCTCATTTTTCTCAGGGATCAAGCGCGCGAGCGCGCACGAAGCGTGTCGGTGGAAATCACCTCCCGCGAGAAGACGCGACGCGAGGCCTCATTTTTCACGCCGCCTCGCGTCGCGTCTCCTCGCCCGCGCTCGTCCGCTCCATCCCTGAGAAAAATGAGGGACTACTCGTAGTCTAGACAACTCTTTAATAGCATCAGTATAGTTGTCACGTTCTCTCATTCTTGTCTCCAGCACTTTCTTTCGCATTGATGTTCCGGACATACGGAGCATTCTGGCTTCTTCCATGACACCCTCCGCGAGTCGGCGCGTGCCATCATTAACGAGGAAATCTTGTTCTGCAGCTGTTTACTAGGATGCAAGAACAAGAGAGGATGATCTAAGAGAAGGATTCCCCGTGCCCCATTTTTGAATCTATTAATAGTTTCGCGCCATGCTGTGAAAGTTATTTTTACTTCCTTCTGATCGAGGCTCCGACATCACTTTTCTCGAGCTGACCAATCAGATAGCGCTCTTAAAGTAGCTCAGCTATATATGGACTGAAAGTTAAAAATAGATTTTAAAACTTATCACTGGAAGAGACCCATGTATGGGGGAATGCTTCTCTTAGATCATCCTTTCTTGATAGATAGATATTAGGGACTGGTCAAAAAGTATAAAGGGGGTGGGGGGGGGGGGGGGTGGGCCGGAGCATTTGGAAATGTGGTGGATAAAAAACACATGGCCCACCCCTTCCTTTTGGCACAAAACTGAGTGACCCACCCCTAAATGAAGGTTGAAAATTACATGACCCACCCCTTCGGGAGTAAAACATGAAATTTTTGGTTGCATAATCCAATGAAACCACATTTGCGGATGAACTTGTGGTGGTGTTGATTTACGTTTAGATTTATTTCTTAACCAAATACAAAAGCATCTAAAAATAACAATTATTACTCTTTCAACTTTAAGTCATGTCTAATACGCGAGTTTTATGGAACAATATAGAAATAATTTTACCAGCAATTTATGAAATGAAAAACACAAGAGGAAAAATATATACAAGCCATGTACAGTTCTCGGTGATAATCCAAGATTCATTTTAGTTGCCTTTTACTTGTAGTCTTGTAGATGGAACAATACAACAATGAAATGCAAAAAAAAAAACATCCATATATTATATAAAATTACGTTTTATATAAAAAGACACAAAAGAGGTTTGAGAGGGTTTTATATAATAATAATTTCGGCTAGATGTGTTTTATGTACAAAAATAGATTGCAGATCGGTAAAGCTGCCCGCTTCAAATGTGTGGCCAACTGCTCCAGGACCTATTAGCCCTTTTAGAAACCGGAAACCCGCTCAAAATTTCCGTCAAAACAGAAAAACCGCAATAAAAATCGCTCAAAACAGAAAAACCGCAAATGATAATGATCAAAACCGCAAATTCACAAACCTCAACCCCCCAACCCTTGATACAACAGCGAAATATAGCTGTTATTTTTGGCGCATACTTTAGTAAATTAAATAAAGGCGTTTAATTTAGTTTTCCTTTTTCAGAGGGATGACATTTTATTCGAAATCATTGGCCGTTTTCACACTAGAGACGGGAAACTCGTCCGAGACGAATGTAACCCGTATCAGACGAGTTTTCCGTCTCTAACGTGTCTTTAAAAACTACATCGAGCCCCACCTCTTCATCGCTGCTTTCATCGAATTCGTTGTCTTCATAATTGTCAACAGATTTACTGACATCTTCACTTTGGTTAGGTTCGTTGGCGTCTTCATTTTTTCACGAAGAAACTATTTAGAGCACCAAAGGCGCACCCCACTAGGGGGTTTGGGGGCACGCCTCCCCAGAAAATTTTGAAATTTAGGGTCTCGGATCGGAAATGCCATTTCCTGCGTTTTCCACAGGACATTTTCAATAAATACTTGTTACTTCAACACATCACATTAGTAAAACAAAACTAAAAACAGATATCATCCGAGCCATAATGGGCTCATGTCTGGGCCAATCAAAATATGAAACGAAAAAGTATATTGAATGATTGTTTATTGAATCAAAGGAGACGCACCACGTGAACCTACAGGGATTGACCGAGGTGAAATAAACATGATAAAGAGGCCTAGAAACTAGGCAAACGAATAACCAAAACCGAAAAACCGCTTTTCTTGCCTATTCCTGTTATAAAATAGGATGACCCACCCCCATGGGTAGCTGAAAATTGAACGACCCACCCCTTACCAAGGGCTCAAAAACTGATGACCCACCCCCTCTCTGCTCCGGCCCACCCCACCCTATACTTTTTGACCAGTCCCTTATTGAACTAGAACAGTGTACACCCACTTTTAACCTTTTCATATAAGCTGTCAATGGAGGTACCATAAAAGTACAATTTCGGTTAAATTTTTACTAAACGGTCGATAAACCATCAAACCGAATCAAAATCGTTCCACGCTCCTACAACGTTCGGTCCAAACCGGAAGTCATTCTCGTGAGATTCGTTCAGCGGAACGAGATTGACCGGAAGTAAAATTGTCTGGGTTCCAGCGGTAATCCCCATTGCAATCGGCCGCCATTTTCCTGCATTTTCCTTTGTCGGACCATTTCGACACCTAAATTTCCGTTATTTTACTCAAAAAATCAGGGATCTGTCAACACACGGTCTATACGAAAGGAACTTTCCGCGCGATCTATGGCCGAGCGCAATCGGCGAAGCTCTCGACGGCTCGAACGAAGCCCGGCGAAAGATTCCGAAGCTTCGTCAAATTTCAACTCGTGGACTGTAGTAAAATTACGACAAGAGTTGAAGAGACGAGGCTGTTCTTCAACAGGCTTGAAAGCAGAATTGGTAATGATCTATTTTCCAGACACGTTTATTTTTCGCCCTTTGAACTGGTTGCTAAGCTGTTGTACTGTGGCTTCATTTTCATAAATATTCAAAAATATTTGGTCCGGTTCCTGCTATTAGGATTGCTCGTTTTGGAGCACTTGGATTTAGGATCTTCATCAACGAAAATGCCCGCAGAATCTACCAATAGGAACGTAAGCAATTCGAGTTCTGTTCGTCGGTTAGGATTGTATGTAGTGTATGAAGGCAGCGAGTTAATTACAAAAAAAACTCCTTTTCACTCATAAGGATTTGAAAGAAAGTTGGGTTTCACGAGCGGACAAAATTAAGGACGATCGCTACCGATCTACGGAGATCAAAGGTTCTTTCGATTCTGTGGTCACTTGCCATACGTGTTCAAAACCTTACTGATAAAGGGTAAGTGATTTATTGTAATACGCGAAATACGTGATTAGAATTTATTCGTTGTTTGAATTGAACATTGCTCGTTTATCTTATAGGCAGGAGATATGTAATTTCCAATAAAGCTTTGGAGGGGAGTTTTAGTGTGTGGTTTTGGGTTTTATTAATTTCCTTGATTTCCAACGGGTTGGATGAACTCGGAAAAAATTTATCAAAATCATGCTCTGATCGCATGAGTCAATGATAGCCCACGTTGTTTTGATTAGTGTGTCGTTAATAATCATTTAATTTAATAAACCTTATTTCTATCCAGCTTGTATCAAGTTGATCATATTGTTCTTTCAACCGGGACGAAAAGTTTTGGGGGGGGCCTTGGTCTATGTACATTAATCTAAAGATAGATCCAAATAAATTAATTTTAATTATTATTATTAATTAAATTTATTATTATTAGGGGGGGGCCATCCCCATAAAAACTGTTTTGTTTTCCATCGCCCTCTCTCTCATGAAAGTGGGGGGTCGGTCGGTCGGTAAAAAAAAAATGAAAAAGCCCGAGAAACAAAATATTGCACAAATAAATTTACATACATACCGTAACTATTTTTCCAAGCGAGCCTTGTATTATATCTTCACCATGAACCACCATTGTTTGCAACGCGAAGCCGATTATCCACTCTGGGAAAAAGTGTTCGAAGACGTCATTTACTGGATGATTTAGATGTCAGAGTGGACTTTAAGATTAAACAAAGAGTATTTTTTCAAACAAAGCGTATTAATTAAACTTGGAAACACCCAAGAAGAAGGGGGCAGGCAAATGAAATCAGAAAAACCTTTTTTTTTTTTACTTTTTGAAAAAGATTGAGGTCAATCGGGAGTTAGAACAGCTTGACTTTTTTGTTGCAGTGGTTTGTTTAATTAAAACTGCAGCATGGCTAGTACATGCACCATGATTGGCTAATGATTGTTTTAGTAAAAAATTATGGCGTTGGGGACAAAAAAAGTGGGGCCCATAATAATGAGAGGATAACCCCCAGTTGATCCGAAATTGACCACCGGTGATGACACCATTGCCTGTCGCAACGTTCATTTTTTAAGACCCAATTTATAACAATGTACGTCGCATTTAACCGCTGCGTACGGAATGTAATTCAAGCCACAGAAATCTCACTGGTATATTACTTGATTTGACTACATTTGACAATAACCCATGGAAGCAATGTGTTCTACTTTCGGCCTATTTGCGGTAGCATCGCTGCTGATTTTAAAGCGATTTCAGCTAGATTTTCTGGGACTTGGCTTACATAACATTCTTCAACGGGACTGAAATGCGACGTACATGCTATAAATAAAATTTGCGCATAAGCACTAATACACCAGGGGGCCCCTCACATCAATTTCGAAATAAATAAAATTTAATTTTACCTGAGTGTGTGTCAAGTTAATCATTGTAGTGGTGGCCATAATTTAGTGTTCTTGCTGGTGTGAGATTACTGGAACCAAAAAAATCTGACAGAGTTATGGATGATTGGGAATCATCATCCAACCATGCACCAAGAATAATAAAATGACAAGGTGGTTGAACTTCCTTCTTGAACTTGCCAATGAATTGTCTGCCAAATTGGGAGGAACGAAAACTGAGATTTCGAGAAAAGGCAAATACCTGAATGTTGAAAAGGGAGTTTCAGGTATGCATGTTTGTACTCAGCTGAGTGTCGTTTGATAATAAATTACTAAATTTAAATTCTCCTTACTACTATAGTAGATTCTTTTTATTTATTTTCAGTAAGCACCAAAACTCCTCTGTTGAGACTGGGGACGCAAGGTTTAGAGACAAAATGAAACAAGGTATGTACATGAACATACATGTAGACAAACAAAGCTCTCCTTCAGTTTGAGCAAATGACATTAATTTTTGTAGGTAAAGCCGTCTGGGGCCAAACTGGCCCACACTGTCAGAGCTTTAATATCCCGGGTTCCATAGCATGAAGCTGACTAGGAGTATTGCTATTAAACTCCCCCTGGATGGGATGCTAGTCCAATGTCAGATTACCCCCAGAATTTTGTCAGGTTGCCCTAACAGTTTGCCGGTACCCATTTATACTGCTGGGTGGAGAGAGGCACAGTGAGAGTTAAGTGTCTTGCCCAAGAACACAACACAATGACACTGGCCAGGCTTGAACCCGGACCGCTTGATCTGGATTCCAATGCGCTAACCTTTAGGCTACAGCATCTCCCACACATTAATTTTTGAACATCACAGTTTCAGGGTTCAAAATTTATTTTTGTGTCTAGTTGTCCCTGGGGCAACCACAGGACTTGGTTTGGTTGCCCCAAGAATATTTTGGTTGCCCAGCCCCTCGACCCTATACAAACCAAGACACGTTATCAGTAATCACACGGCGTAAGCCCAATAACATACATTTTTGTTTTATTTGTTGGATTGAAATTTCAATTTCAATAAACTATAATCATTCAAATTACCAAGAATTATTCTAAATAGAAATATCAAGTACACATATATAAAGTGTAGGTGCTCACTGCTCTCTGCTCTTGAAATGCACAAAATCGTTTCTTTATAAATCTTGAATCAGAGACTGCGACTTCCGTTCCGGGTGAACTATCCGATGTGATCGTCGGAGAGGTTCTCTGTTTCACATGCGTTTTCCTGATTAAAGTACCGTAAAAGACTCATAATAACTAAAAAAATAAACAAATAAATCGGCCTTGCTTGCCCACGAGCAAACAACATGGCTGCTACATGGTGAAAGAATCGCACTGCAATGCATCGTGATCTTACATGGCGGACGAAATCGCGAATGAAGAATTCGGGAGAGAAAAGTTTAACAGCTACTATATTTAACTTTTTATCCATGGGTTTAATTTTACTTTCAACTACCTTTTATGTTCTCTTTACTCTTCAAAGACAGAAACCTGTGATATTACAGGGATTAGTGCCAGCGGGCTGGCAGATCGGGTTGCCCACTCGGTGAGATTTGGTTGCCCCAGCATACGTTTTGGTTGTCCCGGACAACCGTTAATTTCGAACCCTGAGTTTGTCAGGGCCTCTTGTCTCGGACAAACATTGGAGAGTGGGGGTGGGGGTCGGGTGTGTAGATTGTGAAGTAACATCCTATCAAACTTGTTTGAGCCAATTAGATCATTAATTTAATTTAATTAATATATATTTAACTATCACACATGGCATATATACCTCTCTTGAGGACACAGACATTTGCTCATGTTGTTTTGTAGTCAGTATAATTATTGCTTGCAATTGCGCATGCCTAATCAATGAATAACGTTTGCCTCTCTATCTAAGTATTCATTCATCCATCCATCCATCTTAATCTAGCTGACCTGTCTGTCTGTCTGTCTGTCTGTCTGTCCACTTGCATCCACTTCATGTTAATAGATACATTTTTAGTTTCATAATGTGTCTTTCCCCAACAGCTGAAAATGACCATGTGATAAATAATAAAACTGAGCCCGCTGATGCAATTAGTGATGTTGTGATGTCAGAAGATGAGATGAGAAAGCAGAGAAAACTAGACCAGAAAAAGAGACACAGCATAGTGCTTTGGCGACGCCCCATTGTAACCATGACATATTTCTGTTTTGAGATGGGAATTCTTTTACGTGATTATAAGGAAAGGTAATGTATGGAAAGAAATGATGGTATAGTAATGGTTAAAATAATTTTTGTTAAGAAGGATTAACTGACTGGCTTTGCTGTTTAGAGGATGTGAGATTAACCCTTTCAATCCCAGAATCTGAAGTCAATGTACATACAAGACATTTAGTAGTATGTGACCTTCAAATAAAATTAGCAGTACTTTCATGGTACTGTTATTTATTATGCTGTACAAGGTTGGCTCTAACTTTTAAGCTTCAAGTATGTGACCATTCAAATGACGTCTAATTGTCAGAGCAGTAAGTATTTTCATGTGGTACTGAAAAAAAAAACCTGAAAAAAAACCTGTCTGTATCCATATGATTTTCTCAGAAATTACAGGTCCAACTGGGGAAAAATGATGGGGTGTAGTTTTTCAAATCAATTGAAGGCCACATGCAAAAAATCAGGGAAATCCATGTCCTAAAAAAGTCAACATAGGTCGGTAATGCCTTTGACTCATTACAAGTTTGATTGATGGTGCAATATTTTGTTTGAATTTTTTGTAATTTTAGAATATTGAAACATAAGAAGACTGTGACATCCATAGTTCTGATCTCTGTGTTAATGGCTCTTGCATATAACTTGGAAGGGGCACATCAAGAGGTAATTTACTTAACTAAATTTATCTAGTTACAATGTGTGCATATATACATGCAGGGCTGCAAATAACAGTCGGTCATCGGACAATGGCCGACTAAAATTTGCTTATGTCCGATGAAATCCAAACTGTGGTCGGACATGATGTCCGGACAATTTTTCAGTTTTGCCTTCCAACGTAAACGCCAACGAGTTTTATTCTAAATGCAAACTACATGTAGTTAATACTCTGCAATGACAACACGTTAAATTAGCAGGTTCGCTTATCAAGCAGTACTGTAATATGATGTCCGACCTCATTCTTGTTTTGTCCAACCCAAATTTTTCTTAGTCGGACACATGTCCTTTCAAGAAAAAATATTATTTGCAGCCCTGTACATGCATGAATATATATCTTATTAAACCAACCTTGATACTTATAAATAAAATATTAAATATTTTAATTGACCACTCTCCAGTGGGGCTTCTCGGAGCCAATGTAAACACTGAAATAAATATTTCAAATTCATGAACACAACATCGTTACGTTAATCCCAACTGACAGAACTTGAGGCAGACCCGTTGGCTATTTTACAAGTGTGGCTGCACCCGCAACTACTGTAATGGTTGGAGTCACTAGTGAAGGACTCAAAGACCAGCCTGGGCCCGGTTGTTCAAAAGTCGATTAACGCTAATCCAGGATTAAAAGTTAAATAAGCTTTTAATTTCTCTTGTATAAAAGTGTTTTTCTCTGTTGATGTTTTGTAAAGTTAAAGATTACTCAAAGTCTAAACAGAAAGACAAAAAAATATGAACAGAAATCCTCACTGAAAGTTGCAAAACTGAAATCAAAATTTGCGCTAATCCTAGATTAGCTTAATCGTCCTTTGAACAACCCGGCCCAGTACCCTAACCACTCAACCACTCTGCCTCTCTCTTATTTGTCAATATAAGTTTGAAAATTATCTATTGTGCACAGATTTTTTATAACAAATGCTTCCGCAAGGGCAAGAAAAATATTTGAGGTAAATTCTACAGATGATGTGATTTTTGTGTCAAGATAATGTCCGGTTACAGACTATACATTTGAACATTTAAATTAAATTGTGATTATTGCTGCAGTCCCTAGGCCAGATGAAGTCTGTTTTGTTATGGTGGGCATACTGGGTTGGCCTCGGCATTCTCTCATCTGTTGGACTCGGCACTGGACTACATACTTTCCTCCTGTATTTGGTAAGTATGCACTAGTGTCTGTGAATTTGACATTCTTCAAAAGGAAATATCTCATTCAATATTCAACATATTCTCCTGTCATTATTAGTACTAATATATTCCATGTTTATTTGAACCCCCCCCCCCCCCCCCCCCCCGAGTGGGGAGGAACTCTCATAAAAGTGACGGGGGTGATAGTCAGAAATTTTGAAAGGAACCTATATAAAAGGTACATGTACCAGAATCTTGTTTTTTGGGCGTGGCACAAATTCATTTGCACCCCTATAAAGAGGTACCAAATTTTATTCTAATGACAAGTCAGTTCCTGTCATTATTTTGCCAAATTTAAATACTCTAAAAGTCACCTGGATAACTCTAACAGTGGTCATGTTAGATTTGAACCAACCTCGTTCCCAGGGTCTACTCTGCTTTCAAGATGGCGGCTGGGCGCTGAGAAGACCCTGGGACACGCTGGCGAAATACTCCACGAATCGTGGAGTGTTTTTATCACATGGCGGAGTATACCCTGCCATCTCAAAATGTTGCCTTGTACAGTCAATTCTATGCCGCTTGTAAACTTCACACTGGAACTCCTTAGCAGACAAGAGGACTCAGGTTCATTCCATTTTCTAAGAAAATTAATATTTTTATTGGTTATGACGACAGCTATAGTGATGACTTCCTGCTCAACTTTAAATACCAACCCCACAGCTGAAATTTGATAATTAAATAAAATTATTAATATTTAACTTCTTCTGGCAGGGACCTCACATTGCTTCAGTGACACTCGCTGCTTGGGAATGTGGCACTTTAGATTTCCCCGAACCACCCTACCCTGATGAGTAAGTTTGTGATCTTGTTACACTTGACAATAAAATCTCTCTAACTAGTGGCTCATACTAGAGTGGCAAAATGCACAAAATGTACAATGTGCAATGTAAGTTTTTTATTAGACATATTTTTATGTCATATTTCTGTAAACCTAATAATTTTTACCATCGGTTAAAAAAAGATTACATTACCTTAGTTTGGATGTTAACACATTGACTACTAAACCGGCCATAAACGGCCAAGAAGAGACCACAGACTTGTACCACTTGTGACGTCATCACTGTTCACGCCAGAGGATGTCTTTGATAATCAACGGATAGAGTTGGAAAATGTCTAACAAAGCATGCCTAAACGAGCACGAAACGTTAAATTGGACCAGAGATACACACAAAACAACTTGGATTTTTTCCTCCAAAATCACCAAAAAACGCGACCTTCACTGCCATTGACACTCTTTGTCAAAAAAATTTCCTTTTCCCAACGTTTAGGCTAAAACTTTTTCAACGTGAACAAAGACGACTGAAAGGCCAACAAAACCACAAAATAATATGAGAGAAAAAGGAGAGCGAGAATGGCGCATGCGCATGCCCGAGGAAAATATTGAATTTGTTGCTTCTACGTAGAAGGGGATGTTAGTTGCCGTGTTTTAAACTAAGTTTTAAACAGTTTGACATTAAACTGTTGAGATAATGGCCAGAAATAGGCATCTGGGATGTTAGATTGACGTTTTTTTGAAAAAGCCCAGTAGTCAATGGGTTAAGTAATCATTGAGAAGTTCACAAGTTCTTGTTGCATCTAGGATCCAATGTCCTGATGACGATCACTCATCCAAGGTAAACATGTGGAGCATCATGAGTAAAGTCAGGATAGAGGCTTTTATGTGGGTAAGTTGTTACATTTTTGTTTGTTTGTTTGTTTATTTATTTATTTATTTATTTTTATCAATAATTATTACAGTCACATAACTAACTGTAAAATTCCGATAGTAAGCCCTGGGCTTTTATTCGTCCAAAAGACTTTCTTGATGGGCCTATTTTCGGGGGCTCGTTTAATATCTGGGGTATTTATTTTTTGAATTTTTCATCTGAATTATTCTTTGGGAGGGCTTATTTTCAGGACGGGGACAGGGTTTTCCTCTTCTGCAGGTGACAGGCGATTTTCACCACCTGTGAACATGTCCTTCATCTGCAACTTTAATTTCCACTGCAAAACAATCCTTGGGTTTCTCAAGCATTAACCCTAACCTGCCTGTTTTCAATTTTTCTACACCAACTCTTTTTGAATTGGAAAACCCTGGGGGGGGGGGGCTTATTTTACAGTATGTAACATACAGTACTTGTCTTATCAAATTTTTAGGGTGCAGGTACTGCCATTGGAGAACTCCCTCCTTATTTCATGGCAAGAGCAGGTAACAAATTAAATGACATAATAGAGAGATTAAGCACCACGTTCTACGGCAAACGGCAAACATCAGCTTGCAGTCGATTTTCTTTACTTTTCCTCCAATCATTAAATAAAGCCATCAGAAAAATCAAAATAATTCACACGTTCACGATAAACGCGAAACTACTCTCTTTGATGTACAAACGGCAAACGCCAGACGGCAAAAGTGGGATTTTTGCCGTTTGCGGAAAAACAAACGTGAAGCTTAATATCTCTAATGTCTATTATAATATAAATGTACAATTACATTTTATACAGTAGACTCCCGCTATCTCAAACTCTCAAGGGGACCGAAAAACAGTAATGTTAACAGTAATAGTAAATGACTGAAAAACAAGGGCAAGGGAATTGGTTTGAGTTCGAGATAGTGGGGTTTTCGAGATAACCGAGTTCGAGATAGCGGGAGTCTACTGTACATTTAGTTTCAAGACGTGTGTGCTGCTATTTGACATCTAAAGTTCAATTAAGGGCTATAGTAAGATTTTTTTCAGTTGAGTAAGTTATAATGCATGTGTTTTCTTCAGCGCGTTTGTCTGGAACAGACCCGGATGATGAGGAACTGGAAGAGGTTGAAGAGTTAGAGAGGTTAACCTCCCTTGCTGATCAGAGTTTGTGGACAAGACTAAAGAAAATGGTTCATGATTTAGTCGAGCGAGTAGGGTTCTTTGGCATTCTTGTATGTGCCTCGGTGAGTAAAAAATAGCAGACAGTTATTTTGTGTCATGGTCCCATGTATCATGCCGTACATTGCCATATTCCTGAAGCTATTAACTAACTACAAAGGTGATTCCATTGCACTGCAATGTGCATCTTTACCACACATCATTTTGCAGGTAATTAGTGGGCACATATCAGAACATTGTTAGTAGCTCTTTCGTGGTTGATTTCTCATAAACAAATCAACAAGGGAGACGCGGTAGCACATAAATGGTTGGCGCGTTTGACTCCGGATCGAGCGGCCCAAGTTCAAGCGCTGGCCGGGGTCATTGTGTTGTGTTCTTGGGCAAGACATTTACGGTAACTCTCGCATTGCCCCTCTCCACCCAGGAGTTTTTTGGGTACTGGCGACAAAATGCTGGGGCCTTCTTTGTGTAAGGTGTGGCCATTGTGTTCCCTTCAAGAGGGCTGTAATGTCATTCCACCAACTCTTTCTCAAAGTAGGTTTTCTGTAAAGATGTTCTGCAGCCACGCATATGCAATGTGCTTGTACATGTACCTGAGGCATTCATGAACTGATTAAGAAGTGTTTTATTTTCTTCTTGCACAGGTTCCAAACCCTCTATTTGATTTAGCTGGTATCACCTGTGGACATTGTCTTGTCCCGTTCTGGACTTTCTTTGGAGCTACGCTCATTGGCAAAGCCATAATAAAGATGCATCTTCAGGTACTGTACTTAGAAAGTTCTACATTGCTTAAGCTATCTGCACTGGCGTTGTGTGTGCTGCATGAATACGGACTTTCTACTTTCAAAACAATATTGTTCCCAGAGCCCTCGCTCTTCCCTGTGACTGACCAGAAGAAGTGTAGGTTCTGGCCGGAGATTGGCGCGACACGTGATGATCTTGAGGATGAGCAATAGGTTTAAAAAGTCGTACTCGTACTCGTTCTCGTACTCGTACCCCAATCTGAAGGTCCGTAATAACTAAGCTTTCATACTGTACATATTATTGACATAGATCGCAGGGCTGTTCATCTTGAAAAGGGTTTGGTTTATATTTTAAACACATCAAGCTACAAATACAAAATATAAATATGGGTGTACCAAGCAGTACAGTGTGAGTCGTCAAATGAATTCAGAAGTCTATAAACCAAACTAACAGTATGTAAAACATCACGTCTCCCAAATGTACCATAATGATATTAGATAGAGAGAAAGCTTTATTGTGTGGTTGTACAGTATATATCGGAGGGAGGGAGTATCTACTAACAGTATTTGTTTTCTATCATTATGATTTTATTTTACTTACAGTGTACAGTATGTGGCCCCTAATCCGGACAGGTCCTTGGTCCGGACACCCCTGTTTATCGTGTAATTTTTCAATAGGAAACAAAGTTTTAATAATAACTAACCTATCCGAAAGTTTGTCTCCTTAATCTCGCTTGGAGGCTTTCCTGCTGCTAGTAAACAGGGGTGTCCGGGACCAAGGACCCGTCCGGATTAGGGGCCACATACTGTACATGTATTTGATTTGATTTTTTTCTTTTTCAGAAAACTTTTGTTATCTTAGCATTTAGCAAGCATTATGTAGAGACAGTTTTGTCTTTTGTTGGGTGAGTTATACGGCCACTGTTTTCACCTCTCGCACCCCTACTCGTTGAAAGAGGGCAAATTATACCATATAATTTTATGAAATAAACAGATACTACGTGCGCTCTGATTGGCTCAAAACCATTTACCGTAACTCTATGGAAACATAGAAAATTGCTTCTTGCTGTTATGGTAACACTCATGAAAGTTTGGGAGAACTCGAAATTGCAGTGGAAACACTCGCTTCCACAACATTTCTCGTTCTCCCAAACTTCACTCGTGTTACCATAACTCTATGGAAACACGGATAGGAAAACGTTTTTTATTTGGTATGTTTATGGCAGTCATAGGAGAACTGCTTTATTATAAAAAGCTACAAGTTTGGTAAACTTCCTTACATTTCCACTTGGATAATAAAAAAAGACGAACAGCACCACAGGAAAGCACTGCTCAAAATCGTTCGTACTAGGATTCATCCACAGACTTCAAAGTTAAGCCCGGGCCAAACGAGAACGTGAGTCGCCGAGAGTTGAAAGATGAGATTTGTATGAGAGTTGCAACCGTAAAACTCTCACGCGACTCTCGAGTGTGAGCCAAACGAGAGAAAACTCTTGACGACTCTCAAGAAAAATTTGAGCAGGTTCAAATTCGATGAGAGCGCACGAGAGTCGCTGAGAGTGCATGAGAATTTCAGTCAACAACAGCGAGAGTGAACTGTTGTCAACTCTCGTTTGGCACAGGGTTTAGGACCACATTGCACGACTCAAGAGTTGACTCTTGGAGAGAAAATGTTTAAATAACGTATTTTGATTCGTCTTTGTAGCGATATTCCGACCATTGGACCCTATATTCAGAAACCTTTTAAGATAGCGTTGGAAAAGCAAAAGGAAAAACTCCGTCGAAGACCAGGACAAGGAACTAGCACCTCGGTAAGTGAGCCTTGCACGAAACCAGCCAGTCAGGGGAACAAATACCGTTTTTGGCAAATCTTCGTTGAAGCACTCGAAGAGTTTCCGATTCTTATTATCCAATCAGAAACTAGAGCGAGCACTCACGAGTACTCCGAAAGCTATCGCGCGTCGGATACGTCATGTTGCTTAGCAACTTCGGGCACTTATTTCCCCGACTCCATGTTGGCCTGGGTCATTGTGTTGTGTTCTTGGGTAAGATAGTTTATTCTCACAGTGTCCCTCGCCAATCAGGAGTATAAATGGGTACCGGTGAACTATTAGGGCAATTAATAATTGAAGATTTAATCGTGTAATTATTTGTCTTCTTCCCCCACAGGGACCAAATATTCTCGCGTGGATATTCGAGAAACTCGTTATCGCCATGATCATCTACTTCCTTCTCTCCATCATCAACTCCATGGCCCAGGCCTACGCCAAACGCTTGGACGAGAGAAAGAGACAGTCACAGAAGCCTGGCAAGGGCGAGTGATTTAACCAAGAATTTCTTATCTCGCGCTCTGATTTTATACCGAGTGACATGCAATCATCTGACAGACATTTTCAATATCGCACAGTGTGTGTTTAATATTTCGAGTTTATAACCAGCGATTGATATAAAAAAAGACATTGGGAAGGCCTGGATTGTATTCACACACCATAACATGCAGGGACCGTGTTGGGCTAGTGAGGACTGGTACACACGCAGAGCTCATAATATTATGCAGGCTGTAAATGCAGGCTGTTCTTTTCATCTGCGTTTGTACAAACAGTGGAAAATATATTGGTGAAGATAACCCGTGTAAGAATCGTGTGAAGAAGCGAAAAATTTAAATCAACAGTAGAGTCGCCATATCCTGGTTGGAACAACAGTCGGGGAACAAGTGCCGTTTTTTGGCAATTCTTCGTTGAAGCACTCGGAGGTTGTTATTATCCAATCAAGAAACAGCGCGAGCACTCACGAGTACTCCGAAAATTGTCACGCCAGCATCGCACAGCGAGGATACGTCATGTTGCTTAGCAACTTCCGTACGAAAATCGAAAGCTCAGTACCATCTCGGAAGTGGCATTTCGCCATCAACTTGTACTTGTATCTCCGACTGATAAGGGGGATGGGTTACACATTTGCTATGGTACTGACAATTCTGCTCTTGATCGGGCTTGGATGCCTAATGTGGATCGCCGATCGGTCGTAGGCACTGCAGGAGCCTCTAGTAATTATGGTCCTTTAACTGCCCTAACATGCAGCCTGTATGTAGCACATATATTTCTGGCGAGCCTTCTAAGACAAGAGTATTCTTTCAAAGCTTGTGTGCCCAGTAGGCATGAAGAGAGCTGTGCAAAAGAAACGGACTGGATGGGAAAACTTCTATTACCTTTGTTTACATAACTGCCCGAGACAGGCGGAGATTAGCGCTACGAGATTATCACTGTAGACCGCGAAGAGCGCGCTCAGACACTCGTTTGAGCTACCCATGCGAAAGGATTATTTTTCGCGTGTCTCGCGCTTCGCATTTTACCGGGAAACTCGTGCTCCTCCGACCCAGTCCTACCCTGCCGAAGCTCAACTCGCGTATTTTTTTCAACATCGTTCCCAGGGTTGTTTGTCTTCCCGCCAAACACTCTCAGTCTGCGAGCGTGGTTAGGTTCTTTTTCCTCTCCGGACTCTGTTGTCCGTCTTCGACTCCCATTCCTTTGTAGCTCTCGTCCGCTTGTTTTGCCCAGTTAATGTAAGCGGATTTCCATTCTTATTTTTAATTTTTGAGTTATGTGTTTCTCGATATGTGTTTGTTTTCTTAGTTTGACTGTAAAACCATTAAAAAAAGTGCATAAATGTTGTGAGTTTCTATGCCACTATGTTTGAAAGCACACGGAAATCGCCAATCTATAGCCCACTGCATAAAAGATCCGTATTCCCCCCAACCTAATAAGCCCCCTTAGATATAACTACCTCCCCCCCCCCCCCTATTCCCGATGGACTAGCCAGGAAAAATTTTGAACAGCCGAGAATAAACTATTTTTTTATGAGGAAACATTAATATATTTTTATGAAAAAATAAACAATGGATACTATTGCGCCGCTCTATCGATTGGCCTCAAAAACCATTTACCATAAACTCTCTTTCCCGGAATCAGAGAAAAAATTGCTTTGTGCTTTTATCTTCCATTAAAAAACGATAGAAAAAACACGTTCTTACCCTGTGTTTTCATCGAGTTATGGTGGAAAGTTGTGGGAGGAACTCGAACTTACTTGGATTTCTTGTTCTCTCCCAAACTTCAATTCGCTTCGTTACCACAACTACTATAGAAATACGGAAAACGTTTTCTAGGTTGTCGGTTCCCTGCCCGCACCACATTTTGCTTCTATGCTTTATAGATTACTTCCTTTGTGGAGATGTGTTATTAAACAGAAAAATAAGCCAATACAGGGGTACTCTTGCATCTATTTTTGATAATTGGGACCTCCCTCTTCTTCCCCCTCCAAAAGGTACTTGAAAAAATAAGTTCTGACGCCTTCCCTCCCATACATGGGGAAAACATCAGACCATGGTTGGCTATCTTTGTGGTGAAATCGCGAATTGAAGACTGGCCGTAATTTGAAAGGAAAACGGAATTTTCGTTTTTGAAAAAATCGTATCGCTGAAATTGTAGTACCACCCTTTGTTGACCTTTGTAATCTTAAAACAACTCTAACGGATATCAAAAGCGCCTTTCTCCTCCGACAGAGGACGCCCCTATGAGGCAGATTAATAAAGGAGAGAAAGGAGCGCGCGGGGGGGGACGATGCCGGAGAGAGGGAACTTTTCTCTTCTCCTCCAAGCCTCCGCGCCGCATCATATTTCCGTACTCCCCCAATCTTTAAATTTTTTTTTCATTATTGATTTTTTTTTTATATTCCCTATCCCCAATATTCTTTTAAATGTCCGTAGTTACTAGCCTTGCATTTTAAATTTAATTCACCACCTCGAGTGACGGGTCATGCGTCACGTGTATCTCCACAACGAGAGATCTGGGCAAAAAAAAAAAAAAAACCACGGCCATAGCCTTTACCTGCCGTCGCGCTGAGCCTTTGACATCCTAGAAAATCGAAAGTTTTACAGTTTCCATTTCAGTTTCAAAACATTACCTGGAACCCAGTTTTTATTTTCTAAAAGGTGCAATTTTCCACCCAATCACGCAGAAGATAATGTTCCCTTGTCACAAATTTATTACTGTAATGGTCAACTTCAACAAATATTATTTTTTTTTCAAAATTGGAAAAAAAAATGACTGAACGAACTTCCGGTATCCCCTTGAAAATGAATGACCCCAGGTTCATGTTACTCTTTCATTACTACTCTCCCCTCAATTTCGCTTTTGGACCAAATGATGAATAATATTTCAAAAATTTCCAAGTTCCGCCGATCACGGTGGACTTCGGGGTTGGGCCTCGTGTGTCGGTTTTTTTTTTTTTTTTTTTTTTTTTTTTTTTTATTTTTTTTTTTTTTTTTTTTTTTTTTTTTTTTTTTTTTTTTTTTTTTTTTTTTTTTTTTTTTTTTTTTTTTTTTTTTTTTTTTTTTTTTTTTTTTTTTTTTTTTTTTTTTTTTTTTTTCTTTTTTTTTTTTTCTCTTTTTTTTTTTTTTTTTTTTTTCTTTTTTTTTTTTTTTTTTTTTTTTTTTTTTTTTTTTTTTTTTTTTTTTTTTTTTTTTTTTCTCGCTAGGAAACCTTCCCCCCCCCCCCCCCCCCCCCCCCCCCCCCCCCACCAATAAAAAATCTCAAATGTCACAAATTTTAATATTACTTGCCTTTCATGTATAAGAAAAATATGATCCATTTTTTGACCAGCCATTATAGCGGGGGGAACACCCTCGGGACGTAGTTTGGAGTCCGTAATATTTTCAGTGCCACAGGGGGGCATACCAAAGTTCTTGGACAAATCTTTTATCTCTCCTACGGGACTGCTTGTACCACTCGGAAGATAAAGATGTTTTGAGAATTTTCGGCCCTGGGCTGAGCTTTATTTTTATTTCGAAAAGCTGGTAGAAAAAGCAAGAGGAAAGCCAATATTTTTCCACTTTCGCTAATTCCAAATCGGCGGGAATATATTTGCGTGAATAATTAGCTAGTAGGACACTCAACCGCATTACTTTTCAACCATGCTGCTCACGCCCACAGACTGATAGCAAGGTTTTAGAGACAGTTCACTGTGGGGACTAGTTTCGGTTCAAGAATTTGCAAGTCAAATTAGGAAACAAAAATTTCCCCCAGAATAATATTTTTGTTTTTCGAAAGTGAATTGCAAAACAGGGTGCAGGAAAAAATATGACGTCAGTTTCTACACAATTACACATATGCGTGGAACGTCATCCCATCATATTAACGAATCAGGGGCCCAGGTCAGGGGTTTGCGACTTCAGCTGTCTCGGTTACGACAGAAAAGAAGCTGCCAGGCAGGTTTGGGGCAAGGATTCACTAAAACTTCCCAGCCGCGAAAACTCAACTGGCCAAGATATTCATCTAAGGCAGAAATTTTTCAAGCCCGGTCTTCTAGGCGGGAACAAACTGGGCCAGGGAAAGAACGGAGCCGATCGATACCCAATAGCCAGTCAGTGGCGAAGAGGGGGGAAGTACCGTTCTGGCCATCCCTACTTCCTCGGCTCATTGAGTGTCCGGCCTTAGCCGCGGTTTTACGCCCAAACTGGTCGAATTCTACCAAGAAAAACTTCCCACAGCCGATAAAAAGTTGTTAGAAATAGTTTTTGTGAGCCTTCGGCACAAATGCAAGATAAAGAATGTGAAGGAGTCACTACAAATGGAGATGCCGTGGTTTTGGTTTTTGGCCGTTACGCGCGCATCGCGAAACGAAAGGTGGAGTCAGCGCCTAAAAGTGGGAAAATCAACAATTTCGAATTTTCGATCGGATCCTGTTGTGTGCTAAACGTGTTCATCGTTTTGCATTTCGAATTTGTTAACTTGTGGGAGTGCATGAAAAGCTTAATTTATAAATTACTCCACGAAAGGTGTAATATTTCAGGATTTGCTCGGTGTAGAGATCAAGCAATAAATTATTGAATGACTGAAGGTAAAACAGGTTTGACGCGATTTCGTTGTTGTGCCCGGAAAACAAAAATTAATTAATGCATAATTCTGGAAATTTAACCCCTGCGCGATTGAAATCGCCCCAGTATAAGCTTACTTTTTAAATTAATATCATATAATTATTTATTTTTTTTACCTCATAACTCGGAAAGCTGTGATTTAAGCTATTCTACTGCTATTTCAAACATCATTGGGAATTATTCTAATTTTCCCTTGTAGAATATATTTTATACAGTGAAGGCCATCTTCTTGAAATGTAGCTCACTTTTTCCGCATAAATTAATAATAACAACTGCACAGCATTATTATATTATAGCCGCGTCTGTAGGGCGATATTGCTAAAATCATTGTTTGCCATCTCCAAGTTTAGCCAAAACTAAACACAGAAGGCATAGAAAAAAAATTGGAAAGCAAAACGAGTTCCCCTAATTATAACTTGACAACATTTACAGACTTTTGTATAAACTGTGTGGCCAAAATTTTACAATTTTCTCAAAATTTCATACTTTTTCAAAAGCGAAAAAATAAAAATTAATACAAAACAGTATCTTGTTTCAATATTGTTTTTTTTTTTTTTTTTTCTTTTTTTTTTTTTTTTTTTTTTTTTTTTTTTCGAAACATATTCCAGTCATATACTGCCACAGTTTTTAAAATTATTCAAGGTTTGTTTTATAAATATTTATTTCAATGAAAAAACAAATTTGGAGTTTTGGTCCGTAATACACAAGGTAGAGTTTATATATTTTGCTCTATCTTGCAGCCCTGAAATTATGGTTTGTATACATTGTAAGCGTTGTCCATTATTTTGTGAGCCCGACAGGGGAAGGGAACCCGGGAATAAAAGGGGGAGGGGGACGAGGGAAGTTTCTACGGGAGTGCCGCGAAAGAGGAGAGCGGGGAAGCCAGGAAAGTCCAAAGGTGACATTTAACTGTAAGGAAATTCTTGTTCGTTCCAGGAAAAAATATGCCATAGTACCGAGTCTTACTACACAGCCGTTTCATTTTGTTGCGGTGGGAAATTGCCATAGAGGAGAAATACCCCCCCCCGCCCCCCCCTAGAAAAATTTCCAGTTTAGCCTTCATTACAGTTGGAAAACCCCATTAATAACGGGACCACGTGTGGGGCCATGAAAATTTGGTCGTATTAATGGGTGACGTCGTATTAACGGGGTTAGGGTCAAAATTATGTTGTTACACCCTTCCTGAAATAATTGCCATGCACAACCTATAACCTTTAATTCCACTATAAATTGAACACGCCTAAATCCACTTAACCAAAAAACTTTTCAGCCGACAACATTCACTAAAAAAAAAGCGTTATTTGTTTGTCAGAATGGAGATCTGTGTCTGTTTTCATTCAGCAGCGCTCACCAGGCATTTTGGGACTGGTTTCGTATTAACAGGGGTAAATTTTATAAAGAAAATAATAGGACTGGGGACTCCAAAAGGTGGTCGTTGCGTCGTAATTTAAAACACGGTCGTGGTCGGCATCTAAAAAACAGGGTTTTCAGATAAAAAAAATGAATGGGCTTTTGTTCGGCCCACAAAAAAAAAGTTGGTTGTAATATGGATACGGCGCGTGGGTCGTTAAGGGCGGGCGTTCCACTAGTTACTTTCTTTATTTTGGGCTGTTTGAGACCCCTCCCCCCTTAGGGAATTTCCAACGACCTTCGTTGGGGTGGGTATGGAATTTTCTGGGAAAACCGCCCAAACAATATGTTTCTTGCCAACATTCTTGTAATATTTCACAATAAGATAAAAAGCCAACAACTGGTTTCAGGCAAGAGCCGCCTAAGTAAGGGGGGGAGGGGAACTGGGGGGTAAAAATGTATGGGAAGCAGAGAAGTTCACCACACACCTGTCCCCACCTCCGCCGTATTATATAGCTGAGGTTATTTTTTAAAAGAAAAATGCAAGGAGGATTAAGCCCGGGGGGATTACTCCCCTTATAATATGCTATATAGGTACGATGCCGCTGCGACAGCGGTCATGGTTTTTGAAGCATTTGTCTCTCGGAACAGGGCATAATACCAAAAGGCATTTTTTTGGTTCTGGAAACAGGGTAATTTTCAGTTTCCCAAGAAAGTTGGCACAAAAAGTTCGGGTAATTGATAACTTCTGGAATTAGGGGGGACGGAGTCTTAACCAATTAGGGTCCCAGGGGAAAACCTTAAAAAAAAAAAAAAAAAATTTGAAAAAAGCCGTTAGTGAGGGATTTAAAGAAGCTTTAACCAAAACTTACCCAACGTTCGCAGTTAGCTACTTAGGAAGTTTTAGCCTTTTGGCTTAGACAAAAAAAAATTGTTTTAAAAAATCCTCTGCGAACAGGGTATCTTTTTTCAACATCTTCTATATTTTGATGTTCTCAAAGCTTTTAAAAACATTACTTTTTTTCAGGTGAAAAATTTCACTTCTTATGATAGATAAAGAAACTAAAAACAAAACCGTACAGTTTTAAAGTCACTCACTTTTTAGTTTCTAGGAAACCAGGGTCGCAAAAATTTTAGCGTTTTGTGGCGTCTGGTACAGAGTAAGGGTTTTTATAGCCCAGCCAGGATCCGTGATAAGTGTGGATTAGCGGCTGACGCTTGCCCAAGTTTTGCTATGATGGTAAAATATATACCTTTAGCCATTTTCCAAATTGATTATCAAAAACTAAAGGGTGCCTTCACTTTTGGCCCACACCAACGCCAGTTACAAACAAGTTTTCTTTAGCGAACAATACATGTAAATCACTTTGTTCGTATCACATGTATATGGGAGCGCCCATACAGTATTTCTGAGTGCTGAGCCCAAAGGACTTTTGCCGACTTTTTAAAATTGCGAAGACCAAGACTAGAGGGGACTCCGTGAAGGCTTCACGAAAAAATCGAGACTGCGAGCATGCTACAGAATCTACTCCAAAAACGAGACTGTGAGACCGTGAAATTCAAACTAAAATTCTGCGAGACCCATATTTTTTGAAAGACCATTCACCACCCTCTAATCTCCTTACATACATACATACATACTTTAAATGTAACTCCCTAAAAGGGCTTTTCAGAATACAAAGTAAATAAAAAAGGTGAATGAATAGAATAAATAAAAATAAATAAAATAAGCGGGTATACAATACAAGTTAAATATAAATACTAAAAAAAATTATGGCCAAATTCTAAAGTCTAAAATTAAAAAACTAAAGAGTAAATTGATTAAATTAACAATTGGGCCTCCTTTATAAAAACGTTTACCAGAATTTACCCAGGATTTAAATATTAACTCCCCGGTTAAAGATTGTTTCCTCCAAGAAAAAAAGGCTTAGCTCCTTTGGTAGGCAAATGGATCCGCTGGACCAGTGGCCAGTCGGGCAATCTCAAAAGTGTTTCTTCAGGTTGTTGCTTTTGCCTAAGTAAATTTCTTAAGCACTGGTTTGCGGAGCGGAAAAGCGTCAAAAAACTTATCATCACAGGCTAGTGCTGCGGGGGACAAAGATTATTGAAAAAATGCATTTAAAAAAACCACTTTAACACAGTTGTCATGTTTTTGCAAGGGTAGGGGTCTATCGGTTACAACAGGGCAGCCAAACTTAAAAAAAAGATTTCTCAAATTTAAAAGGACTCTCCCTTCTTCTTAAAAAATAGAGTTTAGTATTTTTTTTTTCCAAAAAGAAAGTTACAAGGGTTTCTGGGGAATTTTCCAAACCCCCCACTGGTCCTTTCTAGAATGGAAAAGGGATGGGGCCAAAAGTAAAATAAAAAAAACAAAAAAGGGATGGCCTCGTGGGCTATGCGGCTATTGGAACGGGGGGAGATTTTTTCGCCGGGGGCGGGGCGAGAAACTTTCCCTGGAGGGACCCAAAAAGGGAAAAATTCCAACAATAAAGGGAAATAATTTTTCTGATAAAAAAAAAAGGGATGGTTCCAAAATTTGGTGGAGGGGGGGAAAAAACCCAATAAACCAAAAAGAAAAGGAGGGGAAAATCCTTTTGGGGACGATCTGGCGCTGGACAAAAGGTATTATTGCACGATTTTACTTCTCTGCCCACTGGGGTAAAGTAGGAAGATAAGGAACGCATAACAAGTTAAAAAAAAAAAAAAGTTAAACCACCCCCCTCCCGCCAAGTAAAGAAAACCTAGTTTTTAAGAACCTGTTAGGGCTAAAAATTTGCCAGTTCAGACAAAGAAGGGACACTTACAAGAACCTGGTTTTTTAAGCCTTAAAAAAATTTGAAAACAGGTTCTTATTTTTCTAAAATCTATATAAAAAAATGTGTACACTGCGTCAATTATAGTCATTTTTACATGTAAAATACTTGGTATGCAGATTTTCTATATAAGGAATAGGCCTGAATGACCCACTAAAAATTTCTATTAGCTTACAAATGTAATTTTTTTCTTCAGAAAATAAGAAAACCTATTTAAGAACCTAGAAATAGGCCTTTAAAATTTTGTGCTAATTAACCATTTATGTAAGAAACCTGTTTAGGTGACCTAACTTGGGAAAATGCAGGTTCTTACAATAATAAGTTTATTAAAAAAAAAAAAAAAAAATAAAAAAAAAATTCGCGCGGTTTTTACTGTATTTTGTTTCACTTACTGTAATTTACCTTGAATAAATGCCCTGGGGCCGTTCATGTTTATTAAAAAAAAAAAAAAAACTGAGTTCGTTATAATGGGCATTAAATTCCATGAAAACCAAAGTCAAAAAGACGATTTAACAGCACACAAGAAATGGAATGCATGGATCCTATAAATAAGTATTTTTACAATTTTGAATTAAAAAAATAATAGGGGTACTGGGCTACCCAAAATAACCTAAATGAAGTTTAAAAAAATGCCAGGCAGCCAACGAGCCTAGTGGGACCACAACTGCTGAGAGCTTATTCACCGGTTTATTGTAAGCTATGAACCGGCTAGGGAGTAATTCCCCTAGGGTGGGATGCTAGGTCCATCGGGCAGGTTACCCCGGTGCATTTTGTCGCTGGTACCCCACAATCATTCTCCTGGGTGGAGAGGAGGGCACTGTTGAGGAGTAAAGTGTCTTGCCCAAGGGGAAACACAACAAAATTTTCCGCTTTGGCACCGGACCATTCGATTTAAATTTCCAAACTGAACAAATTTTGGCTTAAATGAGGGAAAAGCAACCCCCATTTTCTTATTTTTGTAGATTGCCCTCCTTGCAAAAAGGGTTTTACACCCAAAGTTGGCAGAGGACCTACAATAAAAATTTGTTGAACAAGGAAAAGCCTTTTGAAATCATTTTTTGTGAGTTCAGGACAGTGGACAAGAGGGCTTCGACGAGTACTTCAAAGGGACATGCCATGGCTGTCTGTTGAAAAAACCGTACAATGACGAAAAGGCCAAAGCGGCTGTCCCGAACATTTTTAGGCCGTCCAAGGTGTAGGAGTCCCACTTTAATTAGCGGTTCCATTAATTTTGGAATTACCGCCCGCCATAAAGAATTATTTAAAAGGGGGACACTGTCCCGGAGTATTTGCTCAAAAAACTGTTATAAAATGCACGATAAATGGTCCCTTAAAGCTGTGAAAAATAAGAACTTAATAAAACTATAAAACTAAATGATAAAAAGGAATTTCTTCAAAGAAATTCCATACTGCAAACAAAAATTTTTTGCAAAATTTTCAAAGATTTCGAGCCAAATGTGAAGCTGTGAAAAAAAAAAACTGGACATCCTGACGTTTTTTCAAAAAAATCCCATAATTTGCAATCCATTTCCATCCTCGCTGTCGTTCGTCATCCTCCACTTCCTAAAAATGGGTTCCCTGTCATTTTGTCGAGTGTTATTCTACAGAATCAAACCATTATTGATCAACTTCCTATGATCTAGATATGTTTCTGAGCTTCCCAAAAATCATGCTAAAATCAGGACAGTGTCCCTTTAATAGTTCCCTGTCTTCCTCTATGTACATACATGTACATGTAGCTTACAATGTACATCAATTTAAGGGGGAGGCATGCCTCCAGGACGCCACTTTTCAAATCCTGGCTATAGCCTGCTAGTCACTATAATTATGGAACTGACTGATTGTGGTCATTTTAGATTTAAACACCCTAAGCCAGTACCAAACCATGGATTAAACCCTCTTAAAGGATGACGGATCAACCCAAAACAGATAATGGATGGAACATTGTTATACATGTCAGGTTTTCTGGCTTGGCATGATGTGCATTCTTTCATACAACGATCACCCTAACTTTTATATGGGAGTTTCCCCCACTCCATGTAATGTCAACTCGACTCATTAGCAGATTAGCTCATTTGTTCGAGCAGAATAAATAAAGTATGTATATGTATACTCCCGGCGAGATGCCCAAGGCATTTGCTACATAATTGAGCACAAAAAAATGTATTTCCTATCTTTACTAGGTATTCCTACTTTGATCCTTGTGCGTGAAAATCGAAAAGTCATCAGTTTCAAATGGTCGTACTCTTATTTCAAATGGACACAGAAGGAGAGGTAAGTCGATGTAAAGTGAGAAGAAATTATTTTCAGTGTTACTGTAGCAAGTGTGTTAACTTTACAAATGTAGGTAACTCTTTACAAGGTTGGTTTTCACTAGCGGTGCAAGTATTAGCATAAGTGTAAGCTATTGAGAGCATTAGTGGCATAAACGTAGGAAATTAAGCATAGTCAAGTACATATGAAGAACAAAGACTAGTGCACTCAAGATTCTTCTTCTCCGCTAACATAATCATGGGATGTTCCACACCGTTGTTCATATCTTCATAAGTTGGGAATGATCACCGACATTTGCAGAAATCTGGAACAAACACCACCAAAATATAAATTACATTTCTATTTTTGCAATTAATCCCAGACCTCATTGTGGGAGGCACGATGGCCTAATGGTTAGTGCGCTGGACTCGGATCAAGCGGTCCGGGTTCGAGCCCTGGCCGGAGTCATTGTGTTGTGTTCTTGGGCAAGACACTTTACTCTCACAGTGCCTCTCTCCACCCAGGAGTATAAATGGGTACCAGCGACAAAATGCTGGGGGGTAACCTGCAATGGACTAGCATCCATCCAGGGGGAGTAGCAATACTCCTAGTTCGGTCGGCTTCATGCTAAGGAAACCAAGATAAGACTCCGGCAGTGTGGGCCAGTTTGACCCGAGTGCGGCTTTACCTTACGTTTTTACCTACATTGTCATGCTTCCACAAGACAGGAGTGTTCGGGACAGTCCAGATCATCTAGGATTTTCCTGAGATATGAAAACAAGGCTTAAGTTGTACTCTTAATTACTTTTTGGCAGAATTTTCCTTGGAAACCCAAGCCTCTGAGTGCGCTGGATGAAATGACAGTTAGTACTGTGAATGATGAGGCATGCCTGATATATTTCACAGGTTAGTAAAAAATAATTATTTTGAACAAAATTTGCTTAGAATCATTCTACTGACTGAGAATTCACAAGTTTACCGGTATCAATAAAGGTAACTACAGTCGAACCTCCCGTAAGCGGACACCCTCGGGACCAGAAAAGGTGTCCACTTAAGAGAGGTGTCCTCTTATGGGAGGTTAAAAATTTAGTGTTTGTATGTAGCTGTGTACATGAATAAGTGTCCGCTTACGAGAGGTGTCCGTTAGCGGAGGTTCAACTATACCGTCCTGTACTGTGTCTCAAAATGCTAAAATTGTTGCACACTGCACTCATTGTGGTCAATGATAATATTTTTTTCTGCAAAATAAATTAAAGCAAATTTGAAGAGTAAATTAGCCACAGGACTTTTCATTTGATCTCTCAAGCAGAAAGCCTGATACCCAAGGTGGCGAGAACCGGGAGGAACAGGAAAAAAATTTGCAACATTTTGTATAATTATTTTGCAATCAGAAATTCAATGGGGGCAGGCAGCGCCCTTTGATCTTGCCGCTTTTCCGCTATACATGATCGCACAAGTAAAGAAATCTGTCAATCATTCGAGAAACATACCTCTACGGGAGTTTGCTGTGGAATTTTCATCCATGGTGTCCCACAATAACCAAAGTTCAGTTAAACAGCGACCGAATCGTTCCCATAGATGTTTGAACGTGGAATCGCCAAAATATTTCTGAACGAACACAAACGCAAGTCATGTCCGCCATGTTTATTTTAAACAAACCAGTACTTAGTCTCGCTCGGCCAAATTTCTTAAATGTGCAATAATGTATACTAGGTCCCAGGCCTCGCTGCTGGCCCCCCTGAGGAAATTAAAGCACAAAAAGGAAGGAAGGGGTGGCGGAAAACAGAGTACAATGTGCGGGAAGTTCAGACCCCCTGTTTGCCCGCCCTCCCTCCGTTTACCAACTTACAGGCACTAGGTGTATTGTCTGCTGCCTCTGCCCTGCATGTATAATAATTTAACTGTTTTCTTATTTAAGATGGCGAGGAAGCCTCCATTAAGAAAGCTCAGGATATAATCAAGCCTGTAGCTGAAAAATTTTTCAAAGTGGCCAAAGAGAAAGACGAAGACCCGCCGGTGTTCTTCTTCTATACCAAGGGAGATGAGACATCCGACAGCTTGTGTGAGTTTGCACAAATTCCTGATGACGACAATCTGCTTGTCATACTCGATATTCCATCGCAAAATTGTGTACATCTCGGAAGAGGATGTGTTGACCCGAGAGGGTGTCGAGAAGTTTGTGATGGATTTTACCAACAACAAACTGGAAGGCAAGAAGTTAAAGGGCTAAGTGCAAATAGTAGTGTTTTCAATAGACTGTCGGAAGAAATTCTGGTTTACCTTAGTTGGTGTTTTATAATTTCTAAATTAAAATACAATTAGCTCGGAAAAATTGTGCGACTTGAAAAATGTGGGAAAATTGTGCAAATTGAAATATGTTTTTGTTTCAACCAAAATACCTTTCTCCAAAATGGCCACCCCAAATTCATATTAAGGTAAGTGGAAAATAAATACCAGCACCTGAAAGACCACCTCTTGTTTGGTAATCGTACAAAGTTTCGTTAGGTTAGGTTCTACCTGAGTCGAGAAAACGGAAGTTGAAAACCAGTCATACAAAACTATTCTCTAAATTTTCCAGTTTTCACCTTCCGTTTTCTCGACTCCAGGTAGAACCTAACTTATACGAAACTTCCGTACAATTACCAAAAAAGAGGTGGTCTTTCAGGTGCTGGTATATCGATTTTCCCGCCTCAGTTTAATTTTAATCATATTGAATTTGTGGCAGCCATGTGGAGAAAGGTCTATTAAGAAATCCATGACTTTCCTCTGCATCGTTTTCCTCTGAATTCGTTTGTTGGGTTATTTGTTGTTATAGACTTAAAACATTGAAAAGGGACATGAGGAATTTAATTAATTTTCCAGAATTTCTGCCTTCTTTTGTTGATTTTTTTTTTTTCTCATACTCCAAGAGGGTTTGAATGATCATAGTAAGCCACTAACATTCTGCCCTTCTTTGGTTTTATTTTCACGGACAGATCATGTGCAAAAATCACTCTGACAATTTGATAACGTCTCCTTGTCAAAATTTTAGGACAATTTTTTTAAACTTACTTTTGTAAGGTGTTATTTTAAGTCTTCAAGACTCTGTAACTCTGTAAATAACGTAATTTAATTACACTGCCACATCCGTCTCAAGTGTCGAGAAAGTAAAAATAAAAAATTAATGACTGGTTAAAGGTGATAGTTAAATTATGATAAATTACATGTACCGTGGGTTGAGCACCCCCCTTGATTAAGTGCCCTTCCTCGCAATAAGCGCCCCCCATCAAATAATGGAAATTTAAAATATAAACCGCCTCCTTAGAAAGCAATCAAAAATGAATGTATGAAGTAAGAGGAAGGCGGAATTATTCCAGGTTGCTTGCCAAAAATAAAATTTGTACAAACAAATCTGGTTTAATCATCAAGATTGACAAGGGGAAAAATAAGCGCCCTGGGCGTATAATCGATGAAATACAGTATTTTTCAATAGCATTGACTGTAGCATCACAGGCCATAATTATTTGCAGTTAAAAATACATGTAACATGTTTTGCATTTCACAACATTCAAGCTAAATCAACCAGGTTATTGTAAGTGCCCTGGAGTCACAATATTTAAAGTTTTGATTGTGTGTGACATGCAATCAGATTTTTAAAGGGGTTAGGAATTCTGCCGATATACAACCTGGCTTTATAGGGGTTAGGTAGTGACTCTGACATACAAACTGACTTTGACTATTAGTGGACTCTGTTACATTATTTTAAATGTAGGGGGCTTAGTTCCACACTATTTTCTTAAGTGGCTGCTGTCACACTATTTCAACCTCGCATTCCAGGCTCTCTACTCCTTTTCCTCCCTATGGTAGGTCAGGCTTTTTGGTCTTGATGGAGGAGATAATAAGTCACTCTATTTTTAGGTGATCCTGATATGTACAACCTGCTCTTAATTATTTCACTCCCAAGAGTGCTAAAGTTCAAAATCGTGAGGGGACAAAATCTTGGAATTTCATGTGCAAAATTGATCAAAAAACAAACAGTACCCACTTGAACGTATCTGCTCCAACAGGCTTTCATTTGAACTGGTCACAAACTAGGGTTTGGACAGACTTCAAAAGTTAGAACCACATTTATTGGCTCAGAGGTTTGAGGAGTGAAAGGATTAAAAGAGGCTAGGTCTAGCCTAAACTTTAGAAATCATGTTATCATCATGATTAGTATACTGGCGTTTTCGTCAGTTTTATTCTGTACTAAACCGTAAGCAGTTCAAAAGAAATAAACAAGCGATGTGGACTTTAACATCCAGTTTTAGGTAGTTTAAGTACTGCTGCAATGTCATGAAATTTTTTTGTCATTTTCACGAGCAGTTTGAAATAAGGTCCGCACGGCGTCCATGTAAGTTAACGTACAAAAGTAGAAGTTATTCTATTTTAGCTCGAGACAATGTGTGTTTTGAAAATAGCCAAAACACCGTTAGGGTAACTAAAGTTTTGGACATTTAAATGTGTGTGTCAAGTGACTGAAGTGTGTGAGTTATTTTTATTATCTAGAATAAACTTGATGCATCTATTTTTTCTGATTGAATCTTTCATGTAACATGTCTCGCAATGTGTGAGGCATCGTACAATATATTATGAGTGCAGTGGGCAAATCGTTTGCTGCAACAGTTGCAGAAAGAACTGCAGTTAACGTTCCATTCGGATAGTAAGCCGTGGGCTTATAATTTTGATACAAAGGCTTTATTGTAGTGGGTTGATTTTGCTATTATCGGTAGGAATCTGTCTGCGTTTCAAAAACGTTAGTGGAGAGAAGAAGCAGCCGGGGGGTACTCAAAAAAGTTTTATACGAGGGGGAGGCTCCGCCCAAGAGGTCCAACCCCCTATCAACCTTTAATATTTTTTTAAACCATTTTTCACAGAAAAGGTACCCCTTTCATATACCTTCCATAGAAATTATGAAAATGGTACCCCTTTCAAATACCTACAGTAGAAGCACTGCATCCCTTTCTATACCCTTGTAATGAACAATATATATCACCAGAAATCATCACGCATTACCTGTAGAGATGTTAACAACCCAATTAATATCATTTACTCGTGAAATCCCTACCCTTTCATATACTTCAACTCGTGAAACTCCCTACCCTTACCTTTTCCCCTACCTCGAACCTAAAAAAGGACCCCTTTCGGGCGGAGCTCCCCGTATAGTCCATTATAGGAAAGTACCCCCCCCCCCCACATTTTACCTCTCAACGCGCAGAGGACAGTCACATAGGCACACACTATAAATGCGTCAAGCAAAGCATGACACTGAGAAATGTAAGCACAAGCACACGAATCAACATTGTTTTACTTTATACAGTCGAAGCTCTCTGAACGGACCACTTGGTAAGTGGACAACTCTACTTTAATACGGCCGCCTTGAAAAAATCGCGTTTGAACTCTAGCTCATACAAAACTCAGTTTTTGCACATTCCCGTAAGCGACTGCGGACACTTTCGAGGGGTGCAATTTGGATATTTATGTTGTTTCTAAGCGGACAAAAACAGTCCTATATTAGCCTCAATCAGGAGGTCTATAACCAGGGGGGGCAGGCAGCGCCCTTTGATCTTGCCGCTTTTCCGCAATACATGATCGCACAAGTAAAGAAATCTGTCAATCATTCGAGAAACGTACCTCTACGGGAGTTTGCTGTGGAATTTTCATCCATGGTGTCCCACAATGACCAAAGTTCAGTTAAACAGCGACCGAATCGTTCCCATAGATGTTTGGACGTGGAATCGCCAAAATATTTCTGAACGAAACACAAACGCACGTCATGTCAGCCATCGTCCGCCATGTTTATTTTAAACAAACCAGTACTTAGTCTCGCTCGGCCAATTTCTAAAATGTGCAATCATATATACTAGGTCCCAGGTCTCGCTGCTAGCCCCCCCTGTCTATAACTATAGACTTCTACCTCATCCTATTTTAACCAATGAACTTCACACCACTGTTTGTCTTGATATTGTTTGTCATTAGTTTTGTTTTGTATTTTTTCGCATTAATACTGTTTTGTGTGGCGGTAAAAGCTCCAGTAAGCGGCCACCTATCGTTATACTGCTAGTGGCCGCTTACGAGAATCCCGCGATTCCCGTAAGCGGCCAGCTCCAGTTGCAGACACTTTCTCTGCTTCCCTAGGGTGTGCTTGTGGTTTATGTCGCTTGTGATAACCAGGCTATACCGCGCAATGGACAATCTCGTTACTGAGGCAAAGCTGCTGCAATGGTTGCGTGGAAGTACCGTAAAATTCAGATAATAAGCCACCCGAATTTAGATTTAGCTCTTAAAGAAAGATAAAATTTCTTCCCATTTGTACAGCTTGTTTTGTATTTTTTGCTGTTACAGAGTTGACGTTCATGTGATGTTCATTTGTTTTTTGTTGCATATCGTTGTTTGGAAACATTTACCATGCAGTATTCTTGCAATTGTATGCACCTAAACATTTTCAGTCGCAAAATCCTTTCCAAATACCAATACCGTAAAAAGCTATATTATAGCCCCGAGGGGCTTATTTAATTTTAGGCCTCAAGGGGGCTTATTTCAAATCATAAATTTTCGAGAAATTTCACATTAAGTTTTCAAACTTTACCATTACACCACTATAACTAAAACAGAACAAGAAATGGTTATGTATCACCGTCTTACAAATACAATGTCATTTATACCCTAACTCAAATATAGGCTCGATTTCCGCCGCTCTCTCGACGGAAGGGGGGCTTATTACAAAATCTGACTTCCAAAGGGGGAGCTTATTAGAGAGAGGGGCTTAATAGAGATGGGGGGGGGGGGGGGGGGGGCTAAATAGAGCTTTTACGGTAAGCGCTCCCCCTATCTTGAGTTTCTGTTGATGATTGTCTCTCCAGTTGAAAGTCTCTCTTCAAGAAGATGGCTTACCAGCCATGAATCGATTAGGACGGTATCGGTTATTAACTCCCAAGCATTTTTGTCGGGTGGAGAGAAGTCACTGCGAATTGGCTGAACTTTAAATGATCAGTTTTGAAACCGAAGCAAAAGGCAACTTGGACCAATGGAGTGAGTTGACTAATGTTTTTCCGGGTGCTTATCATTTACTAAAAAAAACCCGTTGAATTTTGACCTTTGGACAAGGGATAAAGGCTTTTCCAAAATCAGCCGACAAACCGGCCATAAGTAATGGCGCTTATTCTCAAGTAGGACTGGAAGCAGGCGAAACGAGCAAATCAGTGGTATAGTAAAATTCCTGGCGTTCCGTTTTCGAAAACCGGAAGGATTACCTCTGGAGGTACATGTACCGACAGAATTTCTGAAAATAATTTCAAGAAAGTTTCCGAATTCTCTTACTGGAGAAATGGTAATCACTTTCTATTTCTATACATTTTCCCCGGGAATTATCATAATATTAATTATACATTCAGCTTTTCCTTTCTCACCTTCGGTTCAGCGTGTTCGATGCTCGACGACAAAGTGCGCTTCGAAGATGTTTAAAGCTTTAGTTAAACGTACAATTCAAGGCTACAGAGGTTACTCTTCAGCTATAATAACTATAAACTACGCTGAAGACATTTGTGGATTTGAAACGAGAAGCCTTACACCTGGAAAGACCCGCTTTGGTATTTCTGATGTACGCCTCATTCATTCTATAATCGAGGTAAGAACATTTTATATTTGTCAGTTTTATTTCCTATTTTCTACATATTAGTCAGTTAGAGGAGAGCTTTACTATTAAGTTTTGGTGAATTTAGTTCCTCTTTATAGTTTTGTTGGTCAATAGTTCATAGTCAGTAGGAAGTGTAAACGTTTCTCTTCAAAGCAACCATGTAAGCCCGCTTATGAATATTCTGCTGAACTAAATTCGTGACTCACTAATTTGTCGCTCACAACTGAACACTTCGCTAGTTTGATTTCTCGATTAATTCCGCGATTAGATTTTGTTCTCAGTTCTATTTTGTGACATTTGATTTGTGTTGTTTCACAATGAAATCGCCAAAGCGCGAGTCAAATTTGATCCAGTAAAGTTTCAGAAGTTTTTCTCGTAAAGTATTATTAATTTGCTTATATCATTATTTTGTTTGCACGCGCGTATGCAGTATAGAATATGTTTCTACGCGTTTGTTGTTTATAGCCTACATTTTAATAATTAGTACACAGCAGTTGCCATTTTGTAGTTATCGTAAAGTAAACTCTAATAACTTGTTCTGAAAAAATCCAAAGAATACGAGTGTCCGGGGGAGGGGGAGAACTCCCTTAATAAGCTATAGAGGTATGTGCCACCCTATGCAAGGGTAAGGTTTTGGACCTATTGTGGTTTGAAAATGGCTCAGGATTTGGAGAACCAGGCGGCATTAAAATAACACAAATATTTTGTACCCCCCCCCCCCCCCCCCCCTCCTATGGACGAGTGTGTGCTTGTGTGCTACTAAATCAATTTACACTCGACTGTAATTTAATTACACCGAAAACTCTCTCGACAAATTTTCTGGTAATTACGGGATCTGTTTACGTTAACTTCCAGATTGTTTTACATGTAGTCGCACAGCTCAACCTCAGCTTCTGGAACGGCGAAGATGTACACTGAACCTGAATGACAATGGTGAGTTCTTATTGATTTGTCATTCATGGTATTTTATCCCCATTTCTCTACATTAAAATCAACATGAAGTTCTGCTACCCACAGTTAGGGATGAAATAAGGTCGGCAGAGGTAACTGAAGCCGGAATAAAAACAACCAAAAAAACAAAAACAACACTAAAAACAAACAACACAAATAGATGGAGTGTTCCAAAAATACTGTGTGGTTGCCTGTCTTGATTAGTAGTTATCCCAAACATACCAATGTTTTAACAAACCAATTTGGGCTTTATTGACTTTATTTGGAGTTCGTGGGGCGGCCTCTTCTTTCTCCTCTGTATCTCCAAGGTGGTTCTATTTTAGTGGTGGGTGGTACGTGTTAATTATGGCTTCAGATTCATATCGCAACAAAATTGACGTCACCAATTTTCAAAATCTTGGATTTAAAATTTGGCAAATCGCCATAATTGATACAAAAATATCATTAAAACTGCGAAGATAAACTGGAGAAACTTCGAATTTGCTTAAGGTAACTGCGTCAAAACATGGTTACCATGGAAACGTCAAGGAACGTGCGCACGAAATTGACGCACCAAAAGGTGTCGATAAATTTAGAACAAACTCACGGAAGTATGGTTATTACTGCGTGAATACGTTTTTTATTAAGTTGCATAAGTTTGAAAATCAGCGCCCCCCCCGGGCCACTTTCTGCCCCCCCCCCCCCCCCACCACCCCCCTCTCCCCAGGCATGAATGAGGGTTGAGTCCATTCCAGTCCAATCGCAACAAACTGAAATAACGCAATAAACCAATCAGAATTGCGCAAGCCCACAGTGCTTTGTTTTTTAATGTCATAAAGAAAACACTTATTCTGTTTCATGCTATTTTTATAAAATTTTTAAAAGTGATCTGTGAATAGTTCCCCAAGTGAAAACTAACGACATCGACGGCAAAAATCAACATTAGCTTCTTGTCAGTACGTTTACGACGGCTATGTTGGTGTACCCATTTCAACAAACCATGCGCCAATGGATATGATCATAAGACCCACGTTCTTGTACGTCGTTTGCATGATATGATACAAGCAAACCTCACTTTTTTGTTGCAAATCAGCAGAGTTTTTTATTTTATGGAGCAATTGCAGAATACCCCGCCACTATAGCTGTTGGGCACTTCTGCGTATCCCGCACTGGATACTGGTTACGCTGTCAATAGAGCGTCAGAGGTATTTTTATAAGGTCAGATAAATATAGTGCGACTGCGAGGTAGCCCGTATTTGATGGATAACCGATACAGCTAATCACTGAGCTATAGTAGTGTCCGCGGGGTCAATTCTGGAATAGTAACCGCTTATTCTCACGGGCTTGCAATCAATCTTTCTCCTGTGTAAAAAAGAAAATCGTCAAGAAAGGACGAGGGGTAACTTAGGGGAAAGTAAATCTTACGTGGCTTAAGTATAAACCTGAGGGGGCAGATATGTACGTCAGTTCTGAACTAAATGTTTTATTTATTTATTTTACACCAGGTCAGTGCCTCACCTGAAAACTCAGAAGCTAACAGCACTGAAGTAGGATGACGGAGAGTGTTGTTCACTGCCGCATTGCCTAAGCCATGCACATGGTGCAGCTTGATAATTTTTTTTGACGATGTCCATTGTGTATGCTTCACGTATTGGTCGCATGTTTTAGCGAGCCACTGGAGAAAAACTACAGCTAAAACAAACGTGTTAAACGTTGTTTATTTCAAGTTTGGTAATTCTACTAGCCCGAAAAAAAAACCGAAACGTGATACAGACATGACTTTCCTCCTGGCAGTCATGTTGTACCAGTGATGTATCAAGATGGTGCCATGACACAAGGCATTTTGAATTTAATTGGTGATTACTGGAAAAATATTTGGAAAATATTTGAAAAATATTTGTCAAATGTCTTTGACTATTCTGCTCTCTAGCGAATCATTTTGAATTTATGTCTCAAACTAGAATTCTTAGCAACCAAGTTTGGCTTTCTTTTAAACAAGAATATTGGTTAGTTCAACGTAGCTTTTCTCAGTTTAGTGGCTCGCTAGACTATCAGTTGCTTATTTATATATAGACAATGATAAACTCCGCGTAAGGGCATTACGTGTTTGCATAATCATGAAGCTTGGTTACTAGTTAAAACTGAGCGAATCATATGGAGATAATTACAAAACAGAGACATTTTGAGCCGATTTCTGATGCTTTTGGCAAGCTGGTTTTTCTGATCGCGGGAGATCGCGGAAGTTGCTTGGTTTTGTTCAACATGTTCGATTTATATAATAGTCAACCTGGGTTTGAATTTCTGACATTATCTAGCGATCTTTTAGCTAGCGATCTTTAGCAATAAAATATGAGCCATCCTTTACAATGATCGAGCAGCTGTGTACCGCTGTAATATGTTGATTATGACGTCAAATGACGTCGTAAAATTCGCCATCTTGGATACGCCATCTTGGATTTCACTATTTCTTGATGATGTCAGAAAAAAAGTATAAATCGATTTCAAAACAATAATGGGATGTTCAGGTATGAATGCTGCAATGTTGCTTAAGAAAAGTGGAAAAATTATCACTATTTATGAAGTAATTTGGGTAAACATGCATATCATTACATGGTTATCATGGTAACGGTTACCATGACATCCAGCCCCTACTTCCTTTGTGCGTGCGAGGGTTTAAACACTGAACCGATATTAGATCGTATTTTGTAAGATGTTTTCAGTATAATTACTTCATGTTCTTAATTGTCTTTTCATCTTGTTTTCTTTCAGTTGTCAAGCGAGACAAACAGGATAAACAGGCAGGACAGACAAACAGGATACACAAGATAAACAAGCAGGACAAGCCAAAAGAGATTTCCAAGTTACTCATACATAAGGTAGAATGAAATGTTTCAAAGAGATTGAGTTTAAGACGCCAGAATTCAAGCTAAGCAGTAGGGAAATTCGCGCGGATTTTCTCCGCCATTTTGAATGAGTTGCAAACACAATAATGTACGTAAACTTTGATTTCTGCGATATTTACAGTCTGTAAACCTGAGATACCCGACATGAGATTTTATTGATCAAATTTGACGGGTGTAGATGTGTTGGGAAGCGTGTAGTTCCACTTTAGTTTTTCCATACAATTGTCTGTGAGACCAAAAATCAAAATCGATGGAAAACGCAAAACGGAATTACACGTTCCTTAACAAATATACATCCGTCAAATTTGATCAGTAAAATGTTTTGCCAGGTATCTTGAGTTTACAGACTGTAACATTGTAGAAAACGGTTGATTTCCTCGCAAATACTTTATTTCGCGTCATGTTTGCCAACTTTTTAGAAATGGCAGAGAAAATCCGCGATTTTGATCAGTTTTTTTTATGTCGAAAAAACAGTTTCTCTTCGGATTTCAAATTAAGCAAAGAAGACTGTTAGCAATCTGCTATTTATTTGCGAATTTTGTAAACAGTGGAATGCAAGTACAGTTTTTTGACAATTATTTTGCTCAAGTTGTTTGCATATGGCAACCTATATTCAAATTTTTAATTTTCCCGCCAAAAAACTTAGAAAAATACGGGGCGCTTAAAATACGCATGCGCCATTTTTTTTTAAATAATTGCTTCCTTGTAACATCTGTTTTAAATTTTTTTAATTTTCCCGCCAAAAGACTTAGAAAAAAATACGGGCGCCCAAAATACGCATGCGCCAATTTTTTTTTTTTTTTTTTCAAAAAATATATGTTTACCAACTAAGTTTTATATATATTTTTCTTACTCTCTTATTAATAAAGTCAATAAAACCAATACTCAAACTATGTGTATTCATATTTCTTTGTGTTCTTTATTTAATATTTGTATTTATTGCAATCAATAAAGCACACTTTGTCTTCTTTCAAACTATTGTTTTATTTTCTCTTTAATAAATAACAATTAATTAAGTAAATTCAATTTATTTATTAAATGTGTGAATAAATTTTTATATATACTAAGTCTTTTGGCGGGAAAATTTTTTTTTTTTGCACAGCGTTTCCCCTGATAACGTTTTTCGGCACAAAAATTAAGGGGGGTCCCCTTGAAAAATGTTTCGTCAAATAAAATATACACCATCTCGTACAGAAATTTTGAATTTTTCGATAATTTGTAGTTCAAGTTCAATTATTTGTCTTAGGGCCTCCACAGACTAGAGAGATAGTTGTCGACAACTATTTAGTTGTCGATAACAAAAAAGCCAGTGTGTGAAGCTAGTAGTCGATAACTAAGGGTCTTAGTTATCGACTACTAGCTTCACACACTGGCTTTAATGTTTTGTTATCGACAACTAAATAGTTGTCGACAACTATCTCTCTAGTCTGTGGAGGCCCTTACATGTAAAAGTGTTGTTTTCTGTACGAAATGGTGTATATTACATAGTCTAATAATGGTTTTCAGAGAGTAATACAGCAAGCTTTGAATGAATTTTATACCGTGCGGTTTTTAGTAACATTGTAATAAACAAGTTAATTCTTTGTCCGAGTCTAAAAATATTGAATCCAAATCACAATCGCGAAGAGTTGTAATTTTTACACAAGTTTATTTAGCTTGCTGTGTTACTTCTTCAGGAAAACCATACATACAATATGACATGAAGGTCAATAAGAATATTGTCTGGTTCAGTAAACAACTAATAGTGAAGTTCAAATGCGCGGCAATAAAAGTAAGACATTTAATTGTCTTTGCTCAAGGAAATATCATGTGCGTTTTTCTACAAGCTTGCAACAACTTAAAACTGTTAATAAACTCTGCTTTCACTTCATTCGTTTGAATAATCTGGATTAGAATTCAAAATTGTTCAGTCGTTCATCAAAGGTCTTGCACAAATAAAAGTTGTCAATGAAGATTCAGAATTTATTTGCTTTCACTATCATTCGTTGGAATAATCTCGATTAGAATTCAAAATTGTTCAAAGTCCGACCGTGTAGAAAAGTTGTTAATAAACATCCAAGAATTTATCTGCTTTCACTCTCATAATTCGTTGGAATAATTTCGATTAGAACTGATTCAAAACTGTTAATAAACATTCAAGAATTTATTTGCTTTCACTCTCATAATTCGTTGGAATAATCTAGATTAGAATTCAAAATTGTTCAAAGTCTTGTAGAAATAAAATTGTTCATAAACATTCAAGAATTTATCTGCTTTCACTTCCATAATTCGTTGGAATAATCTCAATTAGAATTCGAAATTATTCAACGTCTTGCACAAAACTGTTAATAAACACTGAATTTATTTGCTTTCACTTTCATTCGTTTGGATAATCGCGATTAAAATTCAAAATTGTTCAAAGTCTTGTAGAAATAAAAGTTGTCTAATAAACATTCAAGAATTTATCTGCTTTCACTTTCATAATTCGTTCGAATAATCTCTATTAAAATTCAAATTGTTCAACGTCTTGCACAAATAAACATTCAAGAATTGATCTGCTTTCACTTTCATAATTCGAAAAATCTCTATTAAAATTCAAAATTGTTCAACGTCTTGCACAAATAAAAGCTATTAATAAACATTCAAGAATTTATCTGCTTTCACTTTCATAATTCGTTGGAATAATTTCGATTAAAATTCAAAATGTTCAACGTCTTGCACAAATAAAAGCTGTTAATAAACATTCAAGAATTTATCTGCTTTCACTTTGTTGGAATAATCTTGATTAGATTTCAAATTGTTCTTGCAAATTATACAAAATCTGTTAATAAACCATGATTCAAGAATTTATCTGCGTTCACTTTGATTCATCTCAATAATCTTCAAAATTGTTCAACGTTTTGCAGCAAATAAAATATGTTAATAAACATTCAAGAATTTATCTGCTTTCATTTTCATTGCCGCATTGACTGAATAATCTCGATTAAAATGTTGAATTCGTTCGTTCGCACTATCGTTTTCACGTGTAAAATTTCATTGCAACCCATGATGAAATTGATTCATAAAATGGAGTCTTTATTTCTGAAAGACCGGTGTAAAAATGATTTCATGGAAAACTATCAATTATAAAACATTATAATCACACACGTGGCTTTCGTTAAATTCAAATGATTTCTTAATTTCATCCAGTTGACGTCTTTTAGTACAAAAAATCGCAATTTATTTTTTTCCAGACAATATTATCAACAGTCTTCTACTGACTTAAAACCTTTATAGCTTTTTTATAGAAAAGCACAAAATAATTTAGAAAAAGCAAACGCGCTTGACGAGCAAATTTGACACGAGGCGAAAGCGTTAAAAAAAAATCAAAAACATGCATCGACTGAACCAGACATTAATTCTTATTCACTAAAATACGATTGACAAGAGAAATAAATACTCGAGATTTGCTCAATGGTCCCAATATTCTATCTCGCAAAGCTTCGAAACTCCGCTGAAAATATTTTAAACCTTAAACACGAAGGCGTACTATAAAAGGGACGTGGCTTCCTTACCCACCAACACCATCTAATTTGCAATTTAGTTTTGCACGTGGAGACTAGAACTTTGCAAAATTATTGTGTTTCACTCACATATTTCAAATCCATTGTGACATGAAAATCTTAACAATTTCTCAAAAAAATTTTGTTTGTCCTCAGTACAACTTTCAGAAATGATAATTGGTAAAATCGTTGTTACTTCAACTGACATGAATTTTGTAGGGCGCGTGTCAGCGTAAACACACACCCTTGTTTAATAGTATGATAATTGTGTCAAAAGTCAATCTTCTTTTGCTAGAGGACATAATCAGTTTCAAGAAACTATTGAAAAAATGTTCCGTTATTCTGTTGGGTTTAGCCAAATTAGCAAAGAAAACCGGCGAATTTCATGAGTTTCTTCACAAATTTTCAGCTATTGTATCGTTCACTGTTGATTAACAATTGACCCTGGCCCTCTTTTATCACAATATTGTGTCAAAATTCGATCTTTTTTTTGACAGAATTGTATTTCTTGCAAACGAGAAATAGTTCAAGAAACTATTGAAAAAAACTTTCGTTTTTCTGTTGGGTTTAACAACTGAGCCTTGGAAAGTTCCCTTTTATAGTACAGACGCCTTCATGTTTAAACGAAAAACAAAAAACAAAACAAACGAATTCATCCCCATGAGCAAGTTTCTCTCAAGTCTTATGTTCTCTTGTCAATAACCAGAGGCGCGAGTGTCATAAACAAGTGAAGGTGGCACAGTCAAAATAAGTTGAAATAAACTGAAAAATGTTATGGCTGAGCACTTTGAAAAATCCATTGAAAGAAATGCACCACGGCAAAAGTGCTGAACTGTTCGCAAAAATATCCTGAATGACTTGAATCTCCATACAAGTTGTTTGAATAAAAGCTGATGAACAGTTCGTAGTTTTTGTCGCTCCGACAGACAATTTGCTTCAGCTTGGATAATAATAAAATGCTACAACGAAGATCAATACATCCAATATTGTCTTTAATTTGTGTTTTATTCCTATTCTAAATTTGTAGTGCCACCTTAAATGTTTCACTTGTTTTATCACGGAGATTCGTTCAACTTAACGAAAGAGGAACATTGAGCGATCAACTTCTGAATAGAACGTATGTACAGAAAACATTTCAGATCACGGATTGAATTTTGATATAAAATCATCTCCAATTCACATAAAAAGTCCAATAAAAAGACAAACAATTAAGAACCAATTTAAAAATTAGAGCCGGATAATGATGTGATCGCTCAAAGTTTCAACTTCATGTAAGCCTTGTAATGAACATACCCAAACGATAAAAATGATGGCTTATACATTTATCTGCATGATTTCAAAGTATTTTTTTTTAAGTGCAACACTGAGCAAGCAATCCAAGTCATTTTGAACTGAGCTAAACAATTATTCAAGATGCCATAAAGAACAATCAACGTCACGCGACGCTCGTTCGCGGTAATTTTTGACAGTCAGACAATTTTTCAAATGCTCCAAGAAGGCAAAACTCGCCGATAAGAAAACTTAAGTCAATTGAAAAAGAAGAGTCCGAAGCTCCAATTTACAGCCATCATTTTATCAAATGGATATTTTCTAACATAAATAAACTCTTATCTCAGTCCACCAATGTCACTTGGCTTCTTGTATTCGATATTCATCCTGTGTTGTTGAATTCCTTCCCGGCCATGATCTCATTCTTTGCAATCCATCTCCTTTTGAAAAAAGCGAGAAACGAGAAGGTTAGTTAATGGTCAGTCAACCAACATGAACATGCCTTCATGCAATAAACAACTGACAACAATGTACACTGCATAACGAAATTGCGAGCACATTATATTGGTCAGCCATTCAACAAAATACCGGATAGTCATTTTATCAGAAGCGAGGATGAAAAATATTAACCTAAAAGCTTTGAAAACATTTCCGAATAATAGCTACATATTAGTTGCGAGCAGTTTTGTCAGATAGCTCTCAGTAATAATTACAATAGCCGCCATTCATTAAATCCTCGCAGACGCTTTCCAAGTTTAAATTCAGGCGCGGAACTATAGTGTACAGAAAATTAAGAAGAACATAAAATTCGTTGAACGGGTCATGTAAAGTCCTTCTTGAACTTTCATGAATTGGAATTATTTAGGACGTTAAGTTTAGCCATGATATCGAAACAAAGAGAATAGCAAACCAGCGCCACGTGGAAGATACATAAATGATTTTTACAGCAACACCCTAGAAGAACGTTAGAAAACAACGCGTACTCACCAAGTTCTGGAACATTTTGGAGAGCCATTCCTTCCCAAGGTCCTCTTCCTGGCATTTCGTATTCTTTCCAGTGTAGCTTCAGACCTGCGGCGGAAACTAACTCACGTCCTCTCACAACGAGGAGTGGTTTGGTTTGACGAGATTTCGACAGAATTTGTCATGAATATGGATTAGTTGTAACAACCATTCACAAACAAGCACGCTACATATTGATGAAAACATTCCTGTGCACGCTTTTTTCTTTTAGCATAGAACAAGACAAAGCAAATCAGGATACCGTGTGGCATAAAATCTTGCGGGTTCTAATTTTTGCTCTTTTTTCACGATGCGCAAAAACAACTTCGCGCAAAAAATCATTCCCTCAAAAAACATTTCTGCAAAAATTTACACCTTTTCATGAAATTATCAGTATCACCCTTGAAATAAAATGAGTTGGTATCTAAAGCGATCTGCCATCGTACAGATATGTAAACAAAAGTCAGTTTTTGCTATATTGTAAAAATTAGTTCCCGCAAAACATAAAAAATCGCCAACCGCAAAATTAAACTCCCGCTAAAATTTCATGCCACACCTTTGAAATTATAAAAATAATATTAGGCATCGTCTAAAAGGTGGCTGCGCGTATCAAAAAGCAAACAATATCCCCATGGCAGCGTCGTTCTATTTCGACGGTAAAGGGCGGGAAAACAGGGAGCGCGGGGCTTGATGGTTAGGAGGCGAAGCGCGTCCCACAACTCCACGTGCACTGCGCACTACCAAGGAGCGATGCCTGGGGACAAGGCAAATATTACGTTGTATTATGTTATAATTCAGCGCCTTTATGCTGAAAATCGCAAAAATAAATTCCCGGCACATGCAATCGCAAAATTCAAAAATCACCGTACATGTTTAAGTGAGTCAGCAGGAAAATTCTCAATGTTCCTGGATCTTGTTGGAAAATAGATTTTCAGTCAAACCAAGTTTACACGTTTTCACTCGGTGAAACTACCGCAAAAGCTCCATTTAGCCCCCTCTCGAATAAGCCCCCCCACCTTTAGAAGTCAGATTTTGTAATAAGCCTCCCATCTCTATTAAGACCCCCCCCCCCCCCCCCCCCCACCCTTTCCGTCAGGCTGATGTAAATGACTTTTCAGAAATATTTTCTAAACTTTCATTCACTTTGTATTGAAACATTGAGCTAGGGTATAAATGACATTGCATTTGCAAGACGATGATGCATACCTCATTCTTGTTCTGTTTTTAGTTAGTGGTGTAATAGTAAAGTTTGAAAAATTAAAGTGAATTTTCTCGAAAATTTATGATTTGAAATAAGCCCCCCTCTCTATTAATTTTAGAAAAAACGAATAAAAAGGCATATTCCGCGTGATGAGAGGGGTACAGTTTTGGGTGGTGAACCTTTGTAGAACATTTAATTTCTGAAATGACGAAAAAAAAAGGCATATTCCGTGTGATGAGAGGGGTACAGTTTTGGGTGGTGAACAAAAAAGGCATATTCCGCGTGATGAAAGGGGTATCAGTTCTGGGTGGTGAACCTTTGTAGAAAAATTAATTTCTGAAATGACGAAAAAAGAGGCATATTCCGCGTGATGAGAGGGGTACAGTTTTGGGTGATGAACCTTTTGTAGAAAATTTAATTTCTGAAATGACGAAAAAAAAAGGCATATTCCGCGTGATGAGAGGGGTACAGTTTGGGTGGTAAACCTTTGTAGAAAAATTAATTTCTGAAATGACGAAAAAAAAAAGGCATATTCCGCGTGATGAGAGGGATACAGTTTTGGGTGGTGAACCTTTGTAGAAAATTTAATTTCTAAAATGACGAAAAAAGGCATATTCCGCGTGATAAGAGGGGTACAGTTTTGGGTGGTGAACCTTTATAGAAAATTTAATTTCAGAAATAGCGAAAAAAAAGGCATATTCCGCGTGATAAGAGGGGTACAGTTTTGGGTGGTGAACCTTTGTAGAAAAATTTAATTTCTGAAATGACGAAAAAAAAGGCATATTCCGCGTGATGAGAGGGGTACAGTTTTGGGTGGTGAACCTTTGTAGACGAAAAAGACATATTCCGTGTGATGAGAGGGGTACAGTTTTGGGTGGTGAACCTTTGTAGAAAAATTTAATTTCTGAAATGCCGGGGAAAAAAAGGCATATTTCCACTTAATGAGAGGGGTACAGTTTTGGGTGGTGACCTTTGTAGATAATTTAATTTCTAAAAAGGCATATTCCACTTAATGAGAGGGTACAGTTTTGGGTGGTGAACCTTTGTAGTAAATTTAATTTCTAAAATGACGAGAGAAAAAAAAGGCATATTCCGCGTAATGATAGGGGTAACAGTTTTGGGTGGTGAACCTTTGTAGAAAATGATTGCTGAAATGACGAAAAAAAGGCATATTCCTGGTGATAAGAGGGGTACAGTTTTTGGGGGCTTAACAGAGCTTTTACGGTATTATTTTCATTCGGCCAATGACAAAATATGCCCTCACCCAACACCGTGTCTGTGAAGAAAGTGATGTGAAGAAAACAAAAAAAAGATTTTGCGAGTCGGTCACTTCTTTTCAAATTTGATTTTTTTTTTAGTTAGCCAAGATGCAGTTTTACATTTAAGGGGTCAAAAACGACCTTCAACGGATTGAAAACATGTCTCATGAAATCCGATTGGCTGCCCATCTCTTACTTCTATAAAAAAAATCCGTACTGTTACTTATGCACAAAGTATATCATGAAACAACGACCCAATCAATATGTGAACTGTTTTCTAAAAGAGTAACTTCTAGATCTTCTCGTGTTCCTAACCAATTTAACATCATTAGATTTAAATCAGAGACTGGCAGAAACACCCTACAATACAGAGGTCCTGTAATCTGGAATTTTGTAAAATAGATTAGTTAAAGTACCAGAAAATTTGATAAAGGGGCAACAGTAGTCGCTAACAAAAAGGATGATTTTATATATTTTTAAATTTAAATTTATGATTTGATGTATAGATGTCAATTTCTTTTCTTTTTATGTTAGTATTAGTAAATTCCGACTTATTTGTATATATACTAGTTCTAAATTTATAAATGTAATTTTTACAAATGTAATTCCTAATTTTTAGTATAGTAGGTCCACATCAGCCCTTTGGCTGCCTTTTTACCAACCTACTCATCAAATAAAGTTGATTCAAAGTCGTCATATTATAAATAACAAAGATACTCAACACGTATTCAGGAAATAGCAAGCAAGTACACAAAAGAACAACAACAACTTCGTAACTTTGTTTCTTCAACTGGAAGGCATTAGACTGCGAAAACAGTCGTATTTTTTGCGTTGGTCTGTCAAACAAATACGCGTGGTCTTTGAACGAAAGGTCTGGAGCGATTGTGAAAACGGAGAGTGGAACTGGGCCCGGGAGAGACGCTCGCCGGCGTGTGAGGCTCGCGCGCGAGGATCAATGCTTTCGGCGCTTCGTGCCTTGCGACCAGCGATTTAGAGAAAAAAACGTTGTTTTGCAGTCTAGGAAGGCATGGGCAAAAGATGCTCACAATGAGAAAAAACTTTAATTCCCGAAGTCATTTTGTTTTATGAATATTATTAATGAGTTTGCGAACCTGGGGGGGTGGGGGGTGGGCACAATTTGAGAGTTGCTTGACCAAAGGGCAAGCTGGAATTCAATAACTTGGTTAAAATGCTCTGAATAAGTTAAGACTGAATGCTACATTTAATTTAATGTTAAAATATTTACATATATATACATACATGTGTGCTATCTGGAGAATACATATAATACAGTTGGTGCAGAAATTATCGCTTATGTTTAAATAAAGTTCATGTACATATCACTAATCATATGTTCTAGATCTTTTCCGTCAACAGAGTCTAACGTGATGATCACATCGTCCTTGCTGCCCACGATTATAGAGTGGTTTCCATTTGAGTGTCGTAAAACTAAAACCAAAGCAATTACAAAGGCCAATCATCAAGGAACCAGTGAGAACTCAAAGCAAATACACGTAACGCGGCGCCAAGTGCGGGAAAACGCGTGTGACCAAGTCTCGTGGTTTTGGTTTTGCATCTGATTGGTTGAGAAGGTGGCGCGAGTTTTATAAACCAATCACAAAGCGTAGTAAAGCAAAACCAAAGCAATTCAGCAAATACTTTCAACAGTCAATTAAAAACCGCTCTATGGTGTATGGTATATCTCTTGCAGGATGGAGTAACGTAGACTGCTTGTCTTGCGCTCATAAGAGCGAGGAACTAAGTGAACATGTTCTGTTGTGCGTTTGATCCAAGAGGAAAAACAAGATACTTTTTCTTATTTTCTTTTTTTTTTCAGCTCTTTCAGGTCTCTTTTCCTGGCGTTTGACGGACATATCTGAGGGACTCTGAGGGGTGCATACAAACAGTCTAAAAGTCAGGTTATCTCCCTCCCTGGGAGCGTGAAGCCTCTACAAACAAAACTTTGTCTTGTTGCGATGTTTCTTCTTCTTTTGCTCGTTCCTGGTGTTAGTTTCTGCTGCTCTCTTTCCTTTGCAAACTTGTTAACAAGCTGCTGTCTCTCCTGAAAAGTGGACAATAAAATTATAGTCATAAATGTAAAGATGGTAAATGTTAAGCTCGGTCGTACTGTAGTAAGTAACTGTATTCAATTTGTTACGAGCGTGGGACAAAAGAAACAAATCTGAGTCCCCGATCCAGGGGGTCATCATCAGTCCGTTCTCCTAGTGGAGATTTGGGCTGGAAGCTCTCTGCTTCCAGGCGGTTCTGTCCTCTGCAGCTGATGCTGCTCGGCCCAAGTTCCTAATCCTTTCTCCTTGAGCACCCAGGGGGGTACTCAGATATAGTGACGGGGAGGCTCGAAGTTGCGATCTGCGGACTTTTTGGGGTTAGAAATTTTGTGGTGACTTTTTGGGGGTGGAAGATTTAGCTATAAAGGTCTTTTTGGGGATTGGAAAAAAAGCGTAACCCAGGGTTCTCATTTTTATGTCAATTTCATTTACAAACGTTAACTACATGCAAATGACAAATAGACTTCCTGTTTTAGAGGTCTATTCATAAGAGATCACGTTATTATTATTATTTTTTTGATGCAGAGAAAAAGAGGACTTTTTGGGGGTTACGTTCTGGGCCGTTGGACTTTTTTTGGTCTGGTTTTAGCCTAATAGGACTTTTTGGGGGTCTAACAATTTGGCCTCATTCGAGCCTCCCCGTCACTATTATACCTGAGTCTCCCCCCCCCCCCCCCTCCCCCTGGGGGCCCCGACGGGAATCGAACCCATGACCTTCCGTACACCGGTCGGATGCTCTAACCACTGAGCTACGAAGTGCGGAGTAGTAAAAAATAAATCAACTGCCACTTGTTGGATGGCGCATCTGTTCGTTATCTGTCTCAGTCAGATTCCCCAATTTTAACAATTCTTGTTTCGTTTTCGTTTGTTATAACCTCTGTGGTGTTTTTCTACCTTTAGTTACTAAAGTAAGCTATTATTACAGTGAAAAGCGTCCTACCGTTACCACTCGACAAAGTTTTTGATTAATTTTGACATCTTTTCAATGACAACTTTCTCATGGCTTTCGTTTCAACTAGCCAATCAAAATGCAAGAGCTATGAGAGGCGGCCGGAGTTGTCAAGCTCCACGTTCGCGTTCTGAAAATTGACATCTCGGCCTCATACAGTTGTTGCAATTTGATTTGAGGTTTCCCTTGATTTCATGTCAACCCCGGGGGGTGGGGGGGGGGGGGAATTTTGGTTTGGCTTTTAGACAAAACTGTTTTTTTCCATTAACATCGGGGAATTTGAAGCCTTTTTCAATGTTTGCGCAAATGGAACCCATTCCTGTAGCTGAAGTCATGTATTAGACACGTGTACTAATTTTATAGGTCTGAAATAGGGTATCGATTTTTTGGGTCAGGTCTGAAATTGGGTATGGAAAATCACATATTTTGGTCTGAAATAGGGTAAGGGTTTCAAGAACCGGCCGCACCCCCCACCAAAATTTTAAAAAAAAAAACTCGGGCATGTCTCTTTGTACATCGCAAAAAATTACTTATTCATCGTGACAACTCAAAGTATGTTCCAATCAAAGGAAACGCTTGGAGGAGCCACTGGTGGTTTATCAGTGCTGGAGCTTATCCCGGTTTCCATAGCATGAAGCAACTAGCAGTATATGCTACTCCCCTGGATGTGATGCTAGTCCATCACAGCTAACCCCCTAGTATTTTTAACAGGCTTCTCCACCAATTCGCCAGTACTCATTTCCATGGTGGAGAGAGGCACTGTGAGAATGAAGGACATTAAACTTCACTGTAGAAACTTACCCGGAAAAGTTTGTCACTTTCACGTAGGTTTCGATTTCTATTCCTCGACTGAAAGAAAGCCAAACAATATATGGTCAACAGTTGTATTGGGTTAATAGTATGTCAATGATTACAGTGAAGATGACGCTACCGTTGCCACTCGAAAAAGTTTTTGATTAATTTTTGACATCTTTTTGACGGCTTTTGGATGGGTTCCGTTTGACTTGACCAATCAAAATCCAAGTAGTGTTGGAGTCGAAGTCGTGAAATTTGAATGGTTTTAGTTTCTAGTCTAGTTCAAATGTGGCGCCACAAAACGGACTGACACATCAAAGTTGTCAAAAAGATGTCAAAAATTAATCAAAAACTTTGTCGAGTGGCAACGGTAGCGTCATCTTCACTGTAAAAGCACTCTTTCTAATATATAAAGAACGTCTATTTTGGGGCTGAGGCTGCAGTCTTAATTTTTAGACGATTTGAGCCTGAAAATGTTCTTGAAACACCTATCATGTTTTTCAATTTTGAAAACAGTGTTATCTGTTTTTTGTAGTAAAACAAAAACACTCCGAAAACTATCCTGTGATAGTAGGGTATATAGGGGGGGGGGGGGGGGGGGGGAGGATTGATGAGCTGAGCGAGACGAGCACAGACTCCCCAGGACGTCGTGGGAGTCGGCACGAACCAAGTTTCTTTTCTCCTATATGGTAACGATCCTGTTCACATGCTACTCCGAAACGCGTTCAAATGAACATATGTACAGATGTTGTACACATATAGACACGAGTGTTTTACTGGAAAATAGACCACTCGTAAAATTCATACGAAACTACATCCGGGACCCGAGTGGCGTATTTTCCATATCCTCACTAGTGAGGATATCGATGACGTCATTTCCCGCTTTTGCATGGCTTTTGTGCAAAGCTGCCAAACTCCGGTTGAAAATGGCGAGCGATAGATTCGTGAAATTCACTGAAGCCGACATGAAATCGTTCACAGAGGAGTAAGAAAATGTTAACACGAAGAAGAAAACTTCATATGACTTAAAATTATTCAAGGAGTTCCTTGCAAGTGAAGACGAAAGGAGAGAAATTCGGAAAGTCCAGCCACCGAGCTGCAAGATTTCGCGGTAAAGTTTGTGCTTTTTGTCGTTTGTCTATATAATAAAAAGAACATTACACGGTGGCTTGAAGATATGAATTTTATTTCTCGTGTTAAAAACAATATTTTACTCACTCGCTGCGCTCGTTCGTAAAATATTGTTTTTTACCACTCGAAAATAAAATTCATATCTTCGCGCCGCCGTGTAATATCCTCTCTTTATTATATGGCAAACTGGTCCACTATGAAAAGGAGCATTCTGATTGGTTCCCTGAGCGGTCCGAATTTTGCAATACGGACCGCTAAGATGGACCGCTCACGAACTCATTTCGCCAAATTCCTTTTATGAAACATTGAACAAAAGAAAACTGTTTTCTATTAAGTAGAAAAAATTTTCTCATGTCTGGCGGACAATTTTGGTTAAACTTTTCGCAAAGTGGCCTGAAAAATGCAAGAATATGCTTAGCTTTGGCGCGCGCGCGTTAGCCGAGAATGGTTACACTAATTTCTCAGCAAATGTTTCTCGTTCTTTTTTTGCAAGTTTATGGACCGAGCCTTACGGACCTCACGCTAGTTCAATAAAGTCTAACCAAAATTGTCCGCCAGACATGAGGAAAAATGTTTCTACTTAAATAGAAAACAGTTTTCTTTTGTTCAATGTTTCATAAAAGGAATTTGGCGAAATGAATTCGTGAGCGGTCCATCTTTGCGGTCCGTATTGCAAAATTCAGACCGCTCAGGGAACCAATCAGAATGCTCCTTTTCATCGTAGACCAGTTCGCCATATAATAATTTGCAATAGAAAAATCACCAAGGGTACGAACCGATTCAGACACCCTGCCCCCCCCCCCCCTTATTCTCATTACCTAAATGCTTTAAGGAGAAACTAGTGCTGATATCTCACCTTTCTAACTACAAATACCAAGGCCACAATGTGGATGATAACAAAGACGCCAACAGCAACATAAAGAGAGATTCGATCAAAAGATTTTTGCATCTCTGTGTCCGGAATGACAGCGGCAACTGCAATTTCAATGGCCATGCAGCCCAAGAACACAAGGCCAGACAAAACGTATTTGTCCTAAAAGAATCAATACACGTCAGTGTTACAATAAATAATATTGCTGACAGGAGTGAATACAGTTACTTACTACAGTATGACCGAACTTAACATTTACCATCTTTGTTTAATCTTTGTGCAATAAGCAAGCAGGTAGCAAGGAGAAGATGGCCACGTTCTTAGAATGGATCACCACTCACATCCACGCGTTGCTCTCACATGGTTACCAGAAGGAAAAAGGAAACGGGGCCGACCGCGGGAGACATGGAAGAGAACAGTGGAAAGAGAGCTCAAGGAGAAAGGATTAGGAACTTGAGCCGAGGCAGCATCAGCTGCAGAGGACAGAACAGCCTGGAAGCAGAGAGCTTCCAGCCCAAATCTCCACTAGGAGAACGGACTGATGATGATAATCTTTGTATAATGTTTTGTAATTTGAAAATGACAGGGACTTTAAAAAGGTTTGGTTGGTACCACTGTTAATGACCAGTGTTAGAGTTATCCCAGTTAACCATCTACACACAAACTGTAGGGTATTAAACTGTGAAAAATAAGACAAGAACTAGTTTTGTTCTAGATCTAGCAATGGTGGAGAGGTCTTGAGATTTTTGTCTTCAGAGTAGCTGGATTTCCGAAGATGTCCCAATGATTTCCGAATGTTGCCGAAGACATCCGAAGATTTCCGAAGATGATTTGAAGATTTACGAACGTTTAACGTACAGTTGTACATGTAGAGTTCATATCCAGTTTCCACAATGCGTTCGGACACAGTTGGGACACGAATATAGTTTCCTCGCGTTGTTTCGAGTTTACATATTTTTCGAAAGTGTGTCAGTTAAGGCTGTATAAATAGCTCAAATTTTTCAGCCAGACGTGAGAAATTGGTCCATAAGTGTGAGCAGGCGTGAGATCGATCAGTTTTCAAACCGGCCTATAAAGGCGTGAGAGTTGGCAGGTATAAGTTCATAAGTTCTAGTGCATTGCTATGATTCTTCACCCTACCCTATCGAGTATCCCCACTTCCTCATTATGAGATAAGAGAAAATGCAAGAAACACTGACTTACCAGTAACGTCAAGTATGAAATAGTAGGTAAGCTCTGTGATACAACAAACTTGAAAGCAACTGCTGTTAACAGAAGGGTAAGGGTGACACTGAGTCGATCAGAAGGTGATGAGAGGTCCACAGCAAATGAACAAAATGACAGCACATCAATAAGAAACTGTAGAAAAAGCAAAAACAAACTGCAAGTTAGTCTTTGGACCTGACAAAGACAAGAGGAAATGAAACAAAGTGAACCGCACCTTGTGCCCAGTTACCTACTTGGAAAAAATAAATTCATGGCATTAAATAGCGGGCAACTTTTCTGCACCTTCAATTTTTTTCCACAAAATATTGTTCTTACTATAATCATGGCAATATTCCAGAGGTAGTAACCATTCTTTCTCTTGACATGGCACTTAATGTGGTAGAGTGGATAGTCGTTGGCACTGCTCCCCTCTGTTTTAACAGTACTCGTGGCTTCAGTAACCACGTGTCTGCATAAGAACCACTCTTGATCAGCAGTGAAGGTTTCTGGACGAATAGTATCCATCTTTCTCATATCTTTTTCAAATGCTACTAGCTTGTTTGTCCAGTCAGACATGAGCGTTATGGTAAGTTGCTGCAGAAATAAAGGTGAGACATAATTGTCTGACATAATTTATTATAATATATTATAACTGGAAATCTGGTATATTATTTTTACAAAATGGGTAAACTCTTAACTTGTAATAACCTACATGTAATATACACAATGGAATGAAAGAGATCATTCAAGGAAATGAAAGAGAGTAGAGCATACTTCAAGGCCACATGTATACTGAATGAAGCAAACACCAATCTCGTTCCCAGAGTCCTCGTTACCCTTGTCCAGCGGTGGAGCGGCCAACAAGGAGCTCTGGGGGAAAGCGATCCGCCATGACAGGATTCTTGAACTTCCGGCTCTACTGCGCATGTGTTCGACCCCATGTTTCAACTAACGGAAGCCAAGATTCTTGGACTTCTGGTCTTACTGCGCAAGTCAGGCGAATCACTCTATCCCAGAGGTCCTTGTTGGCCGCTCCACCGCTGGACAAGGTAACAAGGACTCTGGGAACAAGATTGAGCGAACACATAATGTAAACAAAAATGGCGGCAAACCTGATAATCCAGAGGAAAATTCCACAACTCCAAATTTTCTCTAAAACTCCCCTTTATTCTGTACGTCTCCACAGCAAATGGTATTTTATTTCCCTCCTCATAAAATAAATAATGACCCTTCTCCATCTTTTCAATTTCCAGGGCATTGAAAAATACAATCCTGGGGTGCCATTCATTATTCCATTTTATTTCCTGAAAATAGAACAATAAACATTACTAGTTTAGTTTATAAACACAAGTATAAGTAAAGCTGTTGCAGCAATGAGCATGATTGTGTGACTGCAAGACCATGAAGGTCGTGTTCTATTGGGATCAACCATTGCAACCGGGTTAGGTTGAAATGGTTGAGGTTTCCCAAATATAGAACACTTTTCCAACCGTTTTCTGTTGAAATGGTTGCAACCGTTTCAACCGTTTCAACCTAGTTTTGGTTCGGAGTTGATCAACCAAATTTTTTCCCAATAGAACACGAAAAACTCAACCAACCCAACCAACCTAAAAACGGTTGATCCCAATAGAACATGACCTACATGTAAGAGTGTTTAATTTCAAATGTTGGCCACCTCTCTATAATGACCACCTCAATCTCTACAATCACCATGCCCAGTATTTTTCCTCCCAACAATGACTAATGGCCACCTCTCTATAATGACCACCTCAATCTCTACAATCACCATGCCCAGTATTTTTCCTCCCAACCATGACTAATGGCCACCTCTCTATAATGACCACCTCAATCTCTACAATCACCAACAAATGAGGCTAATGGGCCAATACAACGCCAACAGCAGATGGGGGCCACTCCCATCCAATTGGGGGTGTTTGGGGGGCCTCCCAGAGAAAAATGTTGAGACTTCAGGCTCTGAAAAGTGTATGGTATTTTGGTGGATCCTGGAGATGGTTTTGCTATGAATAATGGTGAAAGCAAAAAACCCCTCAGGTCTGACAGGGGGGTACGACCCCCGACCCCCGACCCTACTCCTGGATCCGCCACTGACAATGGCCACCTATGTACAATCGTGAGTTAATTCTGCCCCAAGTAGCCATTGTAGAGAGGTTCAACTGTAGTTATAATAATAATAATAATAATAATAATAATTTATTGATTTATATAGCGCAAATATCAATTTGAGAATTTTCAAATGCGCTCTTAAAATAAAGTAATATAAGTAACATAGGAAATGAAAATATAAGAATATAAAATATATATACATAAACAATTAAAAACTATCATGCATTGGTGTGTATGTAAACACAATATAACGAACCTATAAATACATATATATATAAAAATAAAAAAAATTCTTATATAATTCGAATTTTATAAATATAACATGTAATATAAAATATATCATTGAATCACAATATGGAAAATCACAATATGGAAAATTCAGCTAAAAATGCTTGCTTAAATAGAAATGACTTCAATGCCCCTTTAAAACGATCAATATTAATTATGTTTCTAATATCATATGGCAAATTATTCCATAACTTAGGGGCGGCTACTTTAAATGATCTATCCCCTAGAGTTATAATTTGCACAAAATAGTTCAATAAATAAAAGTTAAATTATACCGGTAAAATGGCTTACCGTCCTGTCATCTTCATTTCAATTACAGTAAAACTGTCTTGGAAATCCTCTTAGGGACTGGAGTCTTAAATCATTTAAGACAATATTCTGGTCCCTTGTAGGGATCACTTTTACATGAGAGCTACAGTAGTTTTCCTTGAAAAGAAATGGGCAAAAGAGCGCCACGTCAATTTTCTTCTAGTCTCGCCCGGACTAAACTGACCCTGGGTTTCCGAGGATGGTTCTCCTTGTGCTAATGTGGCCAGTATTAAATGTGTTTTTAAATAATCATCTGTATCATTAAAAATGTCACCTCTGTTGGACTTCTTCCCTGTAGTTGCGGCTCTGACCAAGTCGCAGAAAGATAAAAATCACATTTAAACTGCTGACCAACTGTATCAATGTCACCAACAGATATGATACTGGTTCTAATCTCCACAGTAACCTGATGGAAAAATAAAAAAATGCATGCAATTGAAATGAAAATTTATAATATAACACTTACTAATCTAGTTGGTTCCCTGTGATCTTGTGGGTGTCCTGTGCATACCAGGCGGACTGTTTTTGTGTGTCATCTTCCATTTCTGCGCCATTTTGCAATCGAATGCCATCACATTCTCATTGCGAAATGACAAATTTTCAAAATGCCTGTGAGACGTCTCTACAATGTTGGTTTTCACATCTGGACTTTTGCTGTTTGCTTGATAAGTTCATGCTTGTGACATAACTTAACAGCAATGGTGAAGGGTCTGTTGTGATTCAAGGATTTCAAGATCATTTGTAGATGGATTTCTAGTGAATTTCTGTTGTTCGTCAGTTGATTTCTGTTGTGATTTTAAATACAATTATGTAAAATAAAATATAAAATTCAAGGTCGCTTGTCGGTGGATTTCTGTTGTGGTTATAAATTATTCAAGGTCATTCGTCGGTGGAATTTTGTTGTGATTTTGAAATTTGAGGTCGCTTGCCGGTGGATTTCTGTTGCACGATTCAATCCAGGTTGCTCATCTGTGGATTTCTGTCAGTCAGGTAGTCTGTACACGGATCGACTTCTGTTGCTCAGTAACCTAAATTATTTTTTCCAAATTACCTTATTATAGGAAATTAACGCGAATTTAAAAATTTGTGTTAATTTAAGTTGTGTTAATTTTTGTGAGCGTTAATTTCCGCGACATTAATTAAGTGGAGCGTTCATTTCCGCGACCTTAATTTCCATTATTATAACCTCAAATTCTGGATCCTTTTTCAGACATATTTGACACTTAGGAAACAATAGCTTTCTCTTTTCTGCACACTGTATTATTTACAATCTTGTACAATGTAAAAGTCTAAAGAAGCAATAAAACATTATTTCCAGTTCACCCTCGCTTTCAGAAGAGCAGTTCTTGACATCTGAGTTCTTGTATTTCGCCCAAAATATCTTTGTTTCTTTGAGTTAATCGCGTTAATTTCCTTCATTTTAAATTTTACCTCCTCTTTCACATTAATTTCCTTTATTCGGAATTAATTTTCTTTCCAATTATTCACGTTAATTTAAGTCGCGTTAATTTCAAATACCTTAATAAACACAAGCGTTAATTTCCTACAATAAGGTATGTTGTTTGACAGGTTCGCACGTACGATTTATATAAAGCCTGATGTCCGGACAACAGCAAGCCGAACAGTCAGTGGTCATTGAGCCAAATGGAACAATGGAGATTTTTATTTAGTTTTTAAATTTTTGGCAGATTTAGGGGGCTAGCCACCCAATCTCTGCCTCTGTTAATTTAAAATTAATTTAATATTAATTATTCAAAATCTAAAACAATACGTTTTTGTCAAAATATATATAATACAGTAGAACCCCGCTAACTTGAACTCGGTTAACTCAAACTCCCCGCTATCTCGAACTCAAACCCATTTCCCTTGCCCTTGTTTTGCAGTCATTTATTTACTATCGGCTATTAAACTCGAACCCCCGCTATATCTCAAACTATTTTTTGTTTCCCTTGGGAGTTTGAGTTAGAGGGGTTCTACTGTAATGCATGTTATATACTTTTCTGTACATACATGTATATTATTTAAATTGCAGCCTTATAGGTTTGTTTATTCATGGCGTACATGCGTACATGCGTACATTCTTAGTATAAAACACTTTTGGTCTTCACATTTTGGCAAAAACATCACAGCGTACTCAATAAAAACAAATAGTTCATTTGTAATTAAAATATAGACTGAGAGCTGCGTGCGCTCTGATTGGTTAAAAACCATGTTTTATCAGAGTATATAACATAGAAAAGCGTGTTTTATCGTTTCGCACGTAAATCTATATTTTAAAGCACATAAAGAAGCCAAAACCATGTATTATACTGTCATAAAACACGACGGGAATTTGAGAACACTTGAAATTTAGAAAACACTCGCCTGCGGCTCGTGTTTTCTAAATTTCTCTCGTGTTCTCAAATTCCCGTCGTGTTTTATGACAGTATAATACATGGTTTTGGCTTCTTTATTTGTAATAAAGCTGCAAAATTAACATTTCAATGATAATATCATGATGATTGACTTTATTATATGTTTCTGTATATTATATATTATTCTAATCATACAATGTATATTTTTTCAGCTGTTTCTGTTGACCTTGGATCATGGACCAGGTTATCGTGTCAGTTTTAAGATTTCCTTCTTTTCACGGGGTCACATTATATTTTAAAGCATAGTTAGCCACTTCAGTTTGTTATGTAACCTGTTTAATAAATATTTCATGCATACTGTCCTGAGCATAAGTAATTTAAATATTCTAATATTGGGATGGTAAAATCAGAAAGCAATGTTATTTTAATACAATTTGTATGTGGAAATTTTACCGATTTTTCGTTCAAGATGACGCTCTGTTCATAGTGAACGGTGAACAATCTCTTAAAATATATTTCGAAGCCTACCTTGTCTTCTATGTTGTTGCGAAAATCACACTTGCTGTCTCCTTCGGGATGAGTGTTGTCTTCGATCGCGACCAGAAGTTTCTTTACATCTTCAAGTCCTGACAGAGAAGCTTCAATTCTCTCTAGTCTCGATAGAATGATCGAAAATCTGTCCTCTATTGGTGCTAACGAAGAACCTGAAGAAGCCATGTTGTACTGCTCAAAGATCTTCGAGAACACACCGCGAAAACAATCAATACAGTCCTAAGCAACTGAGCGGAGGACTGGAGACTGGAGAGAAACATAGGTATGTATTGCGTGCATACTCGACAGTGGAACCTCTGTTAGAGCCCTATTACGGGGACACCCTCGTGACAAGGAGAAGTATCCCCTTAATCAGGAGGCGTCCCTTTAATAGAGTTTAATAGATACACAGATTATATCAGCTTTAATTTTGCGGGGACAAAAGTTTTTAAATTAGCCTTTTCCGTACACGTCATTTTGTGAGATGAAATTTCACTCACTCAATCCTCATCGTAAGTGTCCGCAATAATCAGTATGACAACATCGTTCCCAGGGTCTCTCTTCTTCCCGCCAAAAGCGATCCAGCGGCTATTGTGGCCTCTACCGACCCTGTCCCTCTACCAATCTTAACTACCAATCGCGTTTGGCGGGAAGAAGAGAGACCCTGGGAACGAGGTTGTCAGTATGACTGGGTAGCCCTATATTTAGGAGAGCAGTTCCTGTTCAGGGTTTTTCCTTCAGTACTTGTAATTTTTGTATTGTTAAACTATTAAAGTTAAAAAGTTTTAAAAAAAGTTAAAAAGTATATAAGGCCGTCACAAGGGAACTCAAGTGTTGCTTGTGAAATGAGAGAAATTTGCTCTCATAAAAATACCTTTACCGTCATAGTTAAAATGGCTATTTATTTAATTTGTTACATTTTACTGGACCAAGCGCGGGAACACTCGTGCGACCAAGTCACCATGGTTTTAGTTTGGCATTTACGAAAGTGGCGCGAGTTTTTCAAACAAATCAGAGAGCGTAGTAAAGCAAAACCAAATTGCAAAGCAAACACATATTACTTTCGACATCCAGTTGAAAATTCGCTCTAGTAGTCTACCAGAATTTTCAAAATATTTCATTTTAGAAGCAGTGTGAAACGGAGCGAGAAACTTTGGAATAATTTAACCTGCCTTTAATTGATGAGATTGCATGGATTTCTAATGATTGTCATAATTAAAAAAGTGAAGTTTGAATAAAGACCACCCTTCCCCCCTCCCTTTCCCGTTACATAAAGTTCAGCAAACGCAAAACTAATAAATTATACACAGTTACTTTTGAAAGTCATTTAAAAATCGCTCTAATAGTCATTTGGTAGTCACTAATGCCAGGCATGACCTGGTCAGAATTCATCGCACTCTGACTGAGCAAGATAAGTTTCTATTTCATCCCAATCAATAACTTCCGATAGACATTCCCTTTCCTTTGAATCAGTCGCAGGCGGTTCATTCTTGCTGTTAACATTGTTTCCTGTAGTATTATCGATTCCTGCTCCAGCATGAGACTTCCGTGTGCTTGAGACAGAGATCTGGGTCCAGTTACCGATAACTGCGTCCCGCCATCTGTCGTATTGGGAGGAGTGACTATGTATCGATAGGAAACCGATGAATCCGCCAAACAATTCGTTCACCGGAGGAATACCACTGGCTGCGTTGCTGTCAAACGCAAGAGAAAGGTCCTGGTTGTAGAAGAATGACACTTCTTCTTGAGGAATCGTCCCGACTAAGACTTGTTGTAGTTGTTGGTTTGTATTTAATAATATGGCACGGGAATGGCTGAACACTGATAAGACAGCATTTAACTCAAATCTCGTTTCACCTGAAGTTCTTCTTTGTTTCCGCTCCATTGTGGTACTCAGCTATAGTCAGTTGGTTGTCAATATTGTGCGCATGCACGTGGATAAAACCTCTGCAGTATACGTATTTCAAAGACGCCTTTCCACACGCATAAAGTACGTTTTTGCCATCTCTCTTTTTCTGCGTGCATGGATCGCGGAGAAAACCGTTATTTATAGAAGGTTCAGATTGTACGATTCTAATGTATCTGACGCGACAGAAATATTCTATCCGCGCGCGCATTCAACTGTCAGATCTATGCGTACGCAAAGCATGGATCGTAAAATTTTACGATCCATGCGCAAAGTAGCAAGGCGGGACATCATCAACGATAGGCGATAGCATAGGTCTATCAAGAGAGGATGATCTAAGAGAAGAATTCCCCATGTCCCCATGATATATTTTTTTTAACTCTGTTTATAGTTTCGCGGGCCATGCTGTGAAAGCAAGAGTGGTGCAAGTTTTTTTTAATTTTCTTCTGACATTACGTTACTCGAACTGACCAATAAGGTAGCGCTAGGATGGGGACACCCACGTGATCGCCCCGATGCGCGAGGAGAACCAACCAATGAGAAACTGAAAATAGTTGGTACAGTTGGGCTGAAACATTTTTACACTGCTAAAGTAACTCTTTTAAGCCACATAGGATGTAGGTTATTATAAACTGGAGCCTCCAACGCGAAAGTTGACACTTAAATAGAACTGTCAGAGTGTAAAAGAGTTACAGTGAAACCGGAAGTTAACTTTCGCACAACTTTGCAATGTTGCTGCCGGGATTGCAACGCAATATATTTGGAATATTTATTGGCAGTTTGCTTGGAGCCGTGACTTGCAATTTAAATTCCAAAATTGTGCGTTAAAAATCGCATACATTTATATGAAAGATCCATACTTACAAAAGCCAAGGTTTAGAGCAGAAATAACTAGACAACAAAACAGTTTCTCTTTTTGATGCGTGACGCGAGAATGTGTGACGCTAGGGGACTCCCAGTGGCGCCGCGAAACGACGTCTGTTTTCTCAGGCTAGTGTGACGCGCGAGTCGGGAGGCACAAATCGAGAGGCGATAATCGCCTAAATCGATAATCTACGCATGAAGACTCTTTTACAGTCCAAGAAAGAAGAAAATTGTCTTACAAGGGCAGAGCCGGAATATGACTGCGCAATATTTCAAGTGAGCGATATGTGACGGAGCCGACGCCGAGAAGACCCTGGGGACGAGTTTGTCTACTCGCAAAGAATACTGGGTTGTACGGTCGGCATTAATAACATCGGGTGAAACCTGATTTCTGCGCCCGCGAGAATGAGCAACCCCACACAACCATTGTTTTCACTGCGACCGCTGGGCAGAAATCAGCTTCACACGATGTTATCTAATGCCGACCGGGTTGTACTGTATGATCACCCGATTCTTCCGAAGGGTACTGGTTATTAGCCGATAAAATGATACCCCATATGACGGGCTGACAGCCGGTGGTATGATCATATATGACAACTGTTACAGTACTAGACTAGTAGTGAAGCTCTGTTTTAGGGTTTTGAGCTGATATGTGGCTTTTTGACCTGCTATCGATCGATGTCTATTGTGTACTTCAGCAGAGAAGGATGAGAGAAGGAAATTTGCGGAGAATTTGGCAACGTTCTGGCGTCGTTTGTTCTAATTTCTACGTCTGCCTTAATTCATAATCGTTGTTCGAGGTTCATACGTTTGGGGAAAGCTGGGGAAAGGTAAGCTAAGTATACCGTATATTGTTGATAATATACTGTATGCGAACGATGTACTCTTTACAACCTTTTGAGTATATTCTGAAGAAAACTATCGCTGTTTCAGACTCGCTGTCTTGATAATGAGCTCAGATTATGAAACTATAAATTATTCCACCAATTTATTGAAGTCGAGATCGCCATAGATTTAATTTTTAAGCTTAAGCTCAAATGAAATGTACGAAAATATATTTTTTCAGTTGTGTAGTGACGTGTAAAGCTTTATTGGTGGTTTGCAAGTGACGTCAGTTGGGGGTCATGAACAAAAGATTTCTAATTAGCTTCTATTGTTTGTACCCCCAACATGGCCGCCGCGTCTTTGTCATTTGAATCTCTCGGGAATGGTTGCAAACCAGCAATACATACATCCACTCGATACATGTATAGCGTTTGTAGCTGGATGATCCAAACTCCATATACACATTTTTTTTTATCATGTTTACTGCAGGTAGTGTCGGCTGATACTATCGACCGACATATCAACTGACTCTCACTCAGTCGACATGTCGGTTGAGTATCAGTCGATACTCGGTCGATACATCGACTGAGTGTCGGTCGCATATCGACCGAGTATCGGTTGAGTATTGGTCGAGTATCGGTCGATATGTCGGCCGACACACACGATATGGTTGTTGTCTCGTCGACACTCGGCCGATACCTTATCGATACTTTACCGATAGTCTACCGATATCTTACCGATACCTTACTGATGCAGACCTGCCAACCCTCACGGTTTGACCGTGAGACTCACGGTTTGGGGTATGAACTCACGGTCTCACGGTGTGACCTCCAAATCTCACGGTGAACGAAATAATCTGGAACATGCCCAAAAATCCAGGATATCACCGAAGTAATTTTAAAAAATGCATTGAATAATGGCCCCGAGTCAAGCAGCTTGGCAATTTGTCCGTATCGCAGCCCTTGGTCGACTGGGTGCCACGCGCTAATGTCGCTGGGAAACCTGGCTACCTGGAACGAGGTTGGCTGTAAAACTCCATGTGCACAAAATGGCGGATCGTTCGCGTGATTCTGTTTTGACTGCATCTTCAGAGCCTTGTAACTCGAAGAAAAGAAAAGTGACATATATTGGAGCAGCCAAATATCGATCTAAGTTCAAGAGTGAGTGGAGTAAATTGTATCCTGTAAAAGCCGTGAAGAGTGACGAATATTCTTTCTACTGTGTTCCTGTGTTCCTGGCTGTTATTTAAAGATAACTGAAGGCATTGAAACATAAAAACGGACTTTTATTTTCATTTAAAACAAATTTTGCAAATCTCAAGGTTTGAGGCACCAATCTCCAGGATTTTTGGTGATTTTTTCTGAAACCTCCAGATTTACAGGTTTTTAGGTTGGCAGGTCTGCTGATGCCTTACCAATACCTTACTGATTCCTAATACCGATACTCGGTCGATAGTCTACCGGTATATTCGTTTGACTATATAGATTATCGATTGTCTGTTGGTTGACTATCGACAGAGTGTCAGTCGATGTTCCACGGCCACGTCTTGGTCTCTTTAGCATTCTTAAAAATAGGTCCGCATAGCGTACGGATGCTCATTACCATATCAGGATTTGCCAAAACAGTACAGTAAATTGTATTACTTTGTACAACGTGGATGAGTCGCAGTTCACATAGACTGCCTTTAGACGTGGTGTAACAAGTGTGGCTAATGGATTATTAATTATTTAATTATTAATGTATTATCCTACTGTGTTACGGTACCACCACAACGATACATCATCGATAGTTCACCGACAGCTCAAGGATAGTTGACCGATAGTCGACCGATAGCTCACTGATACATGTAGTTCACCGATTGATCACCGACACTATCGGCCAATACATTGACGCTCAAAAGTAAGATATTGACCGAGGAGCGGTCGAGTAACGGCCGACATATCGACCATTATTATTCAACAAATCGTAACACTGTTCAAATATGGTCATGATGCACTCAATATCTGTCGACCGTACTCAACAGATATCCTGCGATATATGTAATTTCGTATGTGCGCGGTAAAATGTTCAAGTCAGTTCTTGAAATAAAAGTGGAAGAGTATTTTTTTAGTTGTGTTATCTGATTTTAGCCAACTCGGCTAAGTATCAGGCGATATGCCGCGCGATTTTGCAGGATAATTGTTAAATACTCGTCTGACACTCGACCGTTACTCAGTCGATACTCGGTCAATATATCGGCCGAGTGTCGGCCGAGTCGAATATCGACCGATACTCAACCGACAGATCGACCGAGTGTCGGTCGATATGTCGGTCGATAGTATATATCGGCCAACACTACCAACAGTAAACATGATTATTTTACAATGTACTGGGCTGATGTACAGATGTGCATGTTGATCTCTATTTATCCTGCTCCTGTAGCTTTTGTTGCTAATCTAATCCTGATTTATTTTAGTTATTTTATATTTCCAATAAATTGTAAAAAAAGATAAAGATAACTCGCAATATAAACAATATTATTATTTAGTTTTAATTTTTAGGCATAGGTATTTCTGATTTTGTAATTTTAGCTAGGTATTTCCACAATAATTGTGGAAACGTCCCCTCTACTAATTATGTAGAGGGGACTTTTCCCCTCAGCTACATAACATTGACACATTAATAATTCTCACTCACTCAAATCATCATGTATGCACAGAGTAGGTGCATGCAGTGTCCTACTGTAATACATTAGTACACAGTGGATTATTTAACAAATAAAAAAGCCTCAACTGTGCTCTGTTCTGTTAGAAAGCATGCAGGAAGTGGCGCAATCACAAAAGAAGTGTAGAGGGATACATGAGCCAATAGGTGATTGTTTCTCCCTACTTCTTGAGTGCTCTCGCCGCTTCCTAAGTGTTTTATAACAGTACTACAGAACAGAGTACAGTTGAGAAGTCATGATCATCCAATCTCAAATGAAGTCCATTTTCAATACATCAAATTAAAATGATTCCAGACTTAGGTAATAATTTTTAATAACAATGTTTCTTATAATAGTAATTTAACCAGTACCATATTTTCTCAATTAAATGCCGGGGGCGTGTTTATTTAAACTCAGCCTTTCTTTGAACCTGGCATTTATTCGGGGCCCAGCGTTTATTAAACATGGGTATTTTTAATCATTTTTGAAAGCCTTGTTTTGCAGATTTTTACATAAAATTTACTGAATTAAAGGCAAATTGTAACAAAACATTAACAAAAACGTGCACTTAATGTCACCAACTTGTCTAAAATAAATGCCAGGACCTCCATTAAACGCTGGGGGGCATTTATTTGAAACTCAACCTGATACACCCAGCATTTATTTGAACCCGACATTTATTCAGATGATAATTATGACTTTGATATTGTAGGTGATGATGTCCATGAAGGACGACACTTTGGTCCGTTGGACATTTTGAGAAAATGGCCCAAGAGATGTGGTCAAGCGACTGGGTGGTTATTTTTGCAGATGGTTTGTTTTTTAAAGAAAACAATCTAGAAAACTTGGTTCAGTGTAAAGTAAATAAATAAAACTTCATTTTATGTGGCCTTGAGTTTTCAATTTAATTCCCAAGAAATGTCCTTGTAAATAAGTTACGGTTTCATCTGAGCAGAAAGAAACGGATTATGGGCGTGGTCCCCTGTCAATGAACATCTCAAACACTTCGTTGATCCATACCCTGCTCTCTTGATTTAAAAAAACGCCTGTTCAGTTGAGACATTTCCTCAAAGGGACCGTTCATTTTTTATTAGCATGGGGGGAGGGGGGAGGTGCTGGTGGGATTTTTTTTTGGGGGGGGGGTGGGGGGACACGAAAAAAATGGCATTGAAGGGAGGCATGGACATGTCGCGTAAGCTCTTTTTGGAGGATGACCTCCCCCCCTCATATGGTAGAAAAATCAAAACTGGTGTAAAATGGCATGTGTTAGTGACATTTTACTCCTTGCCTTGTTATTAAAATAAGAAAACTTCTGATATTAATTTGATTTCATACCGTTCTACAATTCACTTATTTCAGTGACTGCCAGAGCCGGAACACTTTAAAACAACTCCACTCTGCTTTGTAAAGATTTTCATTGTTTTAAAAAGTTATCTAGGCCTTGCTATGAAATGGAAGTTTAATTATTTAATAAGACAGAAAACCAGGGTCGTAGCTAGACGTTTGTGCATTGTACGCACATAGGGACAAATTGAGCGCCAAAGGCGCGAATGTCTAGGAGGTCTATCTGAGGTGAGGACATGAAAATTTTGAAAATTATAGATGCTCGGAAATTTCCGCGATATATTTGTTAAAAGGTAAAATGTCCCATCTTTGAAGCATTTTTTAGTGAACGAGTACATATTTTAGTTAGTCTTACAGATGACCATCAGATCAGTTTGTAGTAAATTAAAAGTGCTCAGGAAAACCGTAATTTGTAATTTTTGATACGTTCTGTAGCTGTTTCTATTGATCCATTTCCATTTAATTTCAACCATAAAAATATTTTAAGAGACCCCGCCCCTCTTTTTCTCCATTTTGGGGTAGTCCCTAAAAACAGAGGTACAGTGCTTCCGGGTGACTAGAACTAGCATGCAAAGAGGTTCATCTGAGCACGTAATTAATCTGGTTGCGTCTTTTAGGCTGCAAACAGTCCGCTCACCCGTTTTCCAAGCTATCCTCTCTAGTAGGCCCATTGGTCTGGTAGAGCACTATCAAATTCAAACACTACGTGGACCTTGAACGAGCCATGAACGCAACATGTAATTTCTGAAGATTGAGCGACGTAGGAACGAACTAGTCCAGGGCCGTAGCTAGCTGGGAGGCAGGGGGAGGGGCGCAGTTGTACCCCCCAAGAAAGATGGGACTCTTTTTTATTTTTTTAATAGAACTGCCTCTGCGACACGCGCATGCAAACGAGGAACGGACTTCATTCCAACTCCAACAGAGATCTATGACAAAAAGTCCAATTGGAGAAGAATCTAAAACACCAAGGCAACCAGAGCCGAACAGTGTCTTTACTGCGACTTGTATTCTGGTAACCGTCCGGCACCTGGACTTTTGGCTTCTGTTAATCAAACTCACCAACACTTTCAGAGCATTTTTAAGACCGCCCGTACAAAAGAGCTAAAGAAGTGCTCTTCAGCTTGAGTTTAACGCAGATAACTAGATACTAGTATACCAGATACTAGATATAATGCCATTATGTAAAGCGGTACCTTTTAGGGATCGGGGTCATTTTCATTGCTTTTATTGTCGGTCACATAAATTCAGAACAAACTTCAGTTTACTTTCAAGCCAGTCAAACAAGAAGCCTGTTTAAAATATTGGTGTGCTTTTATTGGTTCCTTTTAAGGTCAAAATTAGCTTGGGCAACTCTCATTTTAGTACCTCTTAGGGGTGAAAACAAAATAGAAATAATCTGGTTAGTTAGCAACACATCAGTATTGTCAAATGTTTAGTGCACTGAGGTCGATATATGTATCAAGTTAACAAAATCTCGGAAATGTTGCTGTAAGCACTAAAAAGCACTAAAAATACCTGTCATTTTTACATTTCATATATTTGCCGCGACAACGTGTCCCATTTTGTTTTGGCTTGGTTTAATCTGTACCCCGCTTTACATGTTTTCTTATCAACCCATTTTTTCGTAAAAAGCCCATATTTCATGTATTTGCCGCGACAGCGTGTCCCATTTTGTTTGGCTTGGTCTAATCTGTACCCGCTTTACATGCATGTTTCCACCAACCCATTTTTTCTCGAAAAAAACCCATAATTCAAGATTTTGCCGCGACATGTCCCATTTTGTTTGGCTTAGTCTAATCTATACCCCGCTTTACATGTTTCTCATAAAGCCGGCATTTGTAGCAAAGCCCACATTTCATGTATTTGCCGCGACAACATGTCCCATTTTTTATTTATCTTTATTTACAATAATATAGTGATTTTACTAAACCCGTGAAATAGTTACTACACTGTTAGATACTATTAGACACTAATTCCATTGTTTTCTTTTGTTTAGTTTTGACTATTACCCACTAACTCAGTGTTAGATATCAGGGGCACCCAACGGATCGTTTCGGTGGAATATCTGTTCGGAAGGCCTATAATCGCCTCAGATATTCGGCCTATAATCGCCTGAGATATTCAGTTCGGGAAATGTCATCTCGAACTTTCTTAATATGGAGAAATTAATGCCTTTTGTTTTCGGAGAGATAAAAATGTCGTTTTGCCAGGTCCAAAAAAAAGTCAGCTAGGATTTTCGGAAAGGCAAAATCAGCTCAGGCGGTAAGCGAAGTTGGTCGCGCTGCCTGGTGTTGTTGCATTGGTGTTGTTGTTGTTGTTGTTGCCGTGAATGGATTTTAAAAACACCATGATACAATATAGATAGTTCCGGCGCGCCTGCAGGTTGGGTCAACCGAGAATGGTGTGGAGCTCCGAGACATCAACTGACCGGCCCTTGATAATACACGCCGCGCGATGGTAAAGCTTATCCAGATAGGTTTTGGAGCCTGCCCCGCAACCGTCCCATACAACCGCGCAATAGTAAAAAGCGGTAGGACCATTGCATTGAATAACATTAGGCACGAGCATGTAGGTAGGATTTTACGTGCGCGGCACAACATGCCTAGATTCAACGAGATCTTTGCGCCGACGTGGGTGACGTGCTCTTTCCAGCTTAGGGTTTCATCCATAAGGACACCAAGATATTTAGAAGTATCTACCCTAGTTAAACTACTATCATTGACTTGGACTGTAAAACTATCAGCTATCCTGAGTCACTGAGATTTAGAATAAAAAAGTTGGAGTTAAGCCAGCTCATTACATTGCTCAAGTCAGATGTCAGGTGGGATTCAATATCTCTAACTGAATCCATGATTGGTAAAGTAGATAACAGTATCATCAGCATACTGTTCAACACTACAGAGTTGAACCACCTGAGGCAGGTCATTTATGTACATAATAAATAGTAACGGTCCGAGTACACTGCCTTGTGGGAACCCGAACATGATCGGTTGGGGCTCAGAGATAGCCTCGTTAATGCAGACACTTTGGGTACGATTAGTTAAATAGAAACGGAAAACCAAATGTTGCACAGCGGAACGGTTAAATCCGAAAGAAGACAGTTTATCTAGCATTTATACACTGTGGTCTAAAGTGTCTAAGGCCTTAATATAAAGTCCAAAAATACTAGCCCGGTGAGTAGCCCCTTATCCATATTGTGAAGCAAAGTGTTCGCGACGTGTATGAGACATGTACTGTAGAAGTGGAGTGCAACGGGCGAAAGCCAGACTGGAACTGGGAGAGAAGCGTGTGCTGCTGTAAATAGGCGTAGACCATCCGGTGCACTGCGCGCTCGAGAATCTTTGAGAACACCGTCAGGACAGAGATGGGACGGTAGTTTGACGGATCGGTCTTGGAGCCAGCTTTATGGTAGCCTGCGAGCAAGCTCTCTTGGCGTTTTTTTAGCCAGAGAGCTTGCTCGCAGGCTAGCTTTATGGATGGGCGTTATGACAGCGTGCTTCCATTTAGATGGTATAAATCCCTCTGAAACCGACCTATTCATAAGGAGGGCTAAGGGGTTGGCCAGGGCGTCGGCACCGTCCTTGAGAAGCCTCGAGGGAATATCCGTCAGGCCAGTTGACTTCCTGATATTTAAAGTCTTCGGCTGTGCGCGGACAAAGTCCTCGGTGATGGACATCAATCTGAAGGTAACATGTCTGGTGATAGACTTGGCGAGCGGCGCATGGTTGGCAGCCTTGTTGTTGGTATGGCTTGTCTCAGTTTAGCAATCACCGACCGGAAGCGAAAAATTCTCCAATTTGGCGGATATCATTATAGGATGTGTGGCGACCTCGCTATCGAACTCAAGAGACTGAACTTGACTGTTACAAACATTGGTGGAGATCACAGATTTGATTGCCTTCCACAGTTTGCCAGAGTCATTCCTGTTCTCCTCAAGTAATCTGGAATAGTAGGGTTTCTTCGCTTCCCTGATGCTTGATGTTACTGAGTTTCTGTGAGACCGGTAGAGTTGCCAGTCTTTGCTCGATCCAGAAGTTACGCTGGCAATCAATGATCTAAATTCGTCTGTTATCCAAGGGAGTGTGTTGGCGCGAACTCTCTTTGGCGCGAACTCTCTTTGGCGCGAACTCTCTTTGGCTTGTTTGGCTTGGTCTGATCTGTACCCCACTTTACATGTTTCTATCAAGCCATTTTTTATCTGCCTCGACAACAAAACTGCCCATATTGCACAAATTGTTTCATACCTTTTGGAGAGTATTGTCGACGGATTAGGCCATTATATTCTTATTACCGTTAGAACGATTTCAGAAAATCAGCCGGCTATATCGTCATATATGATGGCTATGTAGTGATCTTTGGGTCTCTGCCTTTCTTTATTCGCAATTTACAAAGCTTAAACGCGGTTTATTTGACCTTTTGGAGAGTATTGTCGACAGATCAAGGTCATTATTGCTGTATTAGAACGATTTCAGAAAAATCCCATCCCAGTCTATATCACCCGTTATAAACTCAGCCGGTTTTTATCGTCATATATGATGGCTATGTAGTGATCTTTGGGTTCTCTGCCTTTCTTTATTCGCAATTTACAAAGCTTAAACGCGGTTTATTTGACCTTTTGGAGAGTATTGTAAACGGATTAGGCCATTATTGCCGTTATTAGAACGATTTCAGAAAATCCCATCCCAGTCTATATCACCCGTTATAAACTCAGCCGGCTATATCGTCATATATGATGGCTATGTAGTGATCTTTGGGTTCTCTGCCTTTCTTTATTCGCAATTTACAAAGCTTAAACGCGGTTTATTTGACCTTTTGAGAGTATTGTCGACAGATCAAGGTCATTATTGCTGTATTAGAACGATTTCAGAAAATCCCATCCAGTCTATATCACCCGTTATAAACTCAGCCGGTTTTTTATCGTCATATATGATGGCTATGTAGTGATCTTTGGGTTCTCTGCCTTTCTTTATTCGCAATTTACAAAGCTTAAAGCGGGTTTATTTGACCTTTTGGAGAGTATTGTCAACGGATTAGGCCATTATTGCTGTATTAGAACGATTTCAGAAAATCCCATCCCAGTCTATATCACCCGTTATAAACTTAGCCGGCTATATCGTCATATATGATGGCTATGTAGTGATCTTTGGGTTCTCTGCCTTTCTTTATTCGCAATTTACAAAGCTTAAAGCGGGTTTATTTGACCTTTGGAAAGTATTGTCAACGGATTAGGCCATTATTGCTGTATTAGAACGATTTCAGAAAATCCCATCCCAGTCTATATCACCCGTTATAAACTTAGCCGGCTATATCGTCATATATGATGGCTGTGCTGATCTGTCTTTCGTGTCTTCGCAATCAGTGCGCGGCTTACAGCTGGTTTATTGGTATTTTGAAAAGTATATTCGATTGGTTAGGTCAAAATTACGATTATGTCAACGAGTTCAGTTCTAGCTCATTAATATTCGATAATTTCAGCCGGCCTTCTCGTCCTTGATGATGGCTGGGCTTGCTTTTTCTAGGGTCCCTCGCGTTTATATGGGTAAAACATTATGTACATTAACATTTTTTAGTAGACTGTGATATATTCTTTTTTTCGAGCGCGCTCGCTCGAAAAAAAGAGGGACTGCTCGTACATTTTTAGGGGATTTAGAATGACCATGGTGATCCCAGTCGTCAGCCATTGCCGGAAGTTCATTCAAAACGGATTGTGAAAACCACTTCCTGTGCGCGGTTACTTATGGAAGATCATATATGATCATATGGACGGCTGACAACCGCGTCATACGGTACATTTCAGCGGCTATCAGCCACAGGGATCGAGTGAATCGGGTGATCGGACAAAATGGCGGGTGTTCAGAAAGAAATTTTGAGAGCTGGGAGCGGTTCTCCTCCGAAAAAGGGAGACACAATAACAGTCCATTGTACTGGATCCTTAAATACGAATCCACCCAAAAAGTTTTGGAGGTATGTTAGTTTTAACTTCTATGACAATTCCCCTCCAAATCACCAAATCACCTACAGCACGTTCCCTCCACAAAATTTTCTTGTTCATGATCATTCTTGATAATTTAGGGATCATTTTGTGACTTGCATATTGAAATCTACATTTAATTTTATCAGAAAAATACCTAACATGTTAACCTCACTCGGCCCCACAAAGCTCAGGTGACCGAGCTCGAGGTGGGGGAGGGGGGCTTTGAAATGCATGTTTGGTGCCAGCTTGTTCAATTTTATAGTTATTGCTGCCCCTTTTAGTGTATTTAAAGTAAACGTATGCAAGTAGAAGGTGTTTGATGCAAGGGTGTAGACCATGTTGGAAAAATTGTGTAAAACAATGTACTTTTGTGTGATAAGAACAAGGGAAGTTTCAACTAGAACAATATTATTACACTAATAAGTTTACTTGCTTGTGTCTTTTACTAGTGATAGCCTCTTTGACTGTCAGCAACTCAGCTACATGTACAACTTGTTAAATATTCGCTCATTCTAAAGTCAAGCTAGTTCTAGTAGTCTAAATTGTAAAATATCTACCTTTTAAAGTACAAAGGATCCAGGTCAGAAGCCGTTTTCATTCCAAGTTGGATTGAAGAAAGTGATTGCAGGTTAGTACATACATTAAATTAATTATTTTAACAATTATCCTGCAAAATCGCGCGGAATATCGTCTGATACTTAGCCGACAAGGTCATTGCCTGCCGTAGGCCGAGTTGGCTAAAATCAGTCGATATTCCGCAAGATTGAGCAGGATACAATTATCCTGCAAAATCGCGCGGAATATTGTCTGATACTTAGCCGACGAGGCCATTGCCTGCTGTAGGCCGAGTTGGCTAAAATCAGTCGATATTCCGCAAGATTGAGCAGGATAATAATTGTTTTATTATTCAACAAATTGATAACACAACTAAAAAAAATACTCTCGCAGGATATCTGTCGAGTACGGTCGACAGATATTGAGTGCATCATGACCATATTTGGACAGTGTTTTGATTTGTTGAATAATAATGCAGGATATCTGTTGAGTATGGTCGACAGATATTGAGTGCATCATGACCATATTTTGGATAGTGTTACGACATACCAATAAGTATGTTTATTGTTACCTCTTGGCAAGGGAAATAATCAGAGCAGCAAAATATTTTATTTCTCAAAGTATACTTGCATGTGGATAGTCACAAAATGTCTCAAGATGATTGTCTTGACTCAAGAGCTGACATACAACTTTATCGAGAAAAATGAGACTGTCAACTTTCTTTTAACCGGTGTCAGGTTATAATATTGTGAATTTATTATGAAAAAATACACATTTAGTGCATTATTTCATTCAAATATGATGAAAAACATTAAAAAGAAGAGAGAGGGAGAGAGAGCATACAGCTGTTACTAGCATTGTGTAGCATAACAGATGTTTTATACATAACATGTTGGGTTGATGAAGAGAGACGTCAGTTTAGTCAGATTTCTCATTTTCAAGTCTATGTACAATGCTTGTCAAAAGTCGTTGGGGACACTATACCACTCAGTTCAATGCAAAAATCTTTGAAGTGAGAAGTCATTTTCTGAACCCCTTGGCCTCAATAACAACAACAACAATAACAATGTTGAAATATTGTCGCAAGGTTGGATAGATAAAACTCAACATTATATTGAGAGGGAGGTAGCCTGCAAAACAGGTGTATTTTGGCCGAGCGAGCGCTGAATATTCCATCGAGTGTTTATAAGCCGCCATCTTGGATTAGGAAAACATTGTAGGCTTGGGGCGAGTGCAAAAGAATGGCGATGTTTTGCGAATCCAAGGTGGCGGCTAAACACTCAAAGGAGATAAAACAATCGCAAAGCCCACAAACCGCCTGCATTGCATTGCAGGCTAAGTGGGAGGTGGAGTTGAACACAGTGACCATTTTTTAGGTGAATGGTGAAGTGTCTCAAGACTATTGACGAGCAATTGTACTTATTCAATGTATTAATATTTTGTTTTGTTTTGTCTGATCAGGTTGGGATGAAGGATGTATGACAATGAGTAAAGGAGAAATAGCCAAACTGACCATCCCATCTGAAAAGGGTTATGGACCAGATGGATTTCCTGCTTGGGGATATCCTTTCAAGTTAACAATCCTTGTCATTTACCGTAAAATCTCTATTAAGCCCCCTGGAGGGCTTATTTAATTTCAGGGCCTCAAGAATGGGGGGCTTATTAGAGAGGGGGGGCTTATTTAAAATTATAAATTTTGAGAAAATTCACAATAATTTTTCCAACTTTACTATTACACCACTAAAAACAGAACAAGAAATGGGTCATGTATCACGTCTTACAAAATTAATGCAATGTCATTTCTACCCTAACTCAACGATAGTTCTGGAAATAAATTAAAGACTGCATTTCAATACAAAGTGACTGAAATACCAGAAAATATTGCTGAAAAGTCATTTACATCAGCCTAACAGGGGGGGGGGGGGGTTATTACACAATCTGACTTCCAAGGGGGGCTTATTAGAGAGGTGGGAGCCTTACTTAATAGAGAGGATGGGGCTAGAAATAAATAGAGCTTTTACAGTATTTTAAATTTGTATAATATTTTTAAGCGGTAGTATAACAAGTATAACTCGGGAAAATGCTTTTTTGCATGTAGGACAAAAATCAAGATAATTTTGACCATTATCCTCGGTCAATTTGTCCTCAAACAAATTTACAATTTCACATTTTGGGAAATTTCTTAATTTAAAGACAATTTTCTTTCCGCTAAATGAAATAGGCCCTTTCAATATGAACCAGACCTTTGTTTTTAGGAAGCTATGAGTTTTCTTCTTCCGTTCCAAATTCAGGTATTTGTGTATCCTTAAATCTATAAACACTAATTTGTTGTCACAAAAAAAATGTTTCAATATTGTCCCTTACTTCACCATACAAGGAGTCCAAAACAATTTACAAGCAAATTCCTCTTTCTGGGACATCTAAAAATATTGGGAATCATCCTCCTTTCTTATACCAATTTTATTGTATAAGCGACCTGAACAATTTCATGATGAAGATAACTTTTATATTGAATCATTTGGAATGTACATTATCTATGTTCCTACTTGCCAATCCTCTGCCATAGCACTTGACAAATACGTTTCATTTAGGGACTTCTTAATCCACACGTCTCATGATATATCAGCTGATTTCATTATTTGTCCGAATATATAAAAAATTTGAATATTTAAGAAAAAGTCAAACATTTACAATTTATTTTGAGCGACTATCACTTAACTGTGACAGCAAAACCATACTCACACAAGCCTCTAGCACCAATCTGACCTCCATTTTATCTTTACATACACAAAACTGCCAACTAATCAAGACCCTTGGAAAGGCCAACACATTACTATCCTTTCTTCTACAAGTTATTCATAAATTTATAAAACTGACGTCAACCATCTTTACAAGAGATTCATAAAATTTATCTTTACAAGAGAATTCATAAATTTATCGGAAACTCAACATCTTTACAAGAGATTCATAAATTTATGAAAACTCAACCATCTTTACAATGAGATTTAATGTTATGAAACTCAACATATTTACAGAGAGATTCATAAATTTATGCAAACTCAACATCTTTAGCAAGAGATTCCATAAATTTATGAAACTCAACATATTTTACAAGAGTATTCCTAAATTTATGAAAACTCCAACATCTTTAAACGGAGATTCATAAATTTATGGAAACTCACCATCTCAGTTATACTTGTTTATGTTTAATTTAAAACATGAGCAGTGCATATTGATAATGGTGAACCAGTTGGTCCTAAGTCTGCTAAGTGGGCACTGTTGAGACGTCACAAATATATTTTGGGGGGGCCGGGAGGGGGGAGGTGGTTGGTTAGGGTGTGCATTTTGTGGCCTACTTTTCTCAAATTCAAAGAACCAAAGCAAGATTACCATTGACCGAGTTTGGGAAGGTAGAGACTCCACTTTGATCATGTTCAATATGGCCCAAATTGTCCAATAAGTAGTAATTTTGATGTAGTTGGTTTGTATTTTGGAGGTTAATTTTGAGGTTTCATTACATACTTTTGTGTACTTTGTTGTTGTCCTGGAACAGGAAAAGGGGAGGGGGGGGGGGGTGATTGGGGAGGGTTGTTTCAATGAGTATTTTTTTTAATAATTTTCCCAATTTCCTATATATTTCCTAGATGAGTAAGCATGAATATGAATGAAACTAGGTACAGGAAGGAAAAAAAGCAATTGGTACAAAGTTGAGAGTTTTGACTCCCCAGGAATTTTCCCGTTGAATAAACTAAAAACAGCCAGATGTTTTAAAATTTAAGGAATTTTTGGTATATGTAAAATGAACACAATCTACCCAATCCCCCTCACTCGCCTTTCTGCCTGACTCCCCAAATGATTCATTCTCGCATTCCCTTGTCCGTTATTTTGCACTCACCCCAACTTCCCTAATCCAAGATGGCGGCTTAACACTCAATGAATATTCTGTGCTTGTTCACCTAAAATGTGTTTGCATTGGCAGGCTATCGACCAGTTAAGGAGGAACTAATATTATTAGCTGTTTGTTGTGGCTGAAATAAAATGGTTGTTAATAATTATTATTACTCCTTAACTGTTCACACAATTCCTAAAAATGCTGATCTTCTGTTTGAAATAGAGATTATTTCCATCAGCTAAACAGACAAGCCACCTGCTGCCCTGAGGTTAAACCATTAATTTTGAAGTACTACAACTTTTAAAGAAGCAGATGCAGCTAGCATAGGAGTCTCGCACCAAAGCACTGCAAGTGTCAAAACTACTAACAACACTTATATTAGGTTTTTTATTTACAAATTGTTTAGATAAATCAATAATGATAATTAGAGAGAGCACATGTGACATTACTTAGATCATCAAGCAATCCCGCGGGGGGGGGGGGGGGGGGGGGGGGGGGACACTCCCATATAAAAGTGACGGGGTGATCGTCGTAATTTTTGAAAAGAACCCCTAAAAGGTACCAGAATGCTCGTTTTGTGGGCGTGGCTCCAATTCATTTTCACCCCTAAGAGGTATCAATTCTAAAACAAAACTAGTTCTTGCATCCTGGTTCTTGTCATAATTTTTTCTCGCTTAATACCCTAAAAGGTACCGGAATAACTCTAACGGTAGTTAGATTTTAACACCCCTAAGCGGTACCAAACCACGAATTTTAACCCCTAAAAGGTACGACGATCACCCCCGCCACTTTTATATCGAAGTCCCCCCCCCCCCCTCCCCTGGGGGGCAAGCAATGCTCCTCTGAGTCGCTGCATTGCGTAGTAATAATTACTGACTATTGTAACTGACTTAGAACAGTGGTAACAAATTTGCACCAGGACACCAGGTTAGGTATTGTCTTGTAACAGGACTATAAAGTAATAAAAGCATCTTTTCAAGTTGTGAGCCAGTTCTTGAAGTTGTGAACGAAACTGAGATAAGCGTGAAGAAATGTACTATAATGATCTGTGGTCAATCGCTTATCCTTCCGATATCATTGGCTTCCATTTTTTTTCACTGTTTTAAGTCTTTGTAGTCTTTTTCTGTGGGTAGATTGTGGCCCTCAGTTGTATTTATTTGTTTGATTATTTATTAAGTTTATATTTATTTATTTTGGCGGAAAAAAGGAATCTTTATCATTGATTTCCGATCCTGGTTTTCTAGGAAAGTCGCACGCCTCGCGGAAGTCAAGGCTTCTCGTTCAATAGCCTACTCGCAGAGAAGTTTCCGGCGCGTCGCGTTTCAATAATTTTAGTCAAGTTTGAAAGGGGTGGCTTATTAGAACTTTACGGTAGCTCGTATCCTATTATTTTCCGGCCCTAAAAGGCACCAGGATAACTCTAAACAGGTCATTCCCGAAGCGGTATCAACCACGAACTTTAACCCCTAAAAGCCGGGGATATACGGCCACCTTACTGTCCTTACTGTAGGAAATTTTAAAACGCTCCGTGAACTCAGTGTTTACTTACTTAAGCCCTTAGCTCCAGGGTGGAGCATGGGCCATTGACAAATCTCCTCCACCTAACGCGATTTGGTGCCATCCTCTCCAGTGCCTGCCAGTTGTATCTCATCCGGCTGTTCCATCTCACTTTCAACGTTTCGTGTCCATGTGTTTCTTGATCGCCCTCTTCTTCTCTTTCCTTGCCGTTCCATTTTAGTGCTTGTCTTGTGATGCTTCCTATAACAAGGTACAAGTAGTTTATTCAGTCTTAGCCTAAGAACAGACTCCGCGGTGGGGATGGGGTCCATTTTGGTGGGGGTGTGCGGCCCGCTTCTTGAAACCCTTACCCTATTTCAGACCAAAATATGTGATTTTTGATACCCTATTTCAGACCTATAAAATTAGTACACGTGTCTAATACATGACTTCAGCTACCCAGGAATGGGTTCCATTTCCGCAAACATTTGAAAAGTGCTTCAAATTCCCCGATGTTAAATGGAAAAAAAACAGTTTCGTCTAAAAGCCAAAAAATTCCAGACCAGAGTGTGCAAAACATACCCTATTTCAGACCAAAATGGTCAAAATCAATACCCTATTTCAGACCAAAACGGCTCGCTCAAGAACCACATACCCTTTGGGGCGGCACATACCTATATAGCTTATATAAGGGAGTACCCCCCCCCCCCCCGGGGATGGGGTACAAATAAAACGGCGCAACTGTTTTCTTTGTACCCCAAGCCTATTTATCAGTTAGGTCGTCACTCGTCAGGCAATGCCGCACGGAAATTCATATGTCAACAGCTACTCAGGCTACGTCATCAGTCGTACTCGGGCTACGACATCAGACTAACCCGTTACTTATATTATTTCCTGCGCCGGACGCACGAACGCTATCTTTCAGTAAATTCGCAAAAAGAAAGACCACGCTTTCACCGATCTCCAGTGTTTCTGAAATTCATGCAAGGTAAGGAAAACAAATTTGCTGTATATATTGTTTATTTTGCGTTTCGGTTTATTCACGGCTCTCTCTGGCACTGAACTGAAGAGTGTAAAAGTTTGGCATGGATCCACAGCTGAAAGCATGCAACAAGGAAAAAGCAATGATTTTTATATTATTTTTGAAGAAAATGTTTGAACAAAACATAGGTTAGTTTCAGAAAATTATCTCCGATCATTTGTGAGTTATTGTGGCTTATTTTGCTTGCCCTGATTCTACGAATCCGGCTTGCTGGTTAAAAACGTCGTTGCCGTGAAAATTGTTTCCTTTCACTTTCAAGCGAAACTAACATTATTCGAGTTTTCAGTCACGATGATGAGTAAAAACAACATGTTTTCCGTCGGTCAAATGCACAAAAACCTGGTTTTAATAGTGATCAAATCTTTTTTGCTGGTGAATATTTCGTTCTCGTGCTCAGTTGTGCTTGCGTGTTTTCCCTTGCGCAGAATTCTTGTGCTTGTGCTTGCGGGCAACGAGAACGGTCACAAAATAATAGGTTTTTAAAATTAGTTGTACAATTGCTCTGCACGAGCGTTTTGCATTTGATACATTTCTTTGCCGTCCTCAGTCTGCAAAACAAGTGACGTTTAACACGGCTGCGTTGCCGCCGTGGTTGCTAAAGGGGTTTGGGGCCTGGTCTTGTATATTTTTACGATTTTATTTCTCCTTAGCTTTTGTTTCGATTGAGAAGATATATCAAACACTTGAGACGGTGTTTCATATAGGCTCGATTTCCGCCGCTCTCTCGAGGCCGGTTTTTTCGTATGAGCCTATGTTTCATAGGGTTAGCCGGATTATGCCCGTAAAATCGAGCATTATGCTTTTGGGCGTCACCCTTGAAAGCGGAGCATTGTGCTCAAAATTATGCTCGGATGGTTGTATTATGCTCAAAATTATGGCGGTTAAATTTCACAATTTTTCCCTTCAAAAAAGTTCCCGGCATAACGAGGTAACCAGGCCTCCGAAGAGGTAACCAGGCCCTCCAACTATGTAAAGATCAGTCCTGGAACGAGTCTAGATTCTAACTGATGAATGATGACCCTAGTGTTTCATCGCATAGCCAAACGCCTCGAATTTCGTCAAAACTGGCTCCGCTGCGCATATCACGGTATTTTCAACTCTTTTCGGAGGCGAAATTTTTGTTTATGTTTTGGATATTATTGGATGAAAACCCAACACTGTATCTCCTGTTTGATATATCACAGTCGGTATTTGATAAATTACATGTCGACTTTGCTCAGGGCCGGAAAGAGTATCATTACACGGAGGAGAAAAAAAAAAGTAGCAAGCTCTCTGGGGGTGGGGGTAAGGAGAGGGAATAATCTCTTTCCCTCTCTTCCTCTCTCTACCCCCAGAGAGTTTGCTACGGCAGGCTAAAAAAACAGACATTTTTTTGCATTTTAATATTTGAATTCCAGCATTATTTGCGTGACTTTGGCTTCATTATGTTATATATCCGATAAATAAAATAACAATTTCTTTGTTTGTTGATTCAGAAATGAGGCATAATTTGTTGCTGTTGTTGATATTGGTCTGTTGTGGATATCTGGTCCCTTTGGCCACAGGGAAACCTCGAAAGAGAATTGGGAATTCCGAAAGCCCCAAACCGTGCCGAATTCAATCAGTAGGAACTCAGCTTCGCTTCGCTGTGCTGTACCAAGTGGCTACCATGTCCGTTGCGGGAAATGCCCATCTGGAAACAACTATTTGTCCCTTACAAGACATCGTACTAATTTGACAGAGTGTGCACGGCTGTGTTCCTCTTCTCCTCATTGCCAGGCCTTCGTGTTCCACAACAATCGCCGTTGTTACCCGAATGCTAAAACCTGTGGTATAACCAGCAAGTGCAAATCTCGCAATGTGTTTTTACGACAAGGTTCCCTCGGGCTACTCCATGCGACCTGGAGACTGTGGAGGGAATGATATCTGGGCTCTCTACCGCAATGACGTAACTCGCCAAGAGTGCGCCCAGATTTGCGATTCCAGTCCAACTTGCAATGCATTCATGCACTACGACAACCATCGGTGCTATCCTAAGACAAAGGGGTGTGGTGTAACAAGTCTTAGCAACAGCCTCAACATTTTCTACGACAAAGTACCTGACGGTTACGCATTGAGGCCTGGTGACTGCCCGGGAAATGATATCTCGGGAATCCATGGATTTGTCCCCCTATCAGAGTGCGCCAACCGATGCAACAACGACGACAACTGTATCTCTTTCATGTATTTTGATGGCAAAGAGTGCTACCCGAAGACCAAGACCTGTTCTCAACCCAGCACGGCTAATCCCAAGAATGTGTTCTATGACAAAGTCCCAAGTGGATACGCCATGAGGCCTGGTGATTGCCCTGGTAATGACATCTGGCCCATTCATGGATTCGTGTCTCTGGCAGAGTGCGCTCGACGCTGCACTGACGACCCTGCATGTATTTCGTTCATGTTCTTTGATGGCCGTGAATGCTACCCGAAGACCAAGACCTGCCAATCGACCGATAAAGGGAATCCTAAGAATTTCTTCTACGACAAGATGGTCATAATAGAATAGTACTGTAAACCCACGGTAAAGTCACACACAAGTGTTGTAGACCTCAGGCCAGTAATCAAGTTTAAACTGACTAGAATTGAGGCAATAATAAGGTAGCTTTCCATTAATTTTTTTTTTTAAGAAACAGGATGACTGATGCTAACAATAAATATTAGTGATTTAGCCTTAGCAAAAGTGTGTGTTACGAGAGGATTTACCGTGTTTCAGTCATATCATTCCACATTTTATACTGAGCCCTTAATTCATAAAAGCCAACAATAGTCCTTTTCAGTTTAACAACAAAACCAGAGCTTTTGCTTCATGGTACGCCATCAACCTCGTTCCCAGGGATGCGTTTGGCGGGAAGAAGAGAGACCCTGGAACGAGGTTTGATACGCCATCTGGAACTTGTGAACAATATTTCTTTGCTTCGTTCTTTTTTCCGGTCACGGGTCTTTAAAGGAGCTACGTCACGGATGGCGCATCTTGAAAAAATTGGCCCATTTTTTTTTTTCAAGTTCGCCGTTCGCAATCCGTCTTAATCTTCTCCATCCTCAACCCTCCTTGTTACTGTTTGGTTTATTATTACCTCTTTGGCGTTTTTCTACCTTAGGAAACTTTTATTTTGAGGCTTTCTTCAATTTAAAGGTGATTTTGCACTTCGCAAAAATTACTTAAAACATCGTGACATAGCTCCTTTAATACAGATTCAAGCTTTTAGTGTAACAAAGTAACCTACTGTTATGTTTCGTTTCTATTGTATTTGGGACGTGGTAGACTTGTAGAAATGAAATATACATTGTACGTAGGTAACCTTGTAAAGTTTTTTTTCCCGATTACATCGTCTACTATTTGCTGAATAAACTACTGTTGGAACCAAGCCTGTGTTCTCCTTGATGTCCTAGAAGATTTTCAATTATTTTAATTGTTTACTGACTTAAAGGTTAGTTTCTAAAATTAAATTCAGCAGATTTGACTAGTCTGTAATATGACAAAATCGGGGGGGGGGGGGGGGGGGGGGCAATCGGCGGATAGAAAACTTGTTACGAAAAGGACATTCTGGATGAAATTGAATGCTTCTATTATATAATTTAGTTTATACCAGAGGCTTTCTTACGCGTTTTCCGGCTTCATCATGTCCCCAGGGAGGAAGGTCCTACGGATTTAAGTGACGGGGAGATGCAAACGGGGACATAAATTCAATCCCTAGGGCTTGAAGGGAAACCAAAAAAAATCCCCTGAACCAAAATCCCTTGCTGAATTTTCGTAGCACTAAGGGCTCCGTAAACACGTATCCACTCTGGACATAGTACAGACTGCAAAACAGTCGTTTTTTTTCTCTAAATCGCTGGTGGCAAGGCGCGAAGCGCCGAAAGCGTGGATCCTCGCGTGTGAAGCGCGCGAGCCTCGCATGCCCTACTCTCTGTTTTCACACTCGCTCCAGACCTTTCGTACAAAGACCGCGCGCATTTGTTTGACAGACTACTCTGGACAGCGTTTTCAAATGTATGCGTTTTCGTTAGCGTATTAATTCGATCGTTGTCGTGTGGGCGATTAGCGAAAACGCATCGAAAAGTTTGCGTTTTTCAAACGAAAACGGATACATGTGGACGGGGCAGTACGGTAACAATATTTTTTTACCACGAATCTTCTAGCTAGCTGCGTAGCAGTCGTTTCCTTTCCGAGAGCGCGGGAGGCGCGCGAAAGCGCGAAAAGAAAGCGACTGCTACGCAGGCTACGAATCTTCCCATTTTTTAATGCCCAAAAATCTCTACTAAAATCAAACTACCCCAAAAATACTTGCCAAAATTTTCTTACCCAAAAAGAAATCCAGAAATCGTGAATTTCATACCCCAAAAAATTATTCGCACCTCCCCGTGATCGCGTGAGTACCCACCACGCCCAACCCTGCGACGCGCGCAGAAAAATCGCGTGACGAGCCACAGGAGCGTGACGTGTGAGCAGCCATGCAAGTCACCATGGGTAATACACTTGCGGGGAATTGCTCGGTGTTCTTTCCAACGTCCAAGAATTATTTTCAGATCTTGCGATTGTAACCAGTGATTCCTTCATGTCACAGGGTCTCAAAATTTACGTAATTGAAGCATAAGGTGTCAATGAATTGCCGTTGTGGTTGTTTGCCAGGAATCAATGGGCCATTCCATTTAATATCCGCACCCCCCCCCTATTGAGGATAAGGAAATCCTAGGGGGAGGGAGGGGTCTTGGATATCAAATTTCCAAGGGGTTAATGGCATTTTTTCTTGTTCTTCACATGTTTCCATGGTAATGCACAGATTTCCCGGGGAGGGGGGGGTATTGGCGTCTCGGAAATGTTTTATCCAAAGGGGTCTTACAGGAATCCCTCAATAGGGGGGGTGCGGATATAAAATGGAATGGCCCAATTATTGATTCAGTTGCTTTCTTCTCCTCAACATCAACCGAGTGTGTCGATCGAGCAAACGCAAAATTATATTTATCACCGGACAGGTGAAGACAGCTGATTATAAACTGTGTGACAGGAAAAGATCTAGACTACTGTGTTGCAAACTACTTAGCCAGCCATGGTGTTATGGCTGGGATTGTTGCTCCCAGTTGTTGGAGTTCTCGCGCTGGCGATCTTTCTAGTCTGGACTGTTTGTGTGGTGTTATATTTCGCATGCCCCCATGTCTTGAGCCACTTGATACATAGGTATGTATAAGAAATACTATCTTTAAACGACGCAATATTGACCTGCCCTTGTAGTTAAAGTGAGTTTAGTATGGCATCGTAAGATTTGCCTTTTTTGCTCTTATAAATTACAGTTATCATATCTGAAATTTATCCAGTCTGAGTTGAACGGGCGTGTGTAAAACTGTTTTGAGGTTTCACTAACGTTAAGATTTATTGTATGTGTTCTATATTGGATAATTTAATTAAGTCCTTAATGTTTTGTCAAAGAAACATGATTGCCCAGTAAACGTACACGTAAGGGTTCTTTTAATGCGATTATTTGCAGTGCTTCCTCATTGTAATATGATATTTACTTTCTCTTTGTTATCAACGTCACGTGATTTATAATTATGCAAAGAACCAAACTTTTGGCCCGAACATGCATGTACCCTGTTATACACTTGCATCAGGACTTCTGAAGATGTCCCAACCTTGTACGTTCCCTTCAAAATCAGATAATTATTTTATATTTCTCAAAAGTGGTTCATTTGAGGTTTGAAGATTTGAAAGCTCTTGAAAATTTGTGAGCCAGGCCGGCCGGGTTTGCAGACACTGTCTTTAAATCAGAGAAACATTAACCCAGGTCATTATCCTGTCAGTTTTTGCACAAACGTTCAACAATCTCTAGTCCTCACGTGACATGTTTGTAAATATGCGAAACAGTGACATTAACTAGATAGTTTGAGGGCTGGATACAAGATGAAATAAACATGGTCATGCAGTATATTCCGTGGGCAGGATGTGGGAAAGTTAGTTGACGTCTTTGTTGGGAAGCGGGAATGAACAGCAAGTCATGACAGGGTTTTGTTTGTTTTGTTTGGCACTTTAACCATAGTTAATAAAAGGAATGGTTATGAAGCCCGACAAAAGTCTTTGTTATATGTTTTTGTTCGCTTTTTTTGGCCTTGACCCTGCACAAACCTGACAAAATACAATAGGTGTTTACGTGTGTTCAAGCAACTAACCAATAGAAACGTTTCGATTACGTAATTCATGCATAGTGTATGAGCGCAAAACAAAAGATTGTGCAGGGTCGTGGACCTTCCAACAAAAATCTTGGCGTCTTTGTTTGCTCCTTTGAAGTTTGCCGGGCTTCATAACCATTTCCCTCTATTAACTATGCTTTAACACAATGTTCTTTATTGTATTGTATTGCGCTGAGTACAAACAGTGATACCATATTTATGTAGCAGAAGGTTATTTGTACTTTGGATTTTAACCAAAATAAGGGAGTACCTTTCTTAAATAAATTTAAAGCTATGAATTGCCAACAATTTCTGTGAACATTTTATATCCCAGACTGATGATCCTAAAGGCAAGTTTCACCATAAAGTACGTATCAGTCGGAGACTTCAGATTTAGCTATATAGAGAGAGGGAAAAGGCAAGGAGCAGAAAATGTCATCTTGATGGTTCATGGTTTTACTGGAGATAAAGGTGTTTGGTGTCTGATGGGGAATGCCCTCCCCAAGACATTTCATCTGGTTGCTGTAGACCTTCCTGGACATGGTTATACTACCCGCAAACATCACGATGATCATTCTATTCCAGCCCAAGCTGCAAAGCTTCATCAGGTAAAATTAACCCCTTCTCTTCGTGATTTCTCCTTAAGTAAAGTTAGTAGGGGTTGCGAATGGTCTATCAAAAATAGCGAATCTCGACAAATTTAAGCCGAGTCTCAGAATCTCGGCGCTTACAAAAAGCATCTCGGAATCTCGGGCTCGCCAGAAATAGGACGTTCTCGGAGTCTCGAATTTTGAATCTCGCAAATGCAGCTTTTTTATACTCTAATCTCCGAGTTTTGGATCACTGCATCTCGTGCTCGGATTTTTGGAGCGCTAAGTCTCAGGCTTGGATTTTTAAACCAGCGTCTCGGCAAGTCTCGAGTTTACCATTCTCCGTCCCTGTTAGTGTCCATTCCGCATCAAACAACAAAATCATGCTGCGGTTCTTGAGAATAAAGAAACAGATCACTAACTTAGGGAGATGGTCTAGTTGTAAGAAAATGTTCAGACCAGCAAGAAGAATTTGACTTTAACTTTTTAACCTAAAATTATGATAAGACGTATATGCTTCAACTGTTGGAATTCAGCAGAAAATAGTATTAGTGAGCTGACATATCATGAGCCAGTCCAGAAAAAGTCAGAAAAAGCTGTCCAGCCTCAACACATTTGTCAGTACTGATGGTGAAATTTATTGCCGTACTACTACATCACATAATATTATGAGATAAACAAGAATTAAAATTGATTCTGGGAATTATTTAATAACAGCAATTCTGTCAATTTATTATTAAATCATTATTAAAAAAATATATTATTAACTGTGAGATGAGAAAATCAACAAAAATCTGTAAATTGAAAGAAAATTTGTATTACAGGTGATAGATTGCCCCAACATGTATATACTTGGTGGTTGATTAACCCTCCATTATATTTTGAAAAAAAAACTGCTGAAAAAACTACCCTTTTGCATTGTAGCAAAATGAATAATATTATTACAGTCAACTCTCTCAATGCGGACACCACTGTAAGGCAGACATCTCTCTAAGGCGGACACCACTGTAAGGCAGACATCTCTCTAAGGCGGACATGGTTGGCTGCGGTCCTGACCAAATCAAGTTTCTCTTATTTTTCAGTAACAAAACTCTCTACAAGACATGCAGACACCTCTTTAAGGCGGACGGCTAGAGCTGGTCCCGAGGATGTCCACCTTAGAGAGAGCTCACTGTATATATAGTCAACTTACTAGTAGAATGTTGTTTGTTTTCAGTTTGTGATGGCTATCGGGCTGGATAAAAGAAAGTTTCACTTGGTTGGTTTATCCATGGGAGGTTTTGTGGCTGGTATCTTCGCTGCACGCTACTCCTCTCTGCTCTCCTCGTTGGTACTCATGTGCCCTGCTGGAATAAAAGCACCGAAACTGAGTGATTTCTTCTGTCAAATTGCCAATGGTGGAAAGAACTATCTGTTGCCTGAAAATCCTGAGGATTTTAATTTGATGTTGAAAAAGTATCCCATCGTAAAATTTTCATACCTTTCTTCATTGTCAAAATAATGTGTGCAGCTAGACAACATTCGCGTGCTTTTTATGAAAAAGGTACATTAATAGCTATTTTTTTAAACACCATTAATGTTTCATATTTTGAAGTTGTAGATATCTGCAGGGCCCGGTTGTTCAAAGGACGATTAAGCTAATTCGGGATTAGTGTGAATATTGATTCCAGTTTTGTAACTTTTCAGTGAGGTTTTCTGTTTATATTTTTTGTCCTTCAGTTTCGTCTTTGAGTAATCTCAAACTCTACAAAAATTTAGCAGTGAAAGACACTTTTATACAAGAGAAATTTAAACCTCGATTAATTTTTAATCTTGGATTAGCGTTAAGTGGCTTTCGAACAACCGGGCCCGGGCTGGAGTGTAGATACAGAGATTAGGGTTTCCCTATTCTGCAGGCGATTTTCACTGCAAAACAATCATTACTTTTCTCAAGAATAATAATTATTCTTGCCTGTTTTCAAAATTTTTTACACCAACTTTTTTTGAAAAGAAAAACCCTGAGAGAAGTAGATGGTGTTATATTTGTGTCACCTTTAATCTCTTTAAGGAATGCTAATTTTCTATATACATGAATAGAGTCAGAGAGCCGGGGAGAGTTGAAGTAAGATGAATTAGGGTCACCAATGTTTGTGTAGGGCAAACGGGAAAGACCAGAATAAATTTTGAAACAGTATATTATTAATAGGAAAGGAAGTAGTTAGAGCCTGCCTACAAGTCTAGATGGCCTATCAGGCCGGTGCTTAACTCAGGTTTCCATAGCATGAAGCGATCTAGGAGTATCGCTACTCCCCTGGATGGGATGCTAGTCCATCGTAGGTAACCCCCCAGCATTTTTGTCAGGTTGCCCTGACAAAAATTTAGGGGAGTTACCTGCGATGGACCAGCATCCTATCCAAGGGGAGTAGCGATACTCCTAGTCGCACGGAGAGAGGCACTGTGAGAATTACAGTGTCTTGACCAAGAACACAATGACCCTGGCCAGCGCTCGAACCCGGACCGCTTGATCAGGAGTCCAACACACTAACCATTAGGCCACCACGTCTTCCCTGAGGAAGTAGTAATAATGTGTAAAGTAGACAATAAAAGGGTTTTTCATTGCTTTTATTATTCACTTTCTGTCTTTTGCAGTTTTGACTGAAATATCTCATCCTGATCAGAGATTTCTTCTTCATGATGTTTTGGAAGACATCGATGTTCCTACCCTTGCATTGTGGGGAGATAATGATGAGGTCAGAAAGCTTAATAATTTCATTCTACCCTAAATTTCTGTTCTAAATTATTTTATTTATTCATTTTTTCTTTTCCTAATCTAATAATATTAATTAATTATTTGTTAATTTAATTTAATTCATTTTTTTCTTACCTTTATAAGCTCTTATCTTCTATGTGTAAATATTATTTATTGTTACTCAGCTTGATTAGCTTTTCAGTTATTCTGAGTAACATTACCTATTTATGTTTTTTTTAAATGAACTATATTGTAACATTTTTGTAAAAATATGGTAATAAAGTGTGTGAGTGAGTACCCTGTTTCACATTGTATTTTTATTTTGTGGCGTACCTGTAACTACATGTAGCTGGTGCATCCCTGCAGACTTTATTCGTAAAGTCTGTAGGATGCACCATTACCATAGCTAAGTGTACTGACCTTCTATCTACTGGGGGGGGGGGGTACTTCCCAAAAATACCTATATGGGTATGTGCCGCCCAATGGGGTCGTGATTTGGGACTCCTGATCTAGAACGGGGTATCCATATTTGAGACTTTTCAAAAACGGGCTATTGAAATTTACTAAATTTCTAGAACGGGGTATTAAAAATTGGCCTATTTCTAGAACGGGGTATCATTTTGAATGCAAATTATTTCTACAACAGGGTCCAAATTTGGAGACTTGGGTGGTACATACCCACCCAAAACATACCTGAGTACCCACCACCTGGGTCTATCTAGTCCACAAGAAATAAATATACAGCCTGTATATTCTTTGGATGGTATTTCTGAGAATAACTGAATGCATTGTATTTCTCTTCTTTTAATTAGATCCTTGATGTCTCTGCAGTGGATATCATAAGAGAGAAAGTAAAGGACTGTGAAATTCAAATTCTAGACAGTTGCGGTCATGCCATTACCCTTGAAAGACCATGGAGATCAGCAAAGTTGATCTTACAGTTTATAAATTCATTGGCTCAGAGAGGATGAATGAAGAAACTCTAAAGAGGAGAGTCCATATGTAACAGTTACAACTACATGAATATTCGTTTGACTTAGAAAGTTTGTAGTTGAGCAGGTGACAGTTATTTCAAAGATTTAATGGAAGTACAATTATGTATGTATCACCCTCCCTCAAAGATAGGCGCGGCAGACCCGAGATGTCTGTAACAGGTGTGAAAGGTATAAAAAATAATATACAAATTTGTAGGACCTTGTAGCGCTCAAATTCAATATAGGTTTTCAATGCCACCAATGCCACCAATGAGAAATGACTGAAGTTTTTAGGTAGGTAGGTAAATCTTTATTTAGGCAGGGTGGCCCATTCAGCTCTAGGCTGGTATGCATAGGGGCCCTGCCTCTAATAAGAAGCTATAAAAAATATAATGCTAATTATAATAATAGGCTAAAAAATACGTTACTAAGAAGTTATGATGAAAAGAAATGTTTTGCTAGGCGGCAGAAAGTCTGTATGTTATCGACATTTACTATATTTACAGGGAGTTCGTTAAAAATTTTCGCGCCACTAAAAAGGAAGGTATTTTTCCCAGAATTTAATTTAACCTTTGGTAGGGATAGCCTAATGCTCTGTCTTTTTAAGACTGTAAACATAACCTTTATTGTTGTCCTGGTATTTTTTAACGATTGTTTTGAGGATTCCTTCACTCAATGTGATTTGGTATTTTGCAAAATGACTTGGAAGTTATCTAGCCTGCTCACAGACGTTTATTTTTTTCGTAAGATACAGGCGCGCGCGCGAGGCGACACGCGCGCCAGTATCTTACGAAAAAAATAAACGTCTGTGAACAGGCTAGGAGTTATCGTGATACATATGAAAAGTGACTGGAATGATCGGGTGTGGCTCGAAGAGATATTAGCTAATATAATTTTGATGACCGAAAACGGCGGTCGTAGCTATAGATTAGTTTTTTTATTTATTAAGAATATATATTTTATTATCTGGACAATGTAAAATATCCTACCACATAATGTAAAATAATAAAATAATTTTAACGGAAGCTTGTTATTTACACTCGGTCGAACTTCACATAAGCGGACATTGTGTAGCCTGTGATCAGGCAAATTTTTCCTCGTTAAAAGCGCACAAGGGTCTGATCGCAGAATGTAGCCTGCGAATCTTCTCATCGCTGCCGCGCAACGTCGCAAGCCATGTCGGCGGGCGAGGGAAACGTGAAACACTTATACAGTAGAGCCCCCATCAAGCGGACACCCTCGGGACAAAGAAAAGACAAAGACAAAGATTATATGAGTGTTTTTTGCCGGGACAAAAGGAGGTGTCCCCTTAAAAGGAGGTGTCCCAAACCCCCCCCCCCCCCCCCCCCCCCCCCCCCAAAGTAGAGGTTCCGCTATACAATATATAGAGGTTATTCAGCGGAAAGTTGTGTAATACGGCTGGGTATTTTTACGAGTCAGTTTTATTTTTTCGAGCCTTTAGGCGAGAAAAAATAAACACTGACGAGTAAAAAATGCCCAGCCGTATTACACAACTTTCCGCTGAATAAATTGTTTATTATACGACATAATTCTTTCCAAAAATATAGGCTTTCAACAGAGTTTTCCGTAGCGCGCGGTCAGGGGGACTGAGACCCGTTGAATACGGTCTCATATTTTGCTCTCGTCTTTGTGCGTATTCGCACTCTAAAACGTCACGTCGTGTAATAATGCTATTTATCAACTTGAAGTGAGCGAATTTGCAAAGCTATAGCAATAATCATAGCTGCACTGGAAATCCGTCTGCGTTCGTAGGTAAGCTCACGCTAGAACTAGACTACGAGTAGTCCCTCATTTCTGTCAGGGATCGAGCGGGCGAGCGCGCACGAAGCGCGTGGAAATCACCTCCCTCTCGTAGTCTACGCTGGAAACCCACCCAAATTATGGTCCGAAAATTAACCGGCGCCTTGCGCGCGGCATTCTAACTTTTTGCGCGAGTTAGCTACACGCGCACGCGGCGGCGGAAAGAAGAATCATTGGCGGGTTTTTTTCTTTCCGCGCGTCAAAACCGACTTTCCTAAAGACCGCAACGGCTTTAGACTGCAAGCAGTCTCTTTCTTTTCCTTATGTTTTTAGGGCATATAACATTTCCGCTCGCCGCCAAAGATCTGAGGAGAAAAGACCGACTGCTCGCAGTTTACAACGGCTTGAAAGGCAGAGCAGAGCTTAGAAACTTGTTTTTGGAAAATAAATGCGAATTGCTAAACATGGAACTGTTGAAACGTGCAGTATGCCCGTTTATAAATGATAGTGTTGGTCATAGACTTTTATAACATTTGGTGGCTCCTAAAGGAGCCGTTTGTTTTGGGCGGGAAACCCGCAGAGTGAGTTTACTTGCTGCTGGTTGTACTTGGTCACAGCCTTGGTTCCTTCACTGACTGCGTGTTTGGCCAGTTCACCGGGCAGAAGCAGCCTGATGGCGGTCTGGATCTCGCGGGAGCTGATGGTTGATTTCTTGTTGTAGTGGGCAAGGCGGGAAGCTTCGGTGGCCGATGCGCTCGAAGATGTCGTTGACGAACGAATTCATGATGCCCATGGCTTTTGCTGGAGATACCAGTGTCAGGGTGAACTTGCTTCAACACACTTGTAGATGTAGATAGCATAGCTTTCCTTTCTCTTAAGCCCTTCTCTTCTTCTTTCCGCCTTCAACCACGGCCTTTGCCTTTCCGGCTTTCTTCTCGCCTTTCTTTCCTGCTACTTTGGGTGCCATGTCTGTAGATCAGAATGGATTTGGAATGCCCAACAACACGACTCGTCTTCTATTTATACTGGGACGAGAAAAAGAATCTATTAACCAAAGGATCGAAATCCTCGATAGATGATTGGTTGATTGCCAAACTGACCCTCGAGATCAAGTTTCCTTTGTATGTCATTTCCTTTTATACAAACCACATTACCACAACGAGGTTTTTGATTGGTGCTTTTCGATCCTTCTTGCATAATAACAAAGCTATAAATATCAATGTTTGCTAATGTGCAGTAATCTTCCATATACGATTATTTTGAAATATCAAAACATGTCTGGTCGCGGTAAAGGAAAGGCAAAGGGCACCAAGTCCAAGACCCGCTCATCCCGAGCAGGGCTTCAGTTCCCAGTCGGTCGTAATCCATCGTCTTCTCCGCAAAGGCAACTATGGTGAGCGTGGTTGGCGCCGGTGCTCCAGTGTACTTGGCTGCTGTGCTCGAGTATTTGAGCGCTGAGATTCTTGAGTTGGCGGGCAACGCTGCTCGTGACAACAAGAAGTCCAAGAATCATCCCCGTCACCTTCAGCTGGCTGTCCGTAATGACGAAGAGTTGAACAAACTGCTCGCCGCGTGTCACCATCGCACAGGGAGGTGTTCTTCCCAACATTCAGGCCGTACTTCTGTCCAAGAAGACCGAGAAGAAGGCGAAAGCTTAAATCAGCTTTCAGTTACAAACAAAAACGGCTCCTTTAGGAGCCACCAAACATTAATAAAGTCTTGACCAACATCATGACATGCCTACTTTCCCAAAATAAGCTACCTTTATTTGTTTTAAAAACACTGTGGTTAAAATGACCGGCAGCCGGTCAAGGTCTTCAAAACACTAACTGACTTGCAGTCCGAATTGATAAGTCGATTAAGAAGCGATTCAGAAGAGCGCTATCTCAAGTTTACGTTGCCATAATACACAACGTTCTTACTGCGCCATTTGGTGACCTCTGCCGAAAATTGATCGTACATTGTTTGAAAACAATGTTACGATCAAAACTGAACACGATATAGGAGTTTACAAATTCTCTAGAGAAAAAAAACGTGCTCTCGCGGAAGCATGTGGTCGTTTTGTCCAATTGACACCTTTGTGCACAATTTTAAATCGCGCGCGCGAATCACTGACCGTTACGTTAAGAAAATGCGCCAAAACTCAATCATGTTTCCGCTCTCGTATACAGATCAAACGCTTAAACTCTTGTCTTCACTGTCTTCTTGCCGCGCTCGTTTTCGAAATTTTTTCCGAATCTACAGAGTAGCCTGCGTAGTTGGCGGACTGCTCGTGGTCTAAGTTGGCGGTGTTCGAGATCACGCGCGGTAAATGCGAGAAGAATGGGGGCCGGCTGCGTCTCTTCAGGCGCAAAAGCAACTTCGAAAATAGCCTGCGAACAAGCTCTCCTGGGGTTTTTAGAGTAGGAGAAAACAGAAAGAGAAGGCGGAAAGAGAGCTTGCACTGATGTCTCAGAATTTTGAATGCCGCCCCTCAATACCACGTTTTCTGACTACGTATCAGCGTCCCGAAAAAGTAAATTATACCACAACATTCTTTATCATTTCAGATCAAGGAAATGTATGAAGATCTATGAAAGACCTTTGCGGTTTATATTGAGCGTTTGGGTGTATTGATGCATTCATATTTGATCTATCAGTATAAAACACTTTATTGGTCATGACTTTCGAGATATTTGGTGGCTCCTAAAGGAGCCGTTTGTTTGTGTCGACAGACTGTACAGTCTAACCGCCAAATCCGTACAGAGTACGGCCTTGTCGTTTCAGAGCGTACACCACATCCATGGCTGTCACAGTCCTTTCTCTTGGCGTGCTCGGTGTAGGTCACAGCATCACGGATCACATTCTCAAGGAAAACTTTGAGAACACCACGAGTCTCCTCGTAGATCAGGCCAGAGATTCGCTTGACACCGCCACGGCGAGCAAGACGACGGATGGCTGGCTTGGTGATGCCTTGGATGTTGTCCCGAAGAATCTTTCGGTGACGCTTGGCGCCTCCTTTTCCTAGACCTTTACCTCCTTTACCGCGACCAGACATATTAACTGCTACTAGTGTAACTGAGTAATAACCAACTTCAGCACATGTTATTCGCTTTTATATGGAGAAGAATGACCTCTCAGAAAACAAGCTGCGGATATCCTATTGGTTGAATAACACACAACAGAGCCAAGGGTCAAGTTAATATTACTATTAATATTACCATAACGTATTACCATAAATCACACGACATGTGCGAACACATTGTGTAAAGGGAAAGAAGTCCTTACCAGTGTGAAAGTTCTAATCTAACTCTTACAAGACCGTTCTTCCCTTTAAAGTGATTTAATCATAGCAGAGTAATGTACCAATGCCTGAAAAAACCTTAAAAGTTCATTCGGATCGAAAGTCAAACTCACAGATACGTGAAATTATTTACAGTTTTCATACTTAGCCAATCAAATCTCTTAGTTTTAAACCAATCAGCAACAAGCCCGCCAGGTATAAATCAATTTCTAAGTTATTTTTGCCATAATCAGTTATAACTTTATCGTTATCAAAGATGGCACGTACCAAGCAAACTGCTCGTAAATCAACTGGTGGAAAAGCTCCACGCAAACAGCTCGCCACAAAGGCAGCTCGTAAGAGCGCTCCTGCCACCGGTGGAGTCAAGAAACCACATCGTTACAGGCCTGGAACAGTCGCTCTTCGTGAGATCCGTCGTTACCAGAAGTCCACCGAGCTGCTGATCCGCAAGCTGCCCTTCCAGCGTCTTGTGCGAGAAATCGCTCAGGATTTCAAGACCGATCTGCGTTTCCAGAGCTCCGCTGTGATGGCTCTTCAAGAAGCTAGCGAAGCTTACCTTGTTGGTCTGTTTGAAGACACCAACTTGTGCGCCATCCACGCCAAGCGCGTCACCATCATGCCCAAGGACATTCAGTTGGCCCGCCGAATCCGCGGAGAGCGAGCATAAGTGGATTACATCCCTTACAAAACAAACGGCTCCTTTAGGAGCCACCACATCAATAAAAGCAATGACCAACTGATCTGTTAAATACCTATTATTAATTTCCATTCCAATTACTTCTTGTATATATAAAGTCCAACACAAACTCAAGGAAGATTTCAGTAAAATCTGGTAACGGTAGAAATCGTTTCATTTTCACTGGAATGCTTTAATATATGCAGTGCACGGTATCTTTGGAGGGGAAAGCGAACAGGCAGTTCAATCTCCCTCTTCCCTAGTTTTTGAGTCCGTTTCTCCCTCCTATTTCGTATGAAAACCGTACAAAAATTCAAAACATGTTTATAGACAACGTTTTTATTGGAGGGTTTCCTGTTCCGCCAAAGCCGAATTATTTGGCGGGCGTTCTAACCGTTTCTCTTTATATTCCGCCCAAAAGCCAATTTGGCGCGTGTTCTAACGGTCTTTTTGTTATTCCGCCATGCGCCAAAAAGCATTATTTGGCGCGCGTCCTAACGGTCCCTCGCTTGTTCCGCCAAAAAGCGGAATTGCGTTCTGTCTCTGATCATCATATAATTATACGGTACTTGTATCAGTAAATGACGGCGGTTTACAGAAACGGGGAGCCCAGAACGGTATTATCCAATATGTTTTATTTTCACTACAAGCTAAGTGATTTTGGCGCTACTATGCAAATTGATCATGATCCGCGCTACACCAACCGTGACAAGTACAAGATCTTTGACGCGCATATTTTGTAGCGCGCACATTTAAAACAAATCAGGTCGTGAAATCCATATAAAGCGTGTCTTGAAAAGCGTGCTGCGGCCAATAATAATTTGTATATTCCTCGTTCTATAAAGCGTATTGCAGCATCGAAGCAAACACTCCAGCAAAAGACTAGAAAAAAGGCAAATCAATATGCGTATTCCTTCATGTCCTCGTATTAACTTATCAGTTGGTATCTTTAGTGACTTTCAGTCTGATCCACGTCGGGACTGCGTAACGCAATAGTTGTTACTTTATATTCCTCTATGCGAATGGTCAAGTATTCTGAACTTGAATTTACAGCCTTCTTTAGCAACACACCGGATAAATACGATTTTAACGAGCGCGCAATTGATGACAAGGAACGTTAGATAATTTATGCTGCGTCAGTTCGATTCCCCAGTCAATCTCATGAAAGGTTCCTGTACTATATATCCCAGTATCGCTATTTTCCTCTACCAAAATTGTAGCATTGTAAAACTTATCTTTGAGCCATTTTATAATCTCTAAATAGTCGGTATCTCTACGATGTTACTGCTATATTTTTGTATAAAAAGCGCACAGCCATCTGACAGCATACAAATGGAGGCCCGACGAAGGTTGTCCTTGTTGTTCAAATTTAAAAGACGTTCAGCCATTGGAAATAGATAGAAGGTCGGATTTTTTCGAAGAAACGTAAAGTTTAGGTGTTCTTCTTTCTTAACATTCTCGATGTTTGGAAGAATGGTGACTTTAACAAAAGTTATTTGGCTCTAATGACAAAATGTTCTTTAGAATCTCACTGCTTTGTAAACTTTTAAGCTTAAAATGTCATCGTTGGTCAAGCTTTATCCCAATAAATTTTACATATACAGTTTATGAAAGAACGCAGCTAAAATCTCTTTGGCTTAGATTGGATTAATATTGTTAGAATAGCATTTTATTGACCAAAACGTCAAGTAAACTAGCACAGATTTTTGACGACGCCATTTTGTCAACATTGTTTCCTCGGTGGTCCGCATTCAGCGTATATAGTTCTCTTGCACATTCGAATGAGCAATTCCGAGTGTTTAGTTCGTGAGTGATCGATACTGAAATTACAACATGTCCGAAGCAGCAAAGGCCCCAGCTAAAAAGAAGGCACCAGCGCCTAAAAAGCCAGCCGAACATCCAACTTATGCAGAGATGATCAAAGCTGCCATTGCAGCTTTGAAAGAGCGAAGCGGTTCTTCCCGCCAAGCCATCGAGAAATACATCAAAGCCAACTACAAGGTTGGTGAGTCGGTCGGCTCGCACTTGAAGCTGGCTTTGAAGAAAGGCGCCGCCAGTGGAAAGCTTCTACACACCAAGGGAGTTGGTGCTTCAGGCTCCTTCAAGTTGCCCAAGGAGGAAAAGAAACCAGTGAAGAAGGTGAAGCCCGCTGCAAAGAAGAAGCCCGCAGCCAAACCGAAGAAGCCCGCCGCCAAGAAGGCAGCGAAGAAACCAGCGGCGAAGAAGGCTGCGAAGAAACCCGCGGCTAAAAAGGCAGCAGCGAAGAAACCCGCAGCGAAGAAACCTGCGGCGAAGAAACCAGCAGCCAAGAAGCCAGCAGCAAAGAAGCCCGCAGCTAAAAAGCCCGCCAAGAAGGCAGCGAAGAAGACCCCGGCGAAAAAGCCCGCCAAGAAAGCCGCGAAGAGTCCTAAGAAGTAAAGCGCAACCGCTTCTTCATAAAAACAAAACGGCTCCTTTAGGAGCCACCACATACAAAAAAGTCATGACCAACAGAGTATTAGACTGCAAAACAGTCTCTTTTTCTCGAGATATTATTGTGTGCGAAGGGCCGATAATCCACGCGCGAGCCTCATAAGAGGCGAGAGCGTCTCTCCCCAATCCCACTCGTAATTTCACGCTCGTTCCAGATCCTTCGGCCGCGCTCAGCCCGACACTCGCGCGAAAATACGGACTGTTTTGCAGTCTAACAGAGTATAAACACTGCCTTGGAAATTCTAATTTTCTGCCGTTTTACAGCCTTCTATCCCCAGTTTTACCCGCTGAATCATGCAGAAATTATGTACAGATAACACTTTGCGTATTTGGTATACTTTATAAGAACCCCCGGGGGATAAGAGCCAGGGTATATGCTTCGATTTTTCCAAAAGCTTCGACAAACATAGTGAGAATATGTGGAATAAACTACGAGCGGGCGATCGCGAGGATACAGTCTGGTCCTCTCTGTCACGCAACGCCGAGCGTAGCGAGGATATTGAACTCGCACCCAGATTTTACTCGGCCATTTTATCTTTTGGGCACTCATGATTTTGTTTCTCGCTTGGTGTACTAAGGGTAAGAGGTACTGCTCGTAGTATGTTGTGAGACGATTAGACAGTCTCGAATAGCATATCACACTGCCTACATGAATTTCAATTCAGTTCTTCGCAATTTCAAAATGAAGAAAAATTTGCGTTTTTGTAGCGGTTATCCGATAAGGGACTGGGATCGAACAGAAGAGTCGGCACTGATTTTTTAGGTTTCTTAGTTTTCTTTAGTCCTCTTGATCCCAAGGCCGCCATACACAGAATAAAAAAGTTTCCATAGGTTTGTGTGACTCACCCGCGTATAAACATCAGTCACGCGATGAAAACATCAAAACTGAGGCTGTCACTGTGCTCATTCCTGGCTCATTGAATTGTCAGCAAATTTAATATACTAGTCTTTGAGGAAACCGGGCAATTTTTCTGCGCAATTTCACGACTGACTTATCGTACGGGTTCTACAAACTATTCAGGCGCTAATTTTTTAGGGGCGCGCGCGCGAGAGAGAGAGAAGAGACGCGCGAGGAAGGCGAGAAAGACGCTCCCTCGCGCGTTTTCTTCCTCTCGCGCGCGCGCGCCCCTAATACGCTTCACTACGCCAGCGCTCGCCAGCGCCTGCTACCCAGGCTACTCAACCGAGTGAAGCTGGATAATAATTTTTACTGATAAATATATATTTTTTTACATCTGTTATCATGGCAGTGTTTCAAAATTGCGATTATCCATTGATTGTCAAGTTTTCTCACGCCGCTTTTCAACTAGCCACATGTTACAATACCGATAGCACTAGCTCTGATACACGATGAAACCTTGTAATTAATAAATAAACATAAAAATATGCCAACTAAAGCCAAAGTAAAATAAAGGAAGTAAACCAAACATTTCGTAATACAGTGAAACCTCCCATAGGTGGACACTTTTGGGACAAGAAAAATTGTCCGCTTAGGAAAGGTGTCCTCTATAGCTTCTTGTGGTTAAAAAATTCGTGTCTTACGAGTGGTGTCCGCCTACGGGAGGTGTCCGTTAGCGTTGCCTAGTTCCCAGGCCTCTATATTTCGCCGCGGTCAATCCGTTTCGGGTCACGTGGTCCGAGCGAAAAAGTAAGGCTTTCCCCAGCCGTTCGTCTCGGATACGTCACCGAAACGAATTGACCGTGAAGGCCTGGGGAAAAGCCGTACAGGAACTAGTCAACGTTAGCGGACTCGGTTCGGCTCGTGAATCACGATTTCTAGTTCTCTGCGCAATGACAACATGATATTATGATGTTTACTTCCGTGTCACTTAAGTTAAAAAATAAATTATTGTGTTTGGTATTTTAAAGTGTCTTGCTGTGCCTTGCTTTAAAGGGGTTTTTTTTTCAGTCGTTTTATTATTCACGTTATTTTATTGGATAACGAAGCAAATAAAACTAAAAATAATATTTTATGACCGAATATTCTACTATACTTTTCGCAATTTTTCGTCATACCAAAGAACGCGACGTTAGGTTATAGTCAGTGTTTTCTTTTCTTAGACAAAAAAAATATTTTGAATATAATAGTTGTTTTCACTTTGGGATGGTGACCTTGATTTTAGTTTCGGGCCGCACGCGGTTAAATAACAGAAACATACGAAAATAGATATTGCACCGACCGATGCTCACAAGTGATACATACAGAGCGCCTTGAGGCCTTCCTTAAGGGCGAAAACAAAGGGATACGAGCTGGTCATAAAAGTCGGTAAGTGGATCATAAAATACTAGACAAGGATAGAGTGTATCATACATTTATGATGATCAATGGGACGGTATGGCCCAATTTCAGTTACATGTGTATGTCGCACAGTCCAGTCGCGTCGAATATAATTCAAGCCACAAAACTGGCAAAAGTCGCAGTAAATCACTGAGCCCAATAACCACACAAACAAAACAAGTGATACACTTTACTTTGAGAGGCGAATGACATAAAAGTAGAACAGAGTGCAGATTCGATTCTTATCTGAAACTTGAATTGTATCGACGACGCGACTGGAAAATGCGACGTATAAATTAGGCCTATACATTGGTAACGAGCTACTCATGTTCTGGACTAATTACCACGCACAAAAGAGAGCTTTTAACGTTAAAAGGAAAAGTCGAGCAGATGAAACGACAGGTGTCTGATTGGAGTCTCTATACTGACGCCTCCTTCGATCCATCAGTTAACACTGATAAAAAAAACTGTGGGAAAGTACTTTAAATTTTTATTTTGGTAAGTGACGGTCGCTTTGCTAAGTTCGACTCAAGTAATAACAGACTCGACTGGATAAACACGAAATGAACGAAAACATGTTAAGATACCTTTTATTTAACCACGACTATTAAACTAGATCAGTAATTTCGTATGGTAAACAGAAATTTAAAATGTTACTGTTTTTTTTTGATACTCTGAGTTTTGTTTGGTCTATTTTTTAAGACTCTTTGTTTTGTGAATTAGCACACACCTGGTCGCCAGAAGACACTTAAGGTAGTCCTGGAGGGAAACATGCCCGTTTCAGAATTTGTACATCGTTTGGGCCAAAATTTTGTCCATTTCCACAGCAATGAAAATACACTAAAAATCACGAAATTAGCCTCCAGGACTACCTTAAAAGATGACATCAGAGTAATAACCCAGGGGGGGGGGGGGGGGGTACTCAGATATAATCGTGACAGGGAGGCTCGAATACTTTTTGGGGTTTGAAGTTTGCGATATGAGGACTTTTGGGGGTTAGAAATTTTGTGGTGACTTTTTGGGGGTGGAAGATTTTGCTAAGGACTTTTTGGGGGTTGGAAAAAAAGCGTAACCCAGGGTTCTCATTTTTATGCCAATTTAATTTACAAACGTTAACTACATATGCATGCAAATGACAAGTAGGCTTCCTGTTTCTATTCATAAGAGATCACGTTATTATTATTTTTTGATGCAGAGAAAAAGAGGACTTTTTGGGGGTTACGTTCTGGGCCGTTGGACTTTTTGGGAGTCTGATTTTAGCCTAATAGGACATTTTGGGGGTCTAACAATTTGGCCCCATTCGAGCCTCCCCGTCACTATTATACCTGAGTACCCCCTGGGGGTAAATAAACTGCCTCCGATGTCTTCAGTTTTCTCAGTATGGGGACTACACCACTATCGTAACACGTTCTATATTACTGACTATTTTGTATTCACGATGAGTTCCGTTCACAGACAACTATAAGCCTTACATTCCTTTTCTGGCTGAGACGCTACCGTAAGTAAACCCAGTCCAGTATTGACTTTATACTAAAGCATGTAATAACCATTAGAAGTTTTAACTGACCTAGTTGGAGCACACAGTAAACAAGCTTAGTGCAGTAAACAAAAAAAAACGTTCAAAATATCAAGACTACAATCGTGGTCAAAACTAGTTGAGACAAATGAATATCACACACTTTTCACAAGTCACTTAGCTAACGAGCGGGTAGAAATATTGTTATCAGTCCCCCTCTCCCCATGCTCAATGTTGTTTCATGGGGCTGCCAATTCATCCTGCTTCGTTTTTAAAATCATTTTCACAATACGACAACATTGAAATGGGGAAGGGGAGGTTTGAACAAATAGGCTGTAGTACTCAAATTGGTGGAAAGTTGGTAAAGTGTCACAAACAGTTTTGACCACGATTGTAGTGCCGAGGAAGCTGGAACTGAGACGAGAATTTAAAATTATTGCTTCAACACTGATCGACTATCATGAGCCTGGGTCAAACAACAGAAAACTCTCGAAATTTGAGCAGGTTCAAATTATATGAGAGCGGCACGAAGTCAAGACTCGCCGAGAGCTCATGAGAGTTTTAGGCCAAGCGAGAGCGAGAGTTTGTACTGGCTCTTGGCAACTCCCGTTCTCTTGTTCAATATTGTTCTGAGATACAAATCAATCTGATACTGAAAATGAAGCGATTCATTGAAAAATGACGCCGGGACAATTGAAATGAGATTTGTTCCAAATAAAAGCGTAAAAAGTCATTATGGCTGATAATAAACGAGATAGCATACTAGTCCACCATAAAAAAGTTTTAAAATACTAAACTGAAGCCGAAGGGCGAAGGCAAATTGCTAATATTTTAGATATCACAGTATAGTATTCCTCACGCATTCGCTTAGCCTGCGAATACGGTCGCCTTCCATCGCGCGCCGCTAGCAGCGTCCCAGGCGACTTTATTCGCAGGCTAGCATTCGCTCGGCTTTACTATAATAGGTAATAATACAACTGTATAAAACTCTGACTGCTTTAACACCACATGTGTGGCACGAGGAATAAACCTTTTACCAATGACACGAAGGCGACTTTCGATGCTTTTGTTTTCTCCGTTTACTATTAATCACGACATTTCCACCGAAAAACATCTCGCTAGGAGGAGAATGCTTGACAATCGAAATGCACAGCAGCAGAATATTACAACCGATGATAGTGACATGAGTTGATTGGGAGGTACTGAATAATGCATGTATCGTGGATTAAGTGAAACAATTTATTTTCAATCGTTGTAGTCAATGGCAGAACAGTTTTATACCGTGTAGAGAGGATATTCTTGTTCACGGCCGAGAATTTCCGCTAGTCCTGTATAGGATGTCATTTTAAAGAACAACTTTACTGAAGGATGAAAGTTTGTAGTGACCTATTGCACAAGGTACTGTTGTTTTGTAGATGCATGTATGTTTTTTAGATTGTGGTTATTCCCGAATATCATGACAAACAGATTGATTAAGAGTCGGCTCAAAATATTCAGTTATTGCCGGGGGTCAAAACGCTGTCGGCTATAACGAACAAAACCAGACGTTTATGTTAAGTTGGTATCTGAATCTTAGGCAGAATGCGTCAATCTAAGTGCCGACAATCAGTTGTAGTTACGTAGTAATTTCAGATTCGGATCCCACTGGCACACAACCTTGGACTTTAGTGATTTAAAAACCATCGTCGGTAACACTGATGATCAGCGATGAATCACAAAATATCACTGATTGATTGACGTGAAAACAAGTTATATTTACAAGAAAAGGATTCAGATAGGAAATATTTGAATTTCATTCATATAAATTACCATTGTTTTCTATTCAGTGTCGACGTAAAAGAAAGCAAAATAGATGCGGACTTCACGCCTGGTAGTTTATAACTTGAACCGATCTACTCAGCTGTTTGTAATGCCTTAACGCGCATCAATCAGTTCAAGCATTCTTTTAATATTTAACGAGATGACAGTATTCATCTCTTGAAAATTTATTTTTAAATTTATTTCGCCGCCAGTGAAGGTTAACGAGAACACGAAAAAAAAAAAAAAAGCTTTCCGTTGGCTTCAGGATTCGTTTGCGCCTGTCATTCAGACTAGCCTACTGTGAGGTTTAATCATCGATCAGCGTCGAGACGCCGGCAATTTCTTTGCTATAACTAGTCGTTCTAACCATATGTCGGTCCAATTGTGGTGTCTAAAAGTTTGACAGGTCGGCCATTCGTTATTTCAAGAAGGTTTTCAAACACGTTTGATGATCAGAACCAAATGCCCGAGAAAAGTACTACGTTGTTTATGAAACAGGTTAGTGTCACTGATTTCTGATGTTAAGTTTCTTCCTCCTTCATGATATCAATCACTGATATCGAGATTTATTCTGTAATCATGATTTCTATCATTCAATATCTTATATTAAAGCGAGCTAGATATGTCAAAATTAACAAATGAATCAGTGTTAGGAAGCAAACGACATCCGTGACTAAACAGAGAAATATGAAGTCAAACAAAAAATATATATATATATTTATCCAAAGCGGAACTCAGTGAATTTGAAATGAAATGGCGCGGGGAGCGAGGATGGCGCAGTGGTCAGAGCGTTCGCCTCTCGCCGTCGTATGTAGGTTGAGCCTTTGTTGTTGGTTCTCATCCTTGCTCCGATGGTTTTTCTCCAGGTTCCGTCCGGTTTTCCTCCCTCCTCAAAAACCAACATTTCTAAATTCCAATTCGATCTGGGATCCGAGGGCCACAGGTTTGTCAGTCGCAACACTGTTTAATGTTACCTCATTTAAACAAAAACAACAAAAAGGCGATTCAAGTCGATGGAACTCTTTCGCGTTCCTCGCAATCAGCTTGCAAGCCCACGCAAACAACTTAGTAGTGAACTGATTAATATTCTGTACCATTAAGACTGCTGAAGACAAAACTGACCCAAACCAAGGTCGAGTTGAGGCTATCGACAATTATTTACGTGTATGACGATAGGTCGGTGACACCGGGCGGCTAATTTAGCACGTACACCATATTTAAGTTAGGAAAATCAGTGAAAGATATTAACAACAAGAAGAAAATCAATCTAAACCTGAATTTGAAATTGATTGAGATATGTGATTTATGAATGACTGAAAAACGTAAATTGACTATAATGATCTAAAATTCTTAAAATCACTTACAAAACACTCACGATTCAGAGCTATCCGTGTTTGAAATCACGTATTTTATTGCAATTATTCAAAGTGATGTAGGTAGGTAATTTGGTGAGGCGCTCATGTTGGTTCCCTGCTGGGGATCTTTGAATGCTCAATGAAGTTGTTTTGTCGTTTTATAACTCCAGCTGATCAACATATTGCCCTGACCTTTGCAAAAACGTTATGAGATAAACGCCGACTTTCATTATCCTTTCATCTTAATATACGTTCTATAAACAAGTGTTTTTATGTTCGGCATTTTATTTCAAGTTGGCTATAGTGTTTTTTATTTTATTTTTATTTCTATTTAGAACCTGTTAAAAAAGATCACACAAAAAAGATTACCTTTGAAAGGTAAAGTAACTTTATTTGTACACGGTTTGTGTTAAAGCTAGAAGCTTGTGGGGCCGTGATATAGAAACAAAATAATATTTCAAATAAACATATATAGCCTGTTTGTGCAATAATTATAATTAAAAGTCTAATTTGTTTCGGTGATTTTTCAGTGGAGTGCGTAACTTGGCAACGCAAGACGTTGAATTGAATGAAGCAAAACACCACTAATCCCTTGCAATGATGATGATAAAGATATGCTTAGTCGGTGTTATTTCTTGACTATCACACTTAGATGACACTCAGTTGGTTTTACTCTAGCGATGGAATCGGAATCAGAAGCGTAAGGAGCGTTTATACCCTGCGAGACAGAGATTGACTTCTCTTTCGGTGGGCCGTAAGGATCAGTTTGATGTTTTATTGATCTTTGTAGTAGATTAGGGAGCATTCACAAAAACCTGTTGGGGGGGGGGGGGACTGATAAGAAAAGGGGGGTGTCCGAAAATTTTTCGGTGTCAAAAGGGGGGTCTGAAAAATAAAACACTTGTCAAGGGGGGCTGAAAATAAAAAGGGGAACTTGAAAATAAAAATAAGCAACAGACAACTTGCCAACAGCGAAACCCTTGATTGTTCGAATAATGTACTATTAGACAAAACTGAAACACTATAACAAACAATAATAATTATTGTTTGTCATTAGTATCATTATTATTGATATTAATTCTGTTTTTACAATAATAATATAAACTGTATTTAACATTTTGTATGCAAAATTATGTATCACGTACTTGTATCATCTTCATGTTTGTCAAAATCAATATTAATTCAATTAAGTTAATAATAGTTAATGCAACATTTTATATAAAAAAGGAAAACAAACTGTCTGTCAAATAGAACATTACAAAAATCACTGTGTGAATGACCCATCCTGAGTGGCCGATCCAGACCAGTTTTTAAGATGGGAACCCAAAAAATTAACAAAGAAGAATGGAGAGTGACTGGCTATTCTATTGATCTGCTAAAGAGGCGAGGTAACTTCAATAACGCAGATTTATTTTGCAACTTTATTTGTAATGAAATTTTCCGCAAGAAAGAGATTGGGGGAGTGGGGGAGGGGGGGGCCTAAAATTCCAGAGGTGAATGGAGGGGGGTCTTGAAAATTTTGCCATTGGACAAGAGAGGTGCTAAAAAAAATTTACTGCAGTTTCTCATCAGTCCCCCCCCCCCCCCCCCCACACCCCCAACAAGTTTTTGTGAATGCTCCCTTAGTAATGGGATATTGTTTTGATGAACCACCAAATTCTCAGAACTAACATTGAAGGAAATGTATGGCAATCAGTAAGGAGAAATCATTTCGATAAACTCGTCGGGCTTGTGAGTAGAGTGATTAAAGATAAATTAGTAAAGGGAACCCCTATACGTAAGATATCATGTGAGATATCAGCACAGAGTTTACTTGTCTTCAGTTTAGAGGTTTACTTAGGCCGAGTGAGTACAAATGTTGGTCATAATCCAGTTGAAGCTATGCATTTACAATTGAACCCTACTAGATTTAGAGTCACGAGTTTCCACTATTTTAATATTTTAATAAAGACTTAAAAGTCTTTATAAAAGGCTTAATTATTATAAACTCGAGAAAAGCTTACCTACTCCTAATGAAAGCGGTAAACTGTAGCATTTATCTGGCAATGAGCTCCTAACACAAGTTATTATACATTCAACTCACTATCTCTTTTCTGATTGGCCGAAAGCTTACAGTGAATTTTCGAAATCAGCGATAACTCTTACCGTTGATTATTCTGGATATCACAAAAACCTCATCCAATAATTGTTAATAATTGAACACTGAAATGTAATGATCATTTTTTTTTTACTTAAAAGACTAACACGGATAAAAGCAATGAATGCTCTATTTATGGCAAAACGTAAACGAAATTTGATAATGAAGTAGTAGCAAAGCCTGTTTCTCGCCAGCTAATGTTTATTTGACTACCGACACTTTCATCAAACCTCACGGTAAAATGTCTCGGTTCGTTGCAATCGTGCAAGAGCATCCAAGATAGAAATGGAATCTCAAAGAGTTCAGTTTATATGATAAAATGGCAAGTGTGATATTGTAATTTAATTTTTTGCAATTTATTTAGTTTTCCACAAAGAAATTAAAACGCTAATCAGTATGTATTAAAAAACAACAAAACATAGATTCGAGGCGAGGAGGCCTAAGAGAAACCACAAGGCTTGTATGTGAATTTGAGTTAAGGCGGGGGTACACCTGAATGCCATTTTTCCGCGACTTAACATAGATTTAATGGAAATATCTCGTTCACGTTTCAAGCAATCCAAAAACTCTATGCTCATCTCATGAATCTATGTTATGGGGTCGTTTTGTAAATTTTTGGGTGATTTTTGGGTATGTTTAGGAGGAAATAGTTTTTCTCAAAGGAGCCGTAAAATTTAGGGAAATAAGAAATATTGAAGATTTAATGTAGTTTTAAAATTAGAATTTGAAGTTAAAAATTAGTAGATGGACACCAACAGACAGTTGATACCCACGCAAGAGCACCCGCGTGGGTATCAACTGTCTGTTGGTGTTCCAAAAATCATTTCTTTCTTCTATCCCTTCTTTAAACCTCTTAAAATGTCATGGAAATTCACGTGTACCCCCACCTTAAGTCTGTGGCGTCAAGCACGAAAAATTACGACTCGTTTTACACACTATACTACTAGTTTCTATAAATGTAGACAGCTTTAGGTTCTTCGTAAAAGAGGCAATAGAGTTTGAACAGTATCGAGCGAATTATACTTATCAGACTTGGGCCCCTGTTGGTAAAACACACAAAACTGCCTAATGTTCCGTTTTTCTACAGAAAAGTTGAGCGGGGAACATGAGCGTTTCTTGCATTGTAGGCCGGCATGGATTTGGTTGTTTAGATTTGGACAGTTGTTTAGCTGAAAAGAGACAGGAACTATGCACCACTCCCCCCTGCCAATACGAGTAAGGGCCTATTTAGAGATCCCCTTTAGACGCTACAACTTTATTGCATGCGATAGCTCGCGCTGCTCGCGTCATGCAAAAATCGTATACAACTCCCATCATAACATTTGTCTGTTGCTACAATTTGTCGTATGATTTTAAAACATGTTTCAAAATCCTTCCCCTAACGACATTTTTCGTGTCGTACGCCCGAAACAATTCGTGTCGTAGGCTTGTCGTAAGCAAGTCTCATGCGACAAAGTTGTACCGTCTAAATCGGCCCTAATTGGGGCAATAAATCAACTTTTTAAGCTTCCTAACACTACAAACACACAAAGAAATCCAATGTAATATGATACGAAACTGCATGACGTAGTAGAATTTTGTGATTGCATTTATAATGTTTAGTTGAGAAATGAATATAAATTAGTGAAAATAATTGGCATTTTTGACGTTTCGATGATTCTATCGTCATTATCAAGGGAAGAGTGAAAATTTTTAGTTGGGAAATGAATATAAATTAGTGAAAATAATTGGCAGTTTCACTCTTTCATTTTCACTTTTCACTCACAAAATTTTTCACTCTTCCCTTGATACTCGGATGATCGAAACGTCAAAAATGCCAATTATTTTCACTAATTTATAATGTTACCGAGGAAACTTCAAAACTGTTGTCAACAGTTGTTTTTTTTCAAGAAGGTCATGACTTTTTTTAATGTAGTAGACATGTTTCGGATGATCCTTCATCCTTCTTCAGTACAAGTAACAGAACACGCTAGTGGAAACAGGCGGAAAATTACTTTTTTCCCCTCAGCAGCAATTAATTACTAGATTTTCTCTGTCAGTGGTAGCAATTGCAAATAACTACCCGGGTTTTTTCTCTATTAGTATCCTTGTTGTTCTCACAGAAGCACGCTGCGTTGTATAATTAATGTGCTTTAATATTTCATTTGCAGTTACTTTGCCGTCCTTATCACGATCCCTTTTAACAAAATATTACCCACTCATAATTCAGTAAAAATATATTGACATGATGCGTCGATGAGATATCGTAAAAGGTATACTTTTGTTTGAATTACTTGATATTCTTAATCAGGTGTTGCGGTGCGTGTTAGGTTGTTAGTCAAAATTAGAACCAGATTTAAATCCCACACCTGTAAATTATTTACATATACCGTGACAAATAGTTACCTTTATTTTCATGTGCAGGATAAACATGTTCAAGTAGGTACACCCTTCTGTACGAGTGAAGAGTGCTAATGGCTTACCTTTCGGCGTTTTCTTGTTTAATTCATATTGTTTATGACTGCTATTAGAAAAGGCCTAGCTTCCTTCCTTTTGGAATTTTCTTCGGCTGAGAGTTTTCTAGAAGGACTAAGCGCAGTCTAAAAGTTCCTCTCGGTTTTCTGAGAACACTGAGTGTGGGGACTTTTTGTTTTCAATTTGCGTGATATTTACCAAAGAATAGTTAGTTGTTTTGTTATTTCTTTGATGATAGAAAGATGTCAACGTATTGTCAAAATTACTAAGCAACTGAAAGCTGTGTCGGCAGATCTGACAGGAAAACCATCAACACCGCCATTTTAAACTGTTCTTTTGAAAAATAGCTAAGCTTGGACCCGACTGATCTAATCTATACAACTGTTGCATTTTCATCAGCTAGCTTATCTTCTAAGGAATCACCCAAACAACAGATTTTGATAAAAGCAAAGTTGGATAAAAATCAGTCGTGCACGCTGAAAGTGAATCAGAAAGTTGCTTCAGGCCGCGAGTCGAAAAGAGGTTTAAAATCTGCCTTAACTTGACTATTTTACTTATCTTTTTTATGCCCTTAGTTCGCAGAAAATGCGAATTGCTCTGGGGGAAATCCATTAAAATTATTTTAGCAACAATATGAGTTGTTGTATAGTTCCTCTTCGGTTTCACCTCGCAAAAAGCCGGTAAATCAGTAAACAAAGCTATTTGAGCGGCGTTTTCCTGTTTAGAGACAAAGTGTTGTTGATGAAACTGACAATAGCGCTAACTCTAGCTTTCAAACATAAATTGGTGTCGTTAGAAAAGGAACCGGCAAATTTTGTAACGTATTTGCTTTGCCAGACAAACAACATGTAAGACACAAGTCATTTCCCCAAGTTGTAAGAAGTTTTGATTAAAACATTTTGGGAGCCGGCTAATATGTGCATTAAGGTAGTGAGAGTGGTGAAAAACTGGCTATTGATATTGATTAAAATAATCGAATATTCGTTTTTTTCCTTGATGAAACAGTTTTTGTAATTGTTTTCTTCGGGGTTGAAACACAATAAAGCACGCGGGAAAGCGCGACAGGTGATCCATGGTCTGGGATCGAAAGTTTTGATTTATGCAAAGTTCTTACTTCACGTGATAATGAATAATTTCATATTTATTACTACAGTTATTATGAAATTAATTATATCCACGCTCGCCAAACTTGCTCGGCTTATCTTAAGACGTCGTTTCCGTTGCACATCACTTTACAAACAAATATGTCCACTAATATCGTAAACTGTTCGTGCGAGCCTGATCAGAAGAGCTTTATGGAAATACTCTCAAGAAAGTCAGTCAAGAAGCGTCGCCTGTTTTTGACTGAGACTCCGCGCCAGTCATGAATTACCATGAAGACAAACACAAAGAAGAAACCCTCGGAAAGGTAGTATCCGTTTGTTGACAGGTATTTTTTTTAAACAGCAACCAACACGCAGTATACTGAACCAAACAATGATTATTATTTAATACTTTTAATTCTTCGAACATTTAGATATGCAAAATCAGTTCGCAAGTTGTTAATTTACGTCTGCATGGCTGTATCGTCCGGCCTGACAAATAGACATGGTACATGCTGTATTTTTTTCCTCTGGGATGTGAAAACAGGCAGTTAAGGAAGGTATTCATTGTTAGCTCTTTTACTGATACTGGTGGTTCGCTAGGCTATAAAAGGAACTGATCGGCTTCACCGCCGTAAAGTTGTTTTCCCTGTGTTTTGCTACATTTGTAACTGACCGCTCGTCGTCAGATTTTGACTCGATGTGATCTCGCTCGCTAACTACAGAGAGACCTAAAAAAAAAGACGGAAAACAGTAACTTTATTCAGATTATAGAAGTAGTATAAATTGCATGATGTTCATCTCGGATTTTTAACGTATTCAGAAAACGTCTTGTAATTAATTTGAAGAGACCCGTCGATTTCAACTGATACTTCAAAAAATAAATTAAAGAATGATTTGCGGTCTGTCATAAAGGCTTAAAACAAACATTGTTATTTGTTAGACAAATATGTCAAGTATTGTAAGCGCGTTGTGCTAAGTTCCGACCCGATGTTGTTTCGGGAAAGTTTAATTTTCACGAAGCGTCCATTTTGTAAAATATTTCAACGGCCATAAGCGAAACTAAGGAGCGGGAAGGAGGCAACTGCTGCTAACACCGGGCAGGCAAAAATAGCATAAATGAAAGAATTATGTAAATTATTGTTTAAGATGTGCTTGGCGGCGATAAATTGTCAAGTATTTTCCAATAGGAAAGTCCCTTCTTTCGATAATTTCACAATGTTACCAGATATTGCTTAACAATAGAGCAGTATTCTGTCCAATTATTACTCAAAAGTCTTTATACTTAGCACGTACAGAACAAGTCATAAGTCAAGGGATTGAGCTGAACAAGTTTTTATAGATTTTGATTTTCTGATTTTTTTGACTCGTACGTCTAGGATAATTCCATTTTTGTGTACCTAACATCTCAGGGCAGAGTCTAAACCAGTCCAAATTTGCAATCGAAATTTAGCCGGACAAAAATATGCACAAAAATCAACGTTGCGAGGGAACCGAGAGGACTTCGATACATTTAAGGATATTAAGTTGAAATCATCGCGCATTCTTTTATATTCGTTCCTATTTTTTTCAAATAATGAAAATGAATTGCCAACTGGAAAGGTTATTGGCATTTGTCGCAGGTACTTAGCCGATATTTCATGACCCGGGTCTTCTGCCAGAAAGAAAATCACTTTGAATCTTCGCCACCAAGTGGCGTTGCCTTGACAACGATTCTAATCATCGACTGAGAGGTATTATGAAAATAACCTGTTTCTTAATGAAAGATTGACAGTTAAAACATGTTCTGCGCTTGTAATGATTACATGACAAATTGTACCGAATGAAAAGAGAAGACAGACCCGATACTGGCGCGCATACCCTTCTAGATTATCTTGATATAGGCCGGTAATATATATATTAGACTGTATTCCCCGCAGTGCACAGTTTTGCTAAACAACTGATGTCACTGTAATCAAGGCATAGGAGAAGCCACTTCTAATATGGTTCTTATTATTAGTCTAATTTGCATGTCAGACAAACAAACGTTCAAGGCTCACTGTCAGTGTGGCTTAAACTGAATAATAATAATAAAAATATTTTATGCTCGTACTTCAGTTTGGAACTGAAATAACAATTACTCTCGCCATAACCAAAATCTGTTTCGAGACGAATACTTTGAATGTGGAGGACGGAACGGGGTTTCCCTCCCCGAAAAACATGTCTTACAACGTTAAACATGCTTGTTTTGGAGGCAGTGAGACTCATAGAACATACCCTTCTCTCTATATATAGCCGCATTACTGTAATACTAAGCATTACTTAGTCAATGCACTGGATGGATGCTAGACTGTCGGCAGGCTGTTCACAGAGCATTTTGTTCAACCTGCATGTGTCCATTAGTTCCTTTGCGGGGCGTTGAAAACGTGTGAAAACACAAGCAATAACAAATTTATCGTGTTCTTATCGGGAAAGAAATGATTTATTTATTTATCTTTGTTCCGTGGCTACCAATCTTTTAATTGCCAACAATTTATTTAGATTCCAGTCAAAAATTTATTGTTCTTCTGAAACAGCATTTACTAGAGTTGTCACCCCTCTCCCTCTCTCCCTCCCCTCCAACCCCCCCCCCCCCCCCCCACCCCCCGTATACAATACGATATGACTCGTCTCCGCCATTGGCTAAAACTGAAGGTTCACATAATTAAACAGATTATTCACAAAGTCAAACATATATAAACACCTTTACTTTTATCAGGAGTTATTTTCAAGTTATTTCCCTCTATAAGGGTACCTTATCAATATCAGTGCGTCATTCGTTCGACTGAACCTCTAAATGTGTTTCAAGAATCAATTGAATATACCAATGACACATTCCATGATAGGCTTTTACCAAACTGATTCGAATAAAAAATATGCATTTGGCAAAGCATTTTAAGAGTCATTTCTGCGAAGTGCAAAATCACCTTCAAATTGAAGAAAGCCTCAAAATAATAGTTTTCTAAGGTAGAAAAACACCAAAGAGGTGATAATAAACCAAACAGGAACAAGGATGGTTGAGGATGGAGAAGATGAAGGACAATTTACTGATGACGGATTACGAACGGCAAACTTAAAAAGATGCGCCATCCGTGACGTAGCTCCTTTTAACTAAACTTTTTAAATAAATTGAACTTTTCTCCCATGCTGCGATTTCTCGCTGTTTCGATATGAGGCCTGGGAAAACCGCTGATTGTTTATTCCACTTCGGGATGATAATTTCTGTTCAATAAGCACGTATTATACTTCCTCGCAGTGTGATATTTCCTAACTTATATTTTTTCGACATCCAGTGTTTTATTATTTTTTTTTTTTTTATTCTTAACGTTTTAACAATAATTGATTCCGCAATACAGAAAAGCGAGAGTCAAGAACTTCTCCGAGTAAACACTGATTCAACTCGTCTTATAACACAGATGAAAACCGCCCCGGTTCAATAATTTATCGGGAATGTCCGGCCTTAGAAATGAAAGGGAGAAACAAAACCATGGAAAGTACTACATATCTACTGGCATTCTTGTTTTACTATAGCACAAGTAATTCAGTTGGTTCAAACAACTGATTTTATACACCTGTCAGCTACGAATTCAAAACTAACTAATTTACATAAAACACAATTATTTTCTAGTGCTAATAAAGTAGCTTCTTGTACAATTTTTCGAAGCGGCAAAATGATTCCTTTGTTTTTCTATATATTCAAATTTAACTCGTTTTTTTTTCTTTAAAATTCAAACCAATTTTTTCTGTGGTTTCATCTGAACCCAAATCTTTTGATTGCCAATTCTTCGATTTTTAACGGCCTTCTCGAGGCCTTGATGATTAAGAAAACATTTTCCGAGGAAAGATCACTAAATAGTATTACAAGTAAACAGCTACTGCTCTGCTCGGATTTTTCGCTTTATGTTACGCGTGTAGTTGAATTGGCAATTAGTTCAATGGTGACGAACGTTCGTTATCAAGCCAATGTTGGCCATGTTGCCAGTAATAACCAGTGTTTTGCGACATAAAATGTCATGTTAAGTAATAGGTCATTATTAACTCGTGCTCAGGCGCCAAATCATTGCCAAGAAAAAAGGAAATACAAAACCATGTACAGGGTACCTGCTAAAAGGCAACCACGAGCAGGTATTTAAATATTTAGGAATTATGTGGTTTTTACCACCCGATTTTACATCCAATTATTTTATAGCTCAGCAGAAACCTTTTTGCCCAAATGAAGCAAAGTTCCTGGAACATTTCAATTTGCATTTTTTTTGCGTCTGTTTCAGAATGAATCGCATGAAGAACGTAAGATACAAACTACAATGCTGGTTTCCTATGCAAATTTTTGTCACTTTCTGGGATTATTACCCTACTAATGCCGATTAAATTTTAACAGTTGCGTACTTCAGACAGTCGGTGACAAGTGCTCGGAACAAACATCTTCAGTTTGAATGTTTGCGTAGGTTTAAATCGACTGTTTTCCTACTAATTTCAGGTGATGTTTTCGTGTACGCTGCCTCCATGCTCACCGACAAGAAAACAAACGAAAATCGCCAGAGAAAAAGAAAGGAAGAAATCGCTACAAAAAGGCAAGGATCGCTACAACATCGTCAAAGGCCTTGCAGAAGGCGTGGATGGAATTTCCTTTGAAAGTCTGCTCAAAAGACGACATTACCTACGAGCGAGAAATAATTACCTTATCCTTGAGCCCTTCGATGATACTGAAGACTACCGTAAGTATTACAGTATTAAAATGGAAGCGTGTGTGGGTGTGTTTGTGCATGCTGGCAAATGTAATAACTGAAAGCTACATGCTCAGTATTGTTTTGTAAACTGCCTGAGATGCATGTTTAGCTTATATGCGGGTCGCTGGAAACTGCGGCACTTTTGAGGTTTCATTAGATTTTAGCCAATGTATAGCCTGCTAGTTCAAAATGGCCGAAATATAGTGTTACTGTAGTGGATACTGAGCTAAATGGCAAGGATGCTGTACTTAAATTAGGGATATGGCCGGGTATCCCACTGTTATTTTCGTTTGCTGGTTGTTACCTGTAGGAGGTGCGCATTGCGATAAACGTTGCTCAAAATTCTAAATTTATTAACGCCGTCTTTCTCTTTTCATAAATTCTTCTGAACCAGGCTGACGAAAGAAGTTCTTGTCTTCAATAACACAATCACCATGGTTAAAAAAGGGTATGTGCGGGGAGGTGCAAATTTATGTCAACTGTGAGGGAGATAAATGAACCATTTGCCTGCTGCATGGAAAGTTGACATTTTAGCCGTTTTCCAAGATGTCGATGTTGTCAACTAAAGAACGATTTGGCAGAGAAAGTTTGGCCGTTTTAGATTCCCATTTGCATTGACAAGAATCCAAAACTAAAAGAAAATTGGCAAACTGGTGTTTATAAATTTAAAATGCTTTGAATAATTATAAAAGTAATATATAATAATGATAAGAACCTTCCCAGAGTCCTTTGCAACTGGAAATTTTTCAATGCCAAATAACTTTGTAAATTGGAGGCCCAGAAGGGTGAAGCACCACAAGGTAATAGCATTTACCGTAAAATAACTCTCATATCAAACTTAGTGTGATGACGTCATTAGTCACGTGACCACGCCCGAAAATGCGTTTTTGTTTACTGTGACAACAGGCTTCTATCAATTGAAAAGCAATCAATGTAATCAGAAAGACATTGATATGGGGCATTTTGAAATGGCCATTAGACCTCGGGCATTTGAAATTTAAGGGGCTATACAAGAGAGGAAAAAAGAGAGAGACTGGGTAACAGCCAATATCTCATCGAATGTAAGGCGCATAGTAACACAAATTTACATGTGGATAGATGTTCATGAGAAGGACACGTTTTAGCAACTTCGTTATCGTGACGTCATAGGTCACGTGACCAGATTGCTTTGAATAATTCAAATTGCTTTAAAAGTATATTATGCTAATGAAACAGCAATTTATTCCCCAATTGTGGAAGATATTTAAGTACAGTTTTTGAAAAAAGGCCACTATAATTTTTTTCTTTAAAATTTAAGCAGGAAAGCAGAGCAGTTTGTCATTGAGAATGCCTACGCTGAGTTATTTTTAAAGTTAAAGTTAAAATTAAACTTGGGTACAAGGTTTGAATATATGCTCTTTCTACTGACGTTGACGGTTTCTCTCCATTTTGCCTCCTTCATGGCAAAGATAGATGTATTTTCCTATTCGACCCAGTCTCTCACGATTTGGGAACCAAAGCGAGGCTATTTATTTTCGCGGCGACACAGAGGATTACGTCAGCTTGATATGACGGAGATTTGACGAAGATTTGGCGTGTTGGCGGTTTAGCGAAGGAGAAAGTGGTTTGCAAAATCTTTGCTCATTGTTTTTCTTCGTGCTTTGTACCCAAGAGTGGCGGCTAAAACGTTCTTGGACAGTTGACAAGACAACATTTCTGGCTACATTACTCTGGAAGTCGAGTCCATCTGTCGAAAGAAACAGCTAAGTGCTATATTTTATTCCTTCTGATTATCGACCTTTTACGACATTTTAACGGAGTTGAGCTCACGTAAGCTTAGCTTATAAGCTTACTTCTGTTAGCTACAAAGGTTTTTAGACCTTTTCTTGCTTCGTATTAATCATTACCTGTTTGTTTGATATTATACCAGTGCTCACTTTTGAGGAGCTTTTAAAAAAAGCCGAGCGACGGTGCGGAAAGGAAGTCAATTGACCTCAGCTATTAAGTTTGGTAAGTTTGGTCGTTCCTACTAAGTGATAACTTTATGATAATTAACCTTACCATGACCTTACCTATTGTACAGTACCGGTCAAAAAGTTAGTCGACAGTTAAGACTTAAGCTTACTTCTCGAAAGAAGAATGAGTTTGTTTTCATTTCTATCGGCGTTATAAAGTGTCTTTATCGATCAACTTCAATCAATTGAAACGATTACTTTTTCACGGAGATATTCACCCAAGAAACTGCTTTCGCTTTGTCTAAAATTACCTCAAACGATCTGTAGCATTACAATGCCAACAAACAGATGCTTTAAACATTTTTTTGGCATCATGGGGATAACTAATATTTATATATCTTCGCTGTGAAAACGAAAATCCCGCCGAGACCGTACTGGTAGATCAATGAATATTTTCCCACTGGCATTGAATTAACTAGCCTGAGAAAACAGACGTCGTTTCGCGTCGCAACTGGTTCAATTTATTTGTGTATAATTGTCGCTTCATGGGTGCTACAACAACTGAACAAGCATCAAGCAACTCTTATTGATGGAAATTTAACGAAACCTGATCGATGTTCATAATTCATCCTCATCATACATCGATGGAAAATTGAAAGTAAATAAGATTTAAGCTTAAGTTTACCTGCTTAAGTTAACTATACATGTAGGTCTATATTTTTAAAAAATCCGGTTAAAATTTCCAAATAACGTAAAGTACTGTAATTAACTCGGTTATAGTTTGGTTATGATATTTTAAATTAGGGTCCCTCTCAATCAGTGTGCTTTGCGGTCCCATGTTATTGTTTTCATCCGGGGAAATCGATCTCTGTGTTGTTTGCAGCAAGTCCGATTTCGAAATTGTGCTAACTTGGGTTGTCTAACTGCTTTTTGTGGCCAGAACAAGGTCAGAATCCAGCAAAAAGTAGTTTTTTAACTTCAAGCTGCTATTTTCGCTGCACCCAAAAATGGCCGCCATAACAATATATACGCGCAATGGCGACAATGCACACTGGTTGAGAGGGACCCTTTGACATTCTGAGGTTACACTAGTGTAGATGATATGATTTACGATTCACTATTGCCATGATAATTTCATTGTAGAAAATCAACTTTTGATGTAGTGCATTTATTTAGATCTTAGGTACGGGTCGCACTACAGCCAATTTTGACCAATTTTGTTTATTCAATTTTGTTTATGCAGAGGGCAGCTGCTACAGCTCACAACAAGTGTGACTGAAATCCTTCACTAGAACTGATGGTTATAATGATCTAGATGATAATGATTGCAATATTAATTTTCGTTTCCCTTCTTTGTTTTTACAGACACTGTTATGCAATGCTGTTAATCTCATTGGGTGACTTGAAAGAGCAGCCATGAAGCACATGCTGCTATATGATAATTATCATTACTTTCTAGCAGTAACACTATACTTTTAAAAAAACTAAAGCATTTTTCCTAAAAACGTTTTATTCACTATTTCAGTGACTTGCTTTCTTTCTTTTGCTTGATATTTTTTTTGCTTAATTTTATCACTTATGTATTTCAAAACTCAATTTAACCATAAATTATTGAATGTTCAATTACCTGCTTACCGTGAAAATGGTCTATATTTTGGGGGCATTTTTCTGTTTATTCCGTTTGATAAATAGGTTGATTATTACTGCGATTATGAACAAAATCAAACTGGATTCGGTTCAATTGTGTTACATTCTTTAATAGCGAACTTGCACAAAATTTCATTTTGCTCAATTGATTTTTCAGTTTGATTTTGTTTCATTAGACACCGGGACTATATCACACCTAATGTAAATAAAAATAGCCACCATTTGATGCGAAAATATGCATGGATATTTGTTTGCGGACATTATCTGTTCCTCAAAGCTCACAGTTTTCCTTGAGCTTCACTCTTGGAAATCTATTTGCTTCTCGGAACAGATAATGTCCAAGGACAAATATCCGAACATATTTTTGAAGCCAAATGGAGGCTATTGTAGTTATTATCCTTCAAATATTTTTTCACAAGGCCGCTCTGTTTGCCGTGGAAGATCTCAGTCGGCCAAGCTGTTAAACATCAAAATAATTCTGTTGGCGTTCAAAAATATTTCTAGTCTGTTCAAAACAATCAGTTTTATTTAATTTAGCAATTTATTTGAGATGAAAACTGAACCTGTGAACGTGAAACGCAAATTTTCCAAACTGGGTAATATCACTTGGGGAATATCACCCGGATATTCCCCAGTTTTGGCTGCGTCACGTGACGTGTTTAGACCAATCACACGCAAGAAAAAATTTTGATGGATTATAACAGTAATTATACAAGTTGTTGGAACAAGGAACTGTGTTGTAATATAGGTTTTAATCCTGGCGTTAAATAATTTTTGTCTTGAGTAGTAGTTACCAAAGCAGAAAACTTGACCCGGAACTTGTCTACCAAAATATTGGCACTGATATATGCCACATCTGGGTTACTATCAATATGTGATAAAACTAAAATGTTAACAATCACCGTTGAATGAATAAATTGTTGGCAGATGATTAAATTGCGTTTTCAATGACTTGTCCATCTGAAGACGCAACTTTGTGGGGTTGGGTGTTCCAATTGAACTAACTATATCTGTACAATACATGACCTGTACTCAGGAATGGCTTCCATTTTCCTCAACATTTCCAACTGGTGGGGGTAGAACCATGTCAAAGAAACGGATGATCACCATACCGTTTAACATTTTGTACATGTGGTGCATTTTCTGGGCAAAAGATAGATAGAGGATGTCGCACAAGAGAGAAAAACAAACCTCTGGTACCCTGGGTCTTAATCTGTAACACAGTAAAGTTGCACAATACAGACCACTGAGAAGCTTTTCCCATGTTTCTCGCTAATTTTGGTCGAGACCATCATTCTCACTTGGATAAAGATTCCATGTGATCTATTATATTATATATTACTTTTAGCCGGTACCACTTGTAATAATAATAATAATAATAATAACATTTATATTGCGCAAATTCCATAAAAATGTTCAAATGCGCATAACAAAGCCATTAAAATTACAATTAAAAGATAAAATTACAATAAAAAGCTATGATAAAAATGCCCGGCGAAAAAGGTGAGATTTTAGCTTGAGAATAGAGAATAGCTTGCGTTTCGTTCGTGTAGCAAAATTATGAGATAAACTATGCGAAAAAGGAACCTTTATTGTCATTTTAAATGTCAGAGGAATTTTCAAATAAAGCCGTTTTTTGGCATTGAACACTCATAGTCCCGATGATGCAAATACGCGAAAATGAATTTCGAGTCACAATTTTTGCAATTCGTCCATGAGATATCAGAATTGATCATGATAGAATACGATTTATCCCAACCCCAGCAAATGTTTGTAGCTGGCCATGGAACATTTCGTTTGGATAGATTTCGTGTAAATTAATTTTCTGAAATAATGCCCCTCTCCCCTTTCCAAAAACGGTTGGCTCATTTGTGAACAACATTCACCTATAAGGTGTTAATTGATTAGAATTATTATGTCACAAGGGTACATCTTTTTTCAATGTGTTAACATTATATAAACATCAATAATCTTCTACCCCTTTTTTCGAGTACACTAGCTGATTTGGAATTTTTAAAAAAACCTTCCCCCCAACCTCAAAAGACCTTAAAAAGAATAAGTCCCCCGGGGCTTAAAGGTGTTTTTTGGTAGTTTTCAGCTGAGCTGAGGGATGGGGTGATCAGTGATATGACGGCCCTATTGATTGCAAGCAACAAATACTATAATTAAGCATAATTAATTAAACTTTGCGCAATTTAGCCATTGCGCGCAATGTTGCACCGTATCCGGGCCTTTCGGATATTCGCTTCATTATATTTTCACAAATATATACAATACAATACTTTAAGTTAAGGTGCAAATATGGAGAATTACTGAGAAAGGACCGTTACAAAACAGTCAGTTCTTGCAGCGAAGAGAGCAATAAACCTTATTTTGTTTTATTTTTAGCTTTGTGAAAACATTTTCAAAGTTATCATTGTTCAGCTTGCGTACAGAGTGGCAGATGTCTCCTATAATAGGAGACGTCTGCGCGCAGGCTAATTGTTAATTGAACAGAACAAGAAATGGGTTATGTATGACCGCCTTAAAAATATAGTGTCATTTATACCCTAACTCAACGATAGTCAGAATCTGGAAAGTAAACGCCAGAAAATATTGCTGAAACGCCGTTTACATCAGCCTGACGGAAAGGTGGGTCTTAATAGAGAAGGGGGGGCTTATTACAAATTCTGACTTCCAAAGGGGGGGGGGGGGGGGCTAAATAGAGCTTTTACGGTACTTTTTAGCTTTATCGATATTGCTATGATGTTGATGGCAATATTCTTACGTCAGTAGGATCATCAGCATTAGAGAAATGCACTCAAACTTTTTCTCTACTTTCGTTTCAGGAAAAGAAACCACATTTCTTCCCCTTCAGGACATGTGGTTTGAGGGGTACTTTGCATTTGAATCACTGCTGAATCCGGCGCATTTTATTCGTCGACGCGGAGAGAAGCTACGTCTCCAGAGGTACGAGAACTCGCACTTTTTTAAAGAGGACTCTAGCTTCAAGTTGACAAGAAAACGATGCATAGGTAAGCGGTACTACAAACTGAAAATTGATTTGTTTTTATAAACATAATGAGAACGGAAGTTGACAAGAGTTTAAACTCCCGCCTACGTTTTGCCTGAAATAGCCCTTTTCACAGTTAACCTGAAATATTTGCATAACAATACAGCTAAACATAGAAGCGAGGCAATTTCGGGCACAAGCCCCCAAAACATCGTGATTTTCTTGAGCTCCTTGAACTATGTTAGTATAAAAATAGTTTTAAAACGGAGAGGAACTAAATATACAACTCTTTTAGTTAAAATTTGCCGTAAAGATCGTAACCCAATCTCCCTATTGCTTATGCGAATCTACTATTTATTAATAGAGACAAGTCGTTTTACAATTTTTTCTAAAAACAACGTTAACTAAAAGAATTGTAGTTCTTCTGCATTTTAAAACTGTTTTTATACTAAAAGAGTTGAAGGAGCTCAAGAAAAACACGATGTTTTGTAGCTTGTGCCCGAAATTGCCTCGCTTCTATGTTCAAGTGTATTGTTATGCAAATCATGCGCTCTCGGCGACTCTCGGCGACTCTCGGTCGGTTCTCGTGGACTCTCGTGCGCTCACATGACAGTCCGCTCACATCGAATTTGAACCCGCTCAAATTTTTCTTGAGAGTCGTCGAGAGCTTTCTCTCGTTTTGCCCGATGATAGTCGCTGGTGTATTTCAACTCTTGGCGACTCTCGTTGTTTTGTCGGGAGATCGTTTCAGAATTTGAACGTATGAACGAACATGACATAGCTGTTTACGAAACAAGCGAGGTTGTATAAATCACGTGTTCTGCACAACAGCCATTTCGAACAAACAAAATGAAGCTTATAAATTCACAATTAATATACTGTATGCTTATGACAAACAATATAACAAAAGATAATATAAATTCCGCTTTTAAATTCGATTTTTAAACAGTATTAGCTTAAAATTATAAACGAAACTAAAGCCAGTTTTGTGCATGAATAGATGCATGAACGAGTAAAGCTTCGACTGTATAAAAAGTTTTGTATGAAGTTTTAACCTCACCTGAGCTCCACGTGTCGTAAATTTCTCTTGCGAAGACCACTTGTACCCATGTCTTGAAAGGAAATCCGCAGAAAGAGAAGAAAATATGGTCTGTTTGAAGCTTGTAAAATACGCCGCAAATATCACAACAAAACAACATGCTGCGACAACGCTGATATTCCAAAACGCGGCTGCCACGTAAATTGGCGGGAAAACATTCCCGGTCGTGGAGACTGGGAAACAAAAGAGTAGTCGCCTGGGTAAAAACGTGTTTTTCTTGAGTAGGCCCTGTAGGTAATGGTAATGGTTTATATAGCGCATTTTCCAAAGTTCAAATGCGCTTCACAATTCAACTCAGGGATGAGATCGGACATCAGCGTTGTAAAGACGCCTATGGCAGCCGCTATCAGTCCATTCAGTGATCTCACCCCACCCACCGAACCCATGTGAACAGGCCAGACCACAACACCGGGGACTACGTCCCATACTCTTTTCGACCTTTTCGAACAGTGATGTTGGTTCTTTAACGTCCCCTACTAATTAAATATCAGAAGGTGTAAGAGACAAGGCCAACGGCTTAACGTCACCGCCCAATGACGCGATCATCCAGCATGATCTTACCAGTTATTTTAAGACCCTGAGCCCGCGACCTGCCGCTCTGCAGTCTGGCGCCCAACCAACTGAGCTAACCAGGCTGCGGTTTTGTTACTTGGTTTTTACACAAATTAATCAGTCAAATAATATTTTATTTCCTTGTTCATCCAATGCCCCGCCCCCAAGAGCTCTTGGAGGTGGGGGAAGATAGACCCTGGGAACGAGGTTGGTCAGATAGCTGACCTTGTCGGCTTTTTGACCTGAGACCCCTCTCTTGTCTGGCCATGGCGGCCATGCTTTACTGACAATAACAAGTGATACATTTCTCTGCTTTTCAGCGTGTGTAAAGGTAGGCTCACGAGTTTGGGCAAGAGCAGAGAAAGGTTGTTTCCTTCGAGGTGTCGTGACAGCGATGGACGATGAAATACATGTACAGCTTGAAAATGGCAAAAAATAAGACACAAGAAAGAACATCCAGAGTCCGTAGTAGCCGACGCCATACCCCACGTCATGGAAGTTGAAATCGGTACGAGGGTGTTGGCCAAGTGGTGCAATCGGTTAGACACTTATTATCCGGGAACTGTCACTGCAGTCCGACGAAGTTTCTTTGACGTCAGATTTGACGACGGAGACAAAGGCATCAACGAGCTTAGAGAGTTACGAATTCTTAAGAAAAGAGAGCCAGAAGATGGTAAGCTAGCTATACATAGCAGCTTATCTCCTTCGCAGCCGTTATTTGTGTCGTCACGCAAAGCTTCTACTAGAAGAAGCGTTGCGTGACAACACAAATAACGGCTGCTAAGAAGGCTACATAGCAACCAGGACAGTTTTCTAATGACTGTTGTTAAACTAAAGCCAAACCACAACGCCACCCACCCACCCTGAGGCAGAATTTAACTGGTTTTTAAAGAGGTAGCCGTTGTATGGAGGTTTCAATAAGAGTAAAGTGTATGGACAGGCGCAAGGTGAAAACGAAAATTCCTGGCCGTTGTGGCTGTTAGTGAAGGTTCTGACTGTACCTCAAAAGAATCGCTTTTGGCCTCAAATACCCGGCAAATAGTGTGGTAAAGTTACTTTTTGTTGTCGTGTCAAAGAAAGGTATAACATGAATAGTTGTGGCGGATTGTGGAGAGTCAGTGTTGGAGAAGACGTTTTGGGGGTCACCAACGACAGTGCTTCTCAAAAACTACCCTCACTCGGACTTATTACACTTGACATATAACTGGTGCTCGGTTCACACTCATAAACCTCAACAACTGATACTCTCTGAACCCCATCATGTATCAGTAGTTCAGTGAGCCGGGTTTTTGAGTGTGAACCGAGCATCAGAGAGGTTAAGAGTGGTTTTCTTATTACTGACGTAAAACTAAAACCAAAGTAATCATATCTGACCAATACGTGCTCAAATACACTAGTATTCTTTTTGTGCGTGTCTTTCATTCAGGTGGAAAATCGCTCCCTCCTTGGTCATCACTGGATGGAATTCCTCGCATTGCGGGAGGCTTGTGCATCGACTACGGAGATCTCATAACAGCAGGTCCCAGCCTGCGTCCCAGCTGCCTGCTCAACGGAGAAACGAAAGACAAGATAACGATAGACTATGAAATCATTTCTCCGCGCGATTCGCCCGTGGAACGCGTCTCCAGTCCATCGGAGCACGCGGACACGGCAGAGCTAGCCGACCATGAACACTTGGGTGATCATCAGATGGAGAATCACGGTGAAAACGAACGCAATACCGACAACCACGACAATGTCTTCGGCTTTGAAAACAATTACCATTACCTTACGCCGGACATTTACGAAGTGGAGCCGAGAAATCCAAGTCAGGTCAGCGGAAGTTCAAGCGACAGTGGCTACCATGGAAACAACCATAATCGACAACGGAAAATCGGTGTGTGGAAGGCCACCAATTGTGAGTGCATGCTTTAGTGACGCGTATTAAGATTTAAGAATGGAGCAAAGAGATAGCATATGATGCACCGAAGATAGACTGCGAAATTAATGTGAACAGGAATCGATTAAAATTCGGCCCTAATCATGGATTAGCTAAATCTTGCTTTGAACAACAGGGCCCTGGTGAATCAGAATCTGTTAGCTTCTAACGATCAAACACTGGTTAGATAGGAAGCGAGATTTCAGCTCTTTCAGAAAGTTTGTCTCACTTTTTCTGTTCCTTACTATTTTAAAAATGTATAACTCGTACTTTGGTGGGCTATTGATATTTTCCTTTATTCATTTGACATTTCTGTGTGTGACTTCTTCGCAAATTATTCGCCCTTCATTCCAATTTCACTTGTATATCTTTATGATCACTAGCATGCACTCCATCCTCGCAAAATTTTATCTTTGCATTTTTCTTACTCTCCCCTCTCCCACTCAGTCTAACTGTCCCTCTCCTCTCCTCTTTTCTATCTCCTGTTCTTCAGCTCAACACAACGTGTTCCGCTGTGGGAATAAGTCCCAGTTCCTCTCTCCCTTGAGCTATCTCTCGCACCTGCACGTCCCAGGCCTTTCCGATATCTCCGATGTAGAGCGTAACCTTAGTGAGTTGAGTGTCACTTCCAGTGTTGACAGCGGTTTTAGAGGCAGCGGTCATTCCTTCCGTCTACGGGATAGGTCTCCGGTCAGATGTAAGTGTGCCGAATGACCATGCATGAGCACTGCACGTGACTTGATCTATTCATCACGTGCTAGCACGTGATACTGACGTCTGATTCGACAACTTAACACAGTCACGAGCTTTTTCTAGAACACTTCACTTGCAACCTTTCGCACGTTCTGTCACACAGTACTCTCTCCTTCTTCAACTGACTATAGATTATTGCATGGTACATGGTAACAATAAAGAATAAAGGAAACAACCGGTTATCTAGTTCTCAGGTAAAGTCTGGAACCTGTTTTAAAGCCCCGATCAAACGGTCTCGACATTTGTTGAGTCATGTTGAGAGATGTTGAGACCATGCAGTGTCAAACGGCCTCAACATTTCGAGAACAAAAGAAATGTTGAGAAGGTATCGAGACAAAGGTGTTTTCTCAACACCTCTCAAATTGAGAGGGGTGTCAAACGACCTCAACATCGGCTATCAACAAATGTTGAGGCAAATGTTGAGACCGTTTGATCGGGGCTTAACCTGCGATCAGTTTAGTTACTCTTTACGCGACCCTCGGGAAGAGAAAAACGAGGGGAAATTAGCCTGATCGCGGGTTACATGTACACCTGCATGCGACCCATAAACTCAGCAAAGGTTAACTATTTCAAATACATATTGGATATTACATCACTTTTACAGACAGCCAAGTTAAGATAAAAATTTTCAGTAAAGGAAAACCTCTTCAATTTACCTCTAAGAAACACGTTACATTTTCAGAAAGATTCCAGAAGTCATTTTCAGCTCACGATTCATACATTGTAAATTTTAGGACAATTCAGGTCAAATCAGCCCCACCCCAACCCCGTTAATAAATCCAACCACGATACCAAGCTCTTTCTTAAAAGGTAACGTTGCTATGTTTTCCCAGGCCCTGGTCGGGCAGTACCGGTGTCCAAAGTCCAAGAGCACTCCTGGAAAAGAGAAGAAAAGCACGAAACCGAGGCAGGGATACAGGAAATAGAGAGTACAGAGGAACTAAATGGAACGCTTCCCAGTGGACCGATAGGTGAGTGAAGAAGGGTATTCACCCGGGGGGTACTCCCTGGCTGGGGTGTGCGGCCTGCTTCTTGAAACCCTTACCCTATTTCAGACCAAAATATGTGATTTTCCATACCCTATTTCAGACCTGACCCAAAACTCGATAGCTTTTTTCAGACCTATAAAATTAGTACACGTATCTAATACATGGCTTCACTACCCAGGAATGGGTTCTGTTTGCGTAAACATTTGAGATGGCCAGAGTGCAAAACATACCCTATTTCAGACCAAAATGTAATATGAGTCATAAAAAGTCAAAGGTTTCACCAATCCTAAGACTGGTAGATTAGACAAGCCTATCGTACACTCTCTGTTGTAGGATTTCTGTAGTATGAAACTGAATAGGAGTATTGCTACTCCTCCTGGATGATGGGATGTTGGTACATTGTAGGTTACTCCCCCCCCCCCCCCCCCCCTTCCCCCACTGCACCCCTACCCCACCCAGGTTGTTCTAACAACATTCGCTTTTAGAAATCGGTATTGTTCTTAAAAGCGTTTTGTTTTGTTTTTCAAAGGTTTGGAAACAGTTATTTGATTTGGCTCGCTTTTGAAATAAAAAAGCCACTGCAAACATGGATGCTGCCAACATCATGACTAGTCTCGTTTTCATGGAGAGGCAATCTCAGTAGAAACCTCAACTTCGAGACAGACACTGTTTCTACGCAACTCCGACTGAAACCATGGAAACAAGCAATCTTCAAAATGGAGCATGCGTACTAGAACTGAATAGTCCGTTGGCTTGAGCCGTATTCGGGCAGATTTGAACACAACTGTTTAATATGCTGTAAAACATCGAACGATGAACAGCGCAGATGTATAAATAGTATATTTTTTAAAATATGACACAGAAAAAAGCATTTCAATTGTTGGCGACTTGCTTTTTCTTTTATCGAGAAAAAGGGGTGATAGTGAAAAATGCAAGCCATCAAGGCAGAGAAAGCGAACGATGCAAGTTCTACAAGAACACAAGTCAACAATGGCTTTAAAAGCGTTAAGCTACAGTATTACTAACGCAAAATAGAATACATCAAATTAAATTAGAAAGCAACATTGCTATGCTAAATACACTTTGGCAAGGTATCACGTGAACAAATCAGTGTACGAATAAGATGAAAGCCAAGAATAATAGAGATTACTTCGCATGAGTACGATTTTTAGAGCGGTTTTTAATTGAGTGTCGAAAGCTGAGTAATCGTTCTTTGGTTTTGCTTTACTGCACTCTGATTGATTAAAAAATCTCGCGCCACCTTCTCGACCAATCAGATGCAAAACCATCGCGACTTGGTCGCACGCGTTTTCCCGCGCTTGGCGCCGGTTACGCGGTGTACATTTGCGGCTTTGAGTTCTAATTGGTTCATTGTGTTGTTTACGTTTGTTGTAATTGGCCATTGTAATTGCTTTTGGTTTTGGTTTCAAGACACTCAATTGGAAACCGCTCTATTCATTAGTTGCGAGGAATCACAAGGAAAGAATGAGTAAGTTTGTGACCCTTCGTTGAGGTGAATAAACATTTCGCAAGCGAACTCACCACAAAGTAATTAGTTTATATTAGTTGATTATCTGTCAGCACTTATTTAATAATGAAAACAGGTTTGTTTTCATTATGATTCAACTCTAATCTGCTGCACAAATAATCTGGAAACATATTCAATATTATTTATTTAATATGTACTGTAAATAAATAAATAAACAAATAAATAAAAGTTTCATATATATTAACAAGTTCAAACAAGTTTTGATTTTATTTGAAGGGCTATAGAGGCTTGTTTTTAATTTCAATCTGAACAGGAAACTACGGAGCCCTGTAAGGGACATGCAACTTGTCGATTTGTCGCGTTGTCGAGTTGTTGAGATGTCAAATTGTCAAGTTGTCGAGTTGTCGTGATATCAAGTTATCAAGATGTCAATATGTAAAGTTGACGAGATGTCAAGTTGTCAAGTGGTAATGATAATGATGCTGCTGCCGATGATGATGATTTTTGTTGTATTTTAAAGATGGTCATTGTCGATGACGACGATGACGATAACGACGACGACGATAATGACGATGACGACGACAACGACGATGACGACGACGACGACAATGACGACGACGATGACTATGACGACGACGATAATGACGACGACGAAGTTGATGACGTCGATGATGACGACGTCGATGATGACGACGACGACAACAATGACGACGACGACGACGACCACAACAACGATATCACTCTTACATGCATTATCAGCAAAATAGATAGCAAAAACCAGACGAAAGAGTTCAAAAATTTAATTTGTAAGACTTTTGACTTTATTCTTTCTTCATATTACATAAATGAATAAATTATAAAAACATAAAATAGTTCTTCGCTAAAATTTTCTTTTGTGCGCGACAGTAGAGGACCCACTGTGATTGGCATTGTTTGTGTGTAGATGGAGAAATAAACTTTAAAGTTAATGGGTAACCAACCAACGTGAAACTCAACTCACTTGGGGCGGCAGTATATACTTTTGTGTCTATCACAAGCCCTGGAGCCTCCTTCACAAGCGTTATTTGTGACGTCATACAACGCTAGTGTGGAGAATAATTGCGTGACGGAGAAGCCTTGCGTGACGACGAAAATAACGGCTGTGACTGAAGAAGACTATGAGCATGAGGTGAAGCCCATTTCTTCTTCGTTCCCAGTCTCCGGAATAAATAAATAAATAAATAAATACAATATGCATCATGGTGTTCAAAGAATTCATGTAACTTTTTGAGAAGGATAAAAGAACTCGATGTGATACTTCTGAGCCCAAGAGTTGAAGATTTCGCTCTCCTGTCGAAGTCTTTTAAGACCTTGAAAGAATTGCTGTTTAACTCTTCTCTCTTGACTCATACAATCCTGCTGCCAGGAGTCTGGGACCCAGTAGAACAGAGGAACGCTTCCCAATCTAAAACGAATAAAACCGACATCAAAACTACTTTGAATGTAAATCAAGAGCGCAACATGATTTCAAGTTTGAAAATTTATTAAGCAAACACGAATATCTCTCAAACGGAGAAATCGACAAAGCGCGTGGACTCCAATCCAGTACCTAGACTTTCTAAAAGCCCTTTCCAATATTATTTTCCCTTTCGTTGGTTTTGGTTCTCTGGCAAGTCTATACAGTACCCAGAGTCCGCGTTACCGTCATCCAGCGGCAGGAACGGACAACAATTACCTCTGGGATAAAGCGTTCCGTATGACATGCGCAGTAGATCTGAATCATGGCGGAACGCTTTTTCCCATATCCTTAATGCCCGTTCCTGCCGCTGGATAAGGATAACGCGGACTCAAATTAGAAACGGCGGCGAGAGAAGACGCTTTACATGCGTAATAGGAACACGGGTTAGTATGAACATGAAGGATATTTTACACGTCGAGTTATTACCAATCAACATCATATTAATAACGTTATACACAGGGCGTTTTATTCTGTTGTTGCTGTTTATTTTGTTTTGGCCGAAAAATATGTGTTTGTTTGGAGCTACTTTAATACGTTTCAAGTTAGTGTGGTAAGTTTAGTTTTCATCTCACTCCAGTTTACTCTACTTTACGTCAGAGCGTTTCTTCCATTTTTAACTCGTGAATGTAGACTGCGAGCAGTCCCTCTTTTTTTCTGATATCGAGCGCGAAGCGCGAGTGAGCGGAAATCGATCGCGAAGCGCGAGCGAGCGGGAGATGGGCCGAGCGGAAGTGAGTCACGAAGTGACGAGTGGAAGTGAGTCACGAAGTGAGAAGAGCGAAAGACTCACTTCGTGACTCACTTCCACTCGTCACTTCGTGACTCACTTCCGCTCGGCCCATCTCCCGCTCGATTTCCGCTCACTCGCGCTTCGCGCTCGATATCAGAAAGAAAGAGGGACTGCTCGCAGTCTATCGTGAATGCAGAAGCGATAGCATTTGGTTGACAAATTTCACCCGCTCGGTCGATGGGCTGTAAACTATAATCACACTATTGATTTGTGTCATGTCTGACAAATCTTCGCAGCAATACTCGAAGACTTTCCGATTCTTCTTATCCCTCAAAGCAATACCACGAGCTCCCGCCAGTATTCCTAAAATTGTCAGGTAAGCGAGGCACTATAAGACAAACTTATATGACGTACCTTTCACAGGGATTCTCCAGCTCCATACCATATACTCTGATTTGAGGACAAAATTGTCGAACGAGACTCAAAGTGTAGAATCTTGTGGAAATTGGAAGGTCCTGCCTGTAAAAAGACACAACACAAACAAAACTATTTAAAGCAGCTATATCACGGCGTATTTAGTTATTTTTTGTGTAAACTAATTGTAGCTGGTGCGCCCCTGCAGACCTTGCTCGTCAAGTCTGTAGGACGCACCGTTACCATAGCTAAGTGTACTGACCACGGTAAATAAACGTCTTATCTTATAGAATCTTTTTGCAATGCACAAAATTGCCTTCAAATTGGACGAAACTACAAATAATGGTGACGTAAAGACGTAATATTATAACAGAAAGAACAACGACGATTAAGATTGAGACAGATTACGAACGACGAACTTCTGTATCACTTCTGGACTTCTGTGTTCACTTCTGGAATTCTGTATCACGTACAAGACCCATTTGGAAAGCGGTCCTTATGGGTTAAAAGCGCATACCAAATAAGGTGCGAATGCCGGAAATGGCAAGGGGCGCTGACGCACAACCTCGCATCCACGATCTTCTCAGCGTTCAAATCTAAGATGGCGAGTAGTCTACATCTGCCTCCCGCCATCTTGGATTGAAACGTCAAAAGACCATGGCACGAAATTTTGCTGCGCACTATTTTCTTAGTTTTTACAATATTATAAATTTAGTTTTTGCAAGGTAGTTTTAACAAAAAAGACGAAAACCTTAAAAACCTTAAGTTAAAAAGTAGTAAGTATAAACAGAAGAGATTCAGCTACCTTCCGTATTTGACACCGAGCTTCTTTGACTCTTGTTTGACCTTCTGATAGGTTTCTTGTGATACCCGCAGAAGCTCGGTGCTGTGAAGGTATCCAGCGAATTTCTGGTACAGTTTGGACAGCGTGCAATTCTCGCAAAGCAGCTCATCTGGCCCTAGCAGTATCATGTAATCCAGATCTTCGAAAGAAGCCAAAGTTTGCCGCCAAGCGTCTCTAATCAAAGACTTGAAACCTGTCACTGAGACGACACGAACTGTGGTTTTGCTTCCAACATCTTTTTCATACCCAAGCGTGGGGGCTGAATTTAACCTGAAGACGCAATCGGCAGAATCAATCTGCGAGCCTGCGTTGCTGCCCAGCAGCATTCCAGAGGAGCTCACCAAAGCGCATGTGTTGCACTTGAGTGCTAGATCGACAGGCATGTCGGGATTCGTGGCCAGCACGAAGGAGTGTCGCTGTTTCTCGGTACCAGACTCTTTGGATGTTGTTGACGTGGGAAGCGTCTTCATTGTAATCTTGTCGGTGGGAGGGGACCCAAAGGTGAAGATTACCACTATGATGAGTATGATAGCGATCGTAGACACTGCCGCGATTTTCTTCAGTTTTCCCACCGAAGCCTGATGGTACTTTACATTGAGAAATCTAGAATTAGCAAGAGTTACAGCATTAATAAACATAGAAGCCCACATAGCAACAGCTTTCAGTATTTATTGATATAAAGATTTCAGGCATAGAACCTGCCACTAGCTGGATTTGCTCTCGGTAGTCCCGAGTTCAACTCCTCGGCCACGCTTTGTAAATAGCCAACTGGACAGCCTCCCACCAGTTGGGATTCTTAACAAGTTTATGTTCTATTTACAATATTTGTTTGTTCATTTACAGTGTCCACAATTAGTACAGCAGTGCTAAACCCTCTGACACTTAAATAAAGTTGTTTATTTTAATTTTATTTTTATAGGAGTGTTCACTGTTTATCAACATTTGTTTTGTTATTCAAATTTGCCAACCATTAAACAAAATAACTCTTTGTTTCAACAGCCAATAGTTCTCTGGTTGGCACATTAATAACAATAGGTGACGTAACGAGAAACATCGCTATAGAATGGCGCTAATCGTTCTGGACTATCAGATGTTCATTTTGCCATCCTTGAAAGCTGAAGCTTTGATTAAAAATGTGAAGCAACAAAAACATTTTCATTTTCATTTTTCTTATTCTGTGATAAACAAATAAAACAGAGAGAAAACAATCAAATAATCCATACATTAATCCATCAACAACCAAACAAACGAGCAGTCAGTCAGCCAGTCAGTGATTTAGTCAATCAATCAATCAATCAATCAATCAATCAATCAATCAATCAATCAATCAATCAATCAATCAATCAATCAATCAACCAACAAATCAACCAATCAACCAACCAACCAACCAACCATGGCCAGCCAGCCAGCCAATCAATCAATCAATCAATCAATCAATCAATCAATCAATCAATTAATCAATCAATCAATCAATCAACCAACCAACCAACCATGGCCAGCCAGCCAGCCAATCAATCAATCAATCAATCAATCAATCAATCAATCAATTAATCAACCAACAAATCAACCAATCAATCAACCAACCAACCAACCAACGATGGCCAGCCAGCCAATCAATCAATCAATCAATCAATCAATCAATCAATCAACCAACCAACCATGGCCAGCCAGCCAGCCAATCAATCAATCAATCAATCAATCAATCAACCAATCAACCAACCAACCAACCAACCAACCAACCATGGCCAGCCAGCCAGCCAGCCAGCCAGCCAGCCAGCCAGCCAGCCAGCCAGCCAGCCAACCAGCCAACCAAGGCTGACAGCAACCCACAACTAGAAAACAAGCATCTAATTGTATATAGAAGTGTCTACAAGCATAAACAAATATATGTATTTTTAAAACTACGTTTTAACTCAGTGGTTCCTTTAGTGTAACATTCATTTGTACACGTACCTCCGGACGTCCATGGTTGAGCTTTGGCCGTGATCTAGCTCCCGTCTGCCCACAAGGAATTCATCAAGCATGTCTTCGTCTGCTACGCCAGCTGTAGCGATTTACAAGAACTAGTTAGATCGCTGATCGATTGTATAACTTGCAATGAATATAATAATCCAGGAGACCATCACAAGGAGTATCCCTATACTCCTCTTTATTAAAATGAGGTTATTTTTAGATACATTTCCTTAAATTGGGCAGCTTCTTCACATAAACGATCGTCTTTAGATCAGCAAAACTTGAGACGGTCTTAGTAGTGAACAACGTACATTGGTTTTTTGTATTAAGAATCGCCGAAATTCGCGGAAAAATTGTGCTAAAAATAACTTAAGTGGTGGACAAACGCCGACGTAGTATGAGATGCACACTCCTGGTGATGGTTTCTGGATGTGTCATAATACAGTCAAAAAATACCACGCTTTCAAATTGTAGTCCAGCAACAGCTGAGTTGAACGACATTCATCTCAATCAAATCTCTTACAATATATTATTTAATGGAAAGATTAGTATGAATATAGAGAAAGAAATGATAAATGATCTTGGTTAGTTGGGATAATGAATAAAATAAGTAGACTCTCAAAGTAAAAGCGATCCCGAGCGGGTAAAAATAGCGTATATCATCTTCTGGGTTTCCTGTTTTTAACCAAGATAGCGTGAATCCTATTCTGGTTGGCTAACTAGATGATATATGAGATATTAACATGGCTTTATGAAAGGACTACTGTATTAATTTAGGGGAGTAAAAAATAAAACAATTATACTGTGATCTTTGTTTTATCATCAAGGTTTGGAAAATTTGGGAGAACTCGAAACAATTAAAAATGTCTTTATTCGCAGTAAAATAACTTGATCATGCCTGAATCTTGAAGGACAGTAACACTACAATGTCTTTCGCACTTTCAACTATTTCCCTCCGGCAAGTTCTAGCTTACAACAGCTGGCCGTTAAACTAAAAACTCACTATTAGCAGTGATAAGGCACTAGTGCGTCATTATCAGTTCTAAGTTTCCGACACATAGCGAAATTCTCTGCTGTCTTGAAAATTGAGCATTTTACACTGAGCCTTTTACAAACAATCGCACCAAAATGATAGGATTAGTTGTAACCTTAATCCTACTACGGACATTTCTGCACGACACATTTAGTTGCCAACAAGACGTGGGATATTATCTTAACTTATCTTGATGTATCACCAAGTTCTCAGAACTTTCAGTGGATTCAAGAAATTGTATGCCAATCACAATTAAGGAGAACTGGAGATTTTACACAACTATTACAAACAGCCACGTCACCACGATATATACTTACAGTGTAGTGGCACATATTAGAGGTGTTATAAATAATACAAGTATTTTTGTTTCCTAAAAACTCGACATTTTCCCAGTATTTATAACTTTGATTTCCTAGCCCTCATTATGACCCAAAGAAAAATAAATTCTATTCCGCGAGATTCTGATTCGATATTTTATAACCAACGCATCACTTGACAAATTCACTCCATATCATTTTCAACTAGAATTTATATTAAAGTTCGGTTTTGTTTCACACATTTCAGTCACTCGTGTGTTTATTTAAGGTATATCGTTGCTTTTATTCCCGGTAACTGTTGAAATCGGTTTTTATTTGTTGGGTCTGAGTTTATTTGACCAAAAAACACACTCACTCCTCATTAACTATTTTTTGCACCTAATATTTCTAATTTCAGATCCGAATTGTTGATTATTTTATCATGATTTTCCTCATTTTCTTTGATTGACATACAGACTCGTATTTGCGTCATATTACAAAAGGCCGAAAGAAAACATAATCTAATCTTTCCTAAACTCTGAAGCCTTTTTCGGCAGGAAGTTAAATATATACAGAAATAAAACAAAACAGAAAATTCGCAGCGATTTGCGAAAATGGACATTTTTTAGGCATATGCTTTCATCTCGGCGGGACGTCACCAGAATCTTATCTATCGCAAGTGTAATACTGTTCTATGTATTGAAGATAATCACTTGGAAAGCGACTATATATAGAAATCTGATAAGGAAAACAAATCAAATTGAAAATTCCCATCGGTGAAGACACAAGAAGGAACAGTGTGAGGGAGAAAACGTTTTTCCCACTGGAAACTTAATAAAAATATTATAAACTACTCTTTATCACGAGAGCAGGAAAACAACAACAACTTTTTGGTGGCAAAACTGAAATCGACACAAGCCTTCGCCTGAAGCCATTTGCCTAAAATGCGAAGAAAAAGAAATTTCCGAGTGAATAATTACAAGGAACGAACGAAAATATAAATAAATAAAAATAAATATATTTAGACCTTTACACTAAGTGCAATTTTAAATTTCCTGACAATTAACAATGGCAAAAAGAAACGATATCATGAAACGTTTTTAACAGACTGGTAGATCAGTTACATGTAGGCGCTGCTGACGTTTTTTAAACACGTTCGAGTAAAAAATGAACTGCATATATATTTTTTTTGATAGAACGTCTGTAAACACTGTTATGGCCTCAATGGCGCCTGATTTATGACTTACAAGATTACGAGCGTTAAAAGCTCCATTCGGCTGTTCAGGGTATTAAAACCGTGAATTTCGCAGCCACCGCAGTATATATTTTGTTGTCGAGAGTTATTTTTCTTACCGTAATACAGCGGAACGTCCAACGGCATGGATGCGCTCGGGAAAATTCGTGATCACACACCGTCTCGATCAAAACTAAACCATACACACAACGAGAGCTAGTCACAAATACAATGCCCGGCCGAAACACACACACTGCGTCAAATTTGCATTTTCGTCCGAGTGTGTAGGTGTAAGAAACAATCGAAGATTAATACGTTTTCACTTGCGGAAACTGATTTGACGAAAATCTCTAATTGCCACAACAAATATAAGAGCTTGCACTTTTACATTTGCCGGGTGCACCTGTCGCTAGCGACGGGAATCGACGCAAATTGATGAAAAACATTTCGGGGCCGTAAAAAGCGACCGCAAAAATGCTGGTAAAATTATTTTAAACGCGCTCATTTCGATGATTGAATTTTTTTTTCGAGCGCCGGATGTGTTTTTCTAAAAAAATCATCTTGATTTTCTTTCCGGCAGCTGTTGTCTGTTGATAGATTTTGCCACTTCACGGAACAAAAATAAAACGCTGCCTTTCATTGGGCGATCAAGTAAGGGCTTTAGCTCACATCCGGGTTCTTCTTACTGCTTATCCTCATCCCCAGGGCCCTCGATTCATTAAGTCTGGTTTTCAAATGTCGGGAAAATCCCAGACCATCGGGGATTTTGTTATTTCCCGACCGTCCCTGGGATTTTCCCGACATATGAAAACCAGGCTTTAGTCAACTCCAAGGATCGAGAGCTCTGGGGATGAGGAAGGGGGGGTACTCCCTTATGTAAGCTATATAGGTATGTGCCGCCCCAAAGGGTATGGTTTTTGAGCCGTTTTGGTCTGAAATAGGGTATGTTTTGTGCATTCTGGTCTGGAATTTGGTTTTTAGACGAAACTGTTTATTCCATTAATATCGGGGAATTTGAAGCCCTTTTCAAATGTTTGCGCAAATGGAACCCATTCCTGGGTAGCTGAAGTCATGTATTAGACACGTGTACTAATTTTATAGGTCTGAAATAGGGTGTGGAAAATCACATATTTTGGTCTGAAATAGGGTAAGGGTTTCAAGAAGCAGGCCGCACGCCCCCACCAAAAATTTCAGGGAGTATCCCTCTCCTCTCCATACTCAACCTCGTTCCCAGGGTCTGCTCCGCTTTCAAGATGGCGGCTGGGCGCCCAGCCGCCAAAAGCGGAGTAGACCCTGGGAACGAAGTTGCTCTACACTTGGACAGCGACTCAAATGGATTCACTTTTTCTTTATTTCTCTTTTGACTATAAAATACATAATATATTTTACTAGATTAATTTTCTGCGAGCTCTTTATATGTAACCCTTTAATCTCCAGCGGCGGTCAACACCTATCTTCTCCATACCGTTTCATAGCAAATTCAGTCACGAGAATGCATAAACAGTTAGGAAAATGTTGATGGCGAGCTTGGGACTTAAAGGATTACTGAAATAAAACATTCATTTCTATATTATATTAATTTAAAATTAGTGACCCAGTACGGTCGAAGCTCTCTGTGCGGACACCCTCGTAAGCGGACAGCTCTACTTACGGCCGCCTTGACAAAACCCTGTTTGAACTCTACCTCATACAAACTCTGTATTTACACATTCCCATAAGCGGCTAGCTCCAGTTGCGGACACTTTTCTGCTTCCCGAGTGTGTCCGCTTACGGGAGCTTCGACAGTACTGCAATTATTGATGATTCCTGGTCGTATGACAATTCGGATATCTGACACTCGGCGAATAACAAACGATTTTTACAAATGACATTAAAGAGAAACAGCTTACAATATCGCATTGCGGTAGGATTCGAGCAGACTTGCTTAAAATTCTTAAGAATCCGCGAAATTCAGACTGAGACTGGGAAACAACAATCGTGGACAGAACTAGTTGAGACAAGGGAATATCACACTTTTCGCAAATCACTTAACTAACGAGTGGGTAGAAACAGTTTTGTCCCCCTCTCCCCTGCTCAATGTTGTTTTATGGGGCTGCCAATTCATCCTGCTTCGTTTGCACATCGTTTCCAGAACACGACAACATTGCAATGGAGGAGGGCGGTTGGAAAAGGAGGCTGTAGTACTCAAATTGGTTGATATTTGGTCAAGTGCCTCAACAGTTTTTTTCCACGATTGCAGTTCTGACAAATCTTCGAGAGTGAGTTTGGATGACACCCCATTTTGCTTAGCTCGGTTTTTGTGAAAAGAAAAAATATGGAAACGGAACTGGAATTGTTCCTTTGTTTACAGTGGTTCTTTATACCCTAATGAAACGTTTCTGAAACTGTTCTTGGTAGAATTCTTTCCAAGAGAGGAATAAATAAATAACATAAATAAGGCATTTGGTTTGACGAAATAGAGTAAAACGAAATGATGAAACGTATTGGAAATCCTCGACGAACGAAGCCCTCCGCAGACACCGTTCGAAAACAATGGCACCATCATGGGACACTCATGAATGGGGTGTCATCCATACAGCAAACAATAAACCTTAAAATAAACTTGGACATGTTAAATATGAAAGGGAATGTTATAAATACAGTAACCTGAACATGTAACGGAAGATATATCTATTACTGTGCGAACCAAAAAACCGTGAACACTTTCATTTATGATCAAACCGCAAGAAGAATAGTCAGGAAACTCTAATTTACACTTTGTTTTTGCGAAAATAGCAATAAAATAAATACAGGTACAAATAGGCCACTTTTTGGCAAAGGAAAATCCAAGCGTTAAATCCAAGTGTTCACGCTTTTCTGACTCGCACAGTAATACCATTTTTCATTGTATTTAATATATTAATAATTTTTAATAGATGATGTGTAGCTAGTTTGGAGTTAAAAGGAGCATAAAGGCGACTCATTTGAACGACTTCATAGGAAGCAACTGACTTCAGTGATGATCAATGAAAACATTAGCCTATGTAATGAATACGTTCCTTGGTGCGGGATAGAGCAACAAGAAAAGGGCGAGCGAAGGGAACCGGGGGGACTGGGGAGCCGCAGTCTTCCCCGGCTCCCTTCGCTCGCCCGGAAAGATTCGCGCGTCACACAACCACGCGTCACGCTTCAATGCGAGATAAAAAAGATCGAGAGACCGACTGTTTTGCAGTCTAATGACATAACTCCAAACTACACATCAGTAATATTTAGTACTAATTTCTCTTGCTAATTGTTACTGGTTGATAATTTACATAAAAGTGTCCCCAAACTGTCATGTATCTTGCCAGAGTCACGCAAGTCACCCGTGACAGGAATAATCAACATGCCTATCAATAAATAATATATTAATTAAAGGAATCTTCAATTTATCGAATATTCGTATGTACAAAAGAAAGAGTGGTTTTGATAGCGATCTATTTATAGCAGTCTCTGAGCCATAATCTAAACTGTTGCTAAAATAATAAGCTATTAAAAATTTGCTTTCCCATCGCCATGACGGTTTTAATATTATAATGCAAATTAACCGCGTGATTTCTGAGGAACAAACAAATAAAAATCTCGCGATTTTAACCAGTTTCTTTGTATACGGAAGAATTTTTTTCACAGGCATTGTAACAGGTAAAGGGTAAAGCCGCACTCGGGTCAAACTGGCCCACACTGCCGGAGCTTATCCCGGTTTCCGCAGTATGAAGCCGACTAGGAGTATTGCTACTCCCCCTGGATGGGATGCTAGTCCATCGCAGGTTTTTCTCCCAGCATTTTGTCGCAGGTACCCATTAATACTCCTGGGTGGAGAGAGGCACTGTGAGAGTAAAGTGTCTTGCCCAAGAACACAACACAATGACCCATGCCAGGGCTCGAACCCGGACCGCTCTATCCGGAGTCCAACGCGCTAACCATTAGGCCACTGCGTCTCCCCATAACAGGCATTGTAAGCTGACAATAAACGGCTTGCGTAGTGGCAAGCCAGAATATAGAGAAACCATTCCAAACTAATAGTAATGTTAATAATACCTGTCACTCAAATATAATTTTGAAACAGATATTTGAATATTAGGACGAGCAGATTTTCCGAAAATTATCTTCAATGTTTGTCCCCTGCCATACCGTATGGCTAATTTCCATTCAATACGAAAAACATCATGGCGGATATCGTAAATAAGGCCAACAGTACTACGTTCTAAATAAAACATAATAAAATGCATCGATGCACTTCTACAAACGCTAAAATTTGCTACTATTGGCGACCAAGATAAAATTTGATTTTAACCCATAAAATTCAAATCAGCGTGCTTTTCACAACGGCACAAGTCATTACAACATGGCTTATGTCGCTGGCTGCATAATTAAACATTTTATATTAAAATCCGACTCTAGTCTCCATACATTCATATAATGTATGTACAATTAATTCATAAGTAAAGTCATTTATACATTTTTCTTCTCCACTAAGTAAAGAAAAGGGCGAAAGAATAAGAAGAAATTTATCAGATTGCATATTGTTATTGCATTACCTTCGCAGACGCCTAAAGCAACGAAGCTTGGCAAGAGAAAATAAAGAGATTGGAAAATAAAATGCCAGTGCAAACACGTTTAGAAGGACTACAACTATTGCGGAATTCTGACATCTAAATACTCAAATAAACGAGCAGAAGCAGATGAGATGAGAAAAGAAACCAAACTGCAAGACGGAACACTACTGTTTAAAACAGTCTGTCAACGTAATGGCAAATCAATTATTTTAGTTCCCACAAGAACCTGCATAGCCTGGGTAATCAGGCGTCTCTATTTGCGCGCTAAATTTTCTTCCCCAGCTCAAGAGACGTCTGAGATTCGACTCGAAAAATTCCATACCGATGACGTAGCTCTACACAGATCCGTGTAGTGTCTCTGATTGGTTGTTGCTCGGTTTTGAATTTTCGCGCGCAAGTAGCAACCAATCAGAGACACTCTATGGATCTCTGTAGAGCTACGTCATCAGTATGGAATTTTTGGGGTCGAGTTTCAGACTAGAAGAGAGCGAAGAGAAACGTCTGTTTACTCGGGCTACAAATGGTGGTTTTAGCAAATCCTGGTAAAAAATTCCCGAAGCACTGACGAGCACCCACGAGCACTTCCGAAATAATTCTCGCGTGAAAGAGGTGAGTTGAGAGTGAATTATAAGCCAAATGTAAATAACGAGAGATTGAAATACCACACAAGTTTTGTTAGCGTGCGTATAAATATGGCATAAATATGAATTGAAGAAAAACTGCAAATGAGTAGAAAAAAGAAAGGTGATCAAAATTTAGAGGATGAAAACATAAAATCACTGCGCTCTAAATTAAGTCAAGAAAATACACGATCCTTCAGTACAGCAGTTCGAGATAAAATTCTTATTCGAAAGTTCTACAACTATAATATTTTTAAAGAAATCTGATTAGTATATATTAAAATACTCGCTATTATTAATAATAAAATTCTTAATTTTCCTGACATTATTAATTAATAATTTTAATTAAATTTCCCATTGATAAACGTGACCTTTATTTATATATGATAATATTGTATTAATAAATCTCTCTCTCTGTATTTAAAACTTAAAATCTGATAACGCATCTTTAATCTCAGCAATAAGCTCTCTATAATCTGTAGAATTTTCTTCAATGATTTCTTGCAACTTATCAACATACTTATCCATGGAATCAAACGTGAGCTTGACGCCGATGTCTGGAATCTGTACATGGGAGAGGGAGGCGATAAAGCGCGTCTGGACCACGGCAAGCTTCGTCTCCACCACGCCCGTCCTGTGTCTGTCCCTCGCTGTCTCCTCCTTGCAAACGGTCAGCCGCTGCTCCAAGCGACTGATCTCTGAATCAAGCTCCTTGTTGAGCTTTTCACACTCTTCGTTCGAAGATTGAAGGACGTCGATTTCTTTGTCCAGGGCACGGACTTTTTCGATTTCTTGTTGAGCTATTGTGGCCAAAGAAACAGCGTCACGCAAAATATGTTTTGGGATTTTGAAGAATCAATAGACAGAAAAGTGACGGAACTAGCTGTCTTCCTTTCCTGCCTGGTAAACTCCTATCTTCAGAGCTCATCTGTACACACTGACGGACTGGACAATTCGTCACGCAACAGTCATCGATAGGATCACGACGTCAACTGCCTGGCTGTATCTAACTAGATGCAAGTAGGTCTAACGTAACTAACCTCACGTGTAGCAAGTTAAATTCATTCCAGTTCTCATTGATTCATTGAGTTGTTTACATTTGTTGTGATTGGCCATTGTAATTGCTTGAAAAGCGCTCCAAAGAAAACTAACGTAGCGCCGTTATTGGCAAATATTCGCTGCTGTATTCGAAGAGTTTCCGATTCTTATTTCGAATCAGATGAAAGGCTCCTATGAGCTCACTCATGAATGAATAAATTAATAGCCTGATTAACGCTTACAGCCCATCGACCGAGCGAGTGACATTTGTCCACCAAATGCTATAACTCGTTCAATGCTTTCGCATTCACGAGTTAAAAATAGCGCGAGCACTCACGAGTACTCCGAAAGCTGTCACGTCAGCATGACGCCACGAGAAATACTGTACGTCATGTTGCTTAGCAACTTCTCGGACGAAAACCGCGGGCTCAGACCGGAAATGTTACTTATTCTCCCAGAGCTCTGTTCAGCTGTATCCGGCAACAGGCAGGTGAAAATCACTTGGAGTGTAATCAAGTAGAGCGGGATACGTAAACCAACTTTACAGGTTTCGGGAGCTAATGTTCCGAGGGTATGTCCTTCGACTTGTTAGATGAAGTGGCCATTTGGTAAAATTTGTTTGTTCATATAAACTTAACCATGACAAATATTCCGTAATGGTCGTCTCAGGGCCAAGCTACGGAAATGTTTGGGTGTTTCTCAGAACCTAATTGACTGATAGAAAACTATTTTATCACTGTTTTGTTACCTACTTGTCTAAACGATACTTTTGACACAATTATGTACAAAGCTTTCGCCGGTTACTTGCTCCAAAACTGTACTAAATTCAAGAAATATTCCCTCTGTCAATTTATGGAATAAAATAGAATCGGAGCCAAACGTGACTAAACGCAAGCCTCACGTTTTCAAGTTTATCCATATTGCAATCCATTTCCATCCTCGCTATCGTTAGTCATCTTTATTTCCTAATGGCTTCCTGTCATTTGTCTATAACTGCCTCTACAAAAGCAAACAATTATTCTACCTTAGTAAACTATTATTTTGAGGATTTCGTCAATTTGAAGGTGATTTTGCACTTCGCAAAAATGACTTAAAATTATATCGTGAAATGGCTCCTTCAAGCTTCTCGAAATCAAGCTAAAGATCAATGTCATGACATGCAGTGCCCCTTTAAAATCAAGACAAACACAGCGCGCTTTCTCTCTGTCTCCCTGCATGTAATATACATGTCAGTTAACTGAGCGAAATGTGGTTAAGAAGGCCGGCAAACTTCAAAGAAACAAACAAAGATGCCACTATTTATGTTGGAAGGTCCACGACCGTGCACAATTTTATTTTGCGCTCACGCACTGGTTGAATAACGTCACCGAAACATTTCTATTGGTTAGTTTCTGGACACAACTCAAAACCTATTGTGATTTTTGCACGGTCAAGGCCAAAAAAGCGAACAAAAAACATGGAACAAAGAACTTTGTTGGGCTTCATAACCATTTCGCTTCATCAACTTTGCCTACACACAGTGTACAGAGAGTTTTTCACTATCATATACCTTTTCCTGACCGAATTTTAACCAGCTTCACGTCAGGATCCATACCATTTGCTTGCGCCAACAACTTCGTCTCCGCCTCCTGTCTCATGAGAACTTTCTTCTCCGAAGGAGAAACCATCGGACAGCCTGACAAACTGTAAAACAGATCAGGGAGGGGTGGGTTAGTTTGTAAAGAGATGGGGTTGTGTTGCGTCGGCGGGCAGGTGAAAATACTCATTAGTTGTAAGGTAACTGATGAGAAACCTTAATATTGTGTCACGCAAGTCAAGTTTTATTGTTGACTTGACTGTGTAGGAATCAGATGACATTCTAGAGACTATCTCAGGGTTTTTGCCAGTTCAGTTTTGTAATAACAGGGTCCAAATTATTTTTTCATGGGACCAAAATGGCCGCCTTGTATTGGCACATTCGCCATAGGTATCGGGTAGGTATCAAAGGGAGGGTAGACGCCCCCTCCCATTTTTGGGTTTTTGGGTGCTCCCCCGGGAAATGTTTGAAATTTTAAGGCCAAAACGCCAAATAATCTATGGAGCATAAGAGGGGAGGCTGTTTTATCATCAAGATTCGCTAACCTTCTGTGGGTGCTGAACTGACCGCTGGAATGTCCCGTCCCGTCACATCCCGGAGTGGGACACCTGAAACAAAACACAACTCAACGTTACTCAGCGTTTCATGTTCGGCATTCGTAATCCGTCTCAATCTTCTCCAATGTTAACCATCCTTGTTCCTTTTTAGTTTATTATCAACTCTTTGGTGTTTTTACACCTACGTAACTTATTATTATTATTTTCTCAATCTTCTCCAATGTTAACCATCCTTGTTTTATCAACTCTTTGGTGTTTTTTTTTTACCAACGCAACCTATTATTTTTAGGTTTCCTTCGATTTGTAGGTACTTTTGTACATCACAAAATAAAATAACTCATTACATCGTGGCATCGAACAGGCTTGAACTCGTGGATGTGTGATTTTCCATCTTCAAGTCCAGTGCTTTATCGGCTTGAAGTAACTGGTCTGTCTTAAAGTACTTATCGTTTGTGAAAAAAAAAGTGCTTTCCGAGTTAAACCTCATTTACTCAACCAATTAGAGCGGTTTTCAACTCAGTGTCGAAAGTAATCCGAAATTGCTTTGGTTTTCCTTTACTGCGCTCTGTGATTGGTGTAAAAAAACGTACACCACCTACTCAACCAATCAGATGCAAAACCAAACCAACCGCGACTTGGTCACACGCGTTTTCCCGCGCTTTGCGCCGGTTACGTGTATTTGCTTCGAGTTCTCATTGGTTCATTTTGTTGTTTACGTTTATTGTGATTGGCTATTGTACTTACTTTGGTTTTGGTTTTAAGACACTCAATTGAAAATCGCTTTAAAACACAATTCATATAAGAGTACTCACATTGGTCCAGCTTTGTCAGACGGCGAGCCACTACTAGCACCTGAGAGCAAAACAGAAGTGAACGATTAGTAAGGAACTCCACATTATACGCAACAATAATTTTTTTTCGAGTAGCTTTTGTCACTGTCTGAATAATATATTTTTCATATTTCTACCAAGCTTAAAATATACCATTCTCTCCACACATTCTCACTCATCAACAATTCTAATCCTAGCAGTATGCGGTATGTTTGTCACATTTGAACCTAGTTATATGGCCTTAGCTCCCACGAGTCTCCTGTAGCTCAGTGGTAGAGCATCCGACCGGTGTGCGGAAGGTCATAGGTTCGACTCCTGTTGGGAGAACTCAGTTTTTCCCCCGAGTAGCTTGTGTCACTGACTGAATAATATCTTTCTCAATAATGATACATTTTGCCATTCTAAATCAAGATAGTTAAAAAAGAGACAATTGCCATTCCCTCAGATTGTATCATATTGACATGGAATTTACTCATTTATACATTAAATTATTAATATTCACTTTTACATATTAGAAGAATGTGGTAAAGGTTTGAGTTGGACGTTCTGATCCCTACCTGGTTCAACACTTTGTAGAGCAAGCTTTGGTGCCAGAGGACAACCAGACAAACTGAAAAAGACAACCGTGTGACAAAATCAAAACCTTCAACGTCTTTCTTAATCTTCTCCATCCTTAACCATCCTTGTCCCTGTTTGGTTTATTATTACCTCTTTGGTGTTTATCTACCTTAATAAACAATTATTTTGAGGTTTCGTTCAATTTGAAAGTGATTTAGTACATCGCAAAAATGACTTAATGACATGGCTCTTTTAACAGTTGACTTTACGTACCTTCTGTGTGAGGCGTATTTACCAGTCACGTGCCCTGTTCCATCGCATCCAACGGTGGGACACCTTGAATGAAAAGAGACGACACTTAACTCCATGCCTCAAACGTACCTGCTGAAATCACACTACTCACTGCGTTGAATTGAACACCTACATGTACCTAACTTCTGGGTGTTCCTGCTGCTGTATCTTGGCCGCCATTGGACACCCTGATAAACTGAGAAGCAAAACAACAACGGTTGTAAAAATAAACTAAAGCTTTTATTTTTTTATTTTTTATTTTTAAATTTTATTTGCAACACACAAAAACATTACTTACAATCTAATTATTACCCTATTAAAATATATGGTTACTTGCTCTATTTACATTTCAGTTTGTTACAGTGCTTATAATCCGATTGCTTACACTACTTACAATACAATTATTTCCACTACTTACAATACTAAAGCTTTTAAATAAAAACAATTTCTACATTACCACAAGATAGTCTCCTTCGCAGCCGTTATTTAAGTCATCACGCAACGCTTCTACCCACTAACGATGTCTGGTGTGCGATAAATTCACAAGGAAACGTAACGAAGTGAGTTTGCCGTTTCCGACGCTAGGGTTACGATAAGACACAGCCTTTGATTGGTGTAGTCGGTGAGCGACTGGTTCCAGGTTATGAGAGCGAAGCTGTGATGGCTAAACCACAGAAAGCAATGTGGCTCGGGTTTATGCAGCCGTTAGTGTGGAGAATCGTTGCGTGACGACCCTAATAACGGCTGCGAAGAAGGCTATCAAAAAGATGGCATGAAATTATAAATGGTCTAAACAGAAAATTTGTTCATGAAAACAAAGTAAAATTATTTCAGTGTTAACGAAAAAACTTCATACAAATCGATGTCATTTTGAGTTGTCATTACTCGGGTACCGCCATTTTTTATGACGTTTCATGGTTGCCTCTTTTGTTACACAGCAAAAGAAGTATTGTTTTCTGATAATTAGCGGCAAAAAATGTGACGTCAAATGATCCAAAATGGCGGCGCGCGGGAAATTTAAACTTCAAAATGGCCGATATTTGTATCCAATTTTCCGTACACTTAATTAAGGTTATTCCATCGAAATAGAAGTTACACTGGGAAGTTTCTGAACCTTTCCCTAGTTGAACATTGTGATGTAATGTTTCAAAATATGGAATAAAAAGAATAAGTCACCAGCCCCGCGAAAGAGATATAATCGACTAAAAATACCTCATAAATCCTTACAAAATCAACCAAAAACACGTATTTTTCACGTTTTCAGTGATTATTAATTTCTCTGCACTGAGAATTGGTCTATACTCCTTGTATAGAAAGAAGATGATTACTAGACTTAAATATGCGGGAAAAAATGATAGGTCACCACGCTCGTTTACGAGAAAACGATCATTTACCTCTCTGGCGAGCATAGCCATAATGAAAAAGCCGCCATGTTTTTAATGTGCGCGCGCTAATAGCCCTTTTCACGGTTAACCTGAAATATTTGCATAACAATACAGCTAAACATAGAAGCGAGGCAATTTCGGGCACAAGCTGTAAAACATCGTGATTTTCTTGAGCTCCTTGTACTATGTTAGTATAAAAATAGTTTTAAAACGGAGAAGAAACTAAATATGCAACTATTTTAGTTAAAGTTTGCCGTAAAGATCGTAATCCGATCTCCCTGTTGCTTATGCGAGTCTACTCTTTATTAATAGAGAAAAGTCGTTTGACATTTTTTTCTAAAAACAACGTAAACTAAAAGAATTGTAGTTCTTCTACATTTTAAAACTGTTTTTATACTAAAAGAGTTGAAAGAGCTCAAGAAAAACACGATGTTTTGCAGCTTGTGCCCGAAATTGCCTCGCTTCTATGTTCAAGTGTATTGTTATGCAAATATCACAAGTTAACCGTGAAAAGGGCTATTACGCGCGAAATTATGCGCAGAAAGGATGCGCAGTGTAATACTAAGGAATGACCTTAAGAGGCTCTGACTGGAAATATGGAGAATCGCTGGCCAGGCTGGGAAAATCAAAAATCCTGATAATTGGCCTGAATGACACTTATGGGGAACTATCTTCGAAAATAATAATTAAAGTTTCTGGAAATTTATACTTTTCGAGAAAATCGAGTAAACGAAAATACGGGTTTTGCCTCATTAATTATGCAAACATCACACTGAAAATTGGCCAAGTTCAGTACACTTGTAGTCAAACATTTCGCATTATCAGAAAATAAAATTGATTTTGCATAACAACATACCTCTTCTACTTTCTAGCAATTGGAAATGTTTTGTTTCTGGAGCGACTAGAAAGGTTGCAGGGTTCTTTAAAGTAACGACATTTCCAGCACTTTATGAGAAAGGAAAAATTGCTTAATTTCAAAGGTAAAAAACGTATCTTGGTATGTCCGATATGAAATCCAAATTACGATCGTGGATACAGTTTGGCCTTAGTACTTTCATAATATGAAATAAAAAATCTGGGCAATCAAGGCACACGCTGGCAAAATCGAAAGCTTGTGACGCTCTAAGCCGTCAAATTAGCATAATGCCAAATTTCTAAACTGAAGTATTCGGATTGACTGGTGTGTAAAGGTTACATTTTGACGCTGTGATGTGAAGGAAACATACAAGAAATAATTTAAAAGATGATATTAATCAACCTTTACTTCCGCTGATGGTTGCACTTTGATCGTATAAAACTGAAGGAACAGATTGTCAAATCCTTGTTTTGGCTGACTTTTTTACCTGCGATTGCGTGACCTGAGTCATATAGTTTTGACACATGCCGCGTTACTGAAATGTTTGAAAAATAAGAAAAGCCCGCTCAATGCAATGCATTTATGTTATTGAAATGTTTAGTTGTTTGCCATGATATCTAATCGTGAAGGGCAACTTTTTTGCCATTTCAAAATAAATACCGTATTTCCTTGATTAATCGCCCTGAGCCTTCCCTCGAATTTGCGCCATCTTGCATGGTGTCATGAAATCTGAAATAACAACCAACCCCTCAGGTCCACTCCAATTTTAAAACAATATCACAGAATGGCTCAAAACTTGGCTGGGCGAGGTGGGGGACTTGTACTTCTCGGGTGCCCAGGCGTGATGTAGGCTACATGTTTAGAATATAATCTTCAAAAAAGAAGCCAGTTAAGATAAGTACCAATTCAAGTCCAGACAAGTTGTTCCAAAAAGAGCTGTTTAATCTAGACAGTTGGATGCCAGACATTTGCTCCACTCTCTCTTGGTGTCTGAGTTATCTATTCCACACCGAAGCGAAACAAACACACAACCCAAGATTATCAATATAATAATAGTGTGAAAACATCTTGCATTTACAACATATATATAAGGTCGATTGAAAGAGAGACACTAATTGATAGGCACACATCTGGAGGCACACTGTAAATATGCTGCACTGATCTCTATCTAGAATCAAATCTAGAAGGCGGCGGAATGATCACTGCTATCAATACTAGCAAACCACTTCCTTGGTAGCGCCGCGTGATGCTACGCCGTGCTTATTCGATATAATATTGGCCGGGAGAGTAGCATGGTTGAACAAGTTCTTACGCTATACAAAATGAATTGCGTCAAGCTCAATAAATCCCTACAGGCTTCATTTTTCTCCCGGATATCTGAGCGAAGTAAACAAGTATAACACATTAAACAACAACAACAAATGTTGCCAAGAGAACCTCCGTAAAAGCAATTAAAAACAATATTTTAAGTCCGAATGGAGACTATCAAGGCTGCTTCAAACAGTAGTTGGATTTGTCTAACTGCGTACAATGCAATTTCGAAAATTGGTATACTATGGTGTATTTAAACCCTTCTTACGAGTAATGAATGTAACATCCCTTGCATCTCTGTTGTGGAAGATCTCCGGGGAAGACCTGGTAGACATCTACTCTTGCAGTATACAATATCATCTATTACTGTCAGATTGTTTTGACAACAGACTGCAACTAATCCCCTCGTAATCTGACTCATCCCCAGTCGTCTCCCTTGTTAGTTGACGCGCGTGACAAGCTCCGCTTGCCACGCGCGTTTCCTCATTATTGTCATGCGCGGCTCTAAACAAGAGAGACACTTGAACTGGGGATGAGTCAGTCCTGTATTCCATGAACCAAGACAAAAACTCACAAAAAATACCATGCCTTTTTTCATTTCCCCCAAATACACAGTAACATAAAAGATTAACGAAAATACTGTACAATATCCATGGAGTTACTTTCTGCACAATGTACAAATTGGCGAGTATACGCGCGAGCCTCCTGCGTAGCGCAAAGCGTGTTGACAAAAGGGAAAGGAGCTCCGTTTCCCTCCTTCCCCTCGCGCTCCGGGCATTGTGCGAATCCCAAATACCTCCTCTCCCTCCCTTTCTGCGCCGGCTAAGCAGGCTATATTCACTGTATTCACACTCACCCTAGTGTATTTGCTCTAAGATTGCGCGCGTACGCCAGTCGCCAAACAACTATTCACGGACTGTATGCCAGTCTAGCAAAATCGTGAACAGTATTACTTTTTGATCTAAAAAAATCCCCCAAAATATCAAAATCGTACATTCCCATACCCATAAGAAATCCTTCGCTATCCCCGCCAAACACCCCTACCGGCTAAGTACAACGAACGTTTACGTTTGTGATATTGCATAATGTATATATCTAGCTTGATTTATGAAAAGGTACCTTGATTCTCGATTTCGGGGTTTTGGTTTTTGCCGTTCAAAAACTCTCCAATGTTGGTGATATAAAAACATAATGTCAACTTTTTTTTTTCTTTCTCCTTCGTCTTCCTTTTCTTCTATCTTTCTGATCGGTGATTTACAGGCGAATCGGACTTATCCTTGTCATCTTTGAGCAGAATGTTGTGAAACAAAGTGTTGAGATATTTTCATTGAGTACGTTTTGTTAAATTTGGGTAGATATAAGACTGAGTTAACATCAGACTCGATTTTCTTCATTTTTTTATGTTAGACTGAAAAGATGGACCTGACTCAGCTGTTTAGAATACCGTAAATATCCGATTTAGCACCCAGCGGTGGTACGGGTAAGTGGTGCTCAATTAATTTTTGGAACTCAAGGGAGACAGCTCGCTTATTTCTGTTTTGACCTAAACATCTTTTAGCAAGAAAGAAAATCAAGAAAGAAAATGAAAAACAACAGGAAACTGACAGTAAGAAAGTCTATGGCCGATAGCTGGCCACTTAACTTTCAGGACAGGAGCGCTTATTGGTCTAGGCATTCATGCGCAATATGGACGGTTATTGAAATATGGGTGTTTATTGTTAAATAAATAAACGGATTCAACAGGGGAGGGAGCTTATGAGAAAGATGGTGCTTAATATTGAAAGGAGGGCGCTAAGTCTCAAGTCATTACTTTACAAGGCAATTTTCTCTACATTTCTGGATTATCAGTTTTTAAGCGAAAAATAACTGTGCTTTATTTACCCGCCTAATTGTCGTCACAGTAAAACTCTCTTGTGGTCGAAAAAAATTCAAATGGTTTGTCAACAAAATGTATTGCAATGGACAAATATGGGCAGCTAACCTGAAATTAAAGTCACTGACATACAGAGTTCAAAGTCAATAAAATTCACGGACGGTGTAAACCGCAGGTTGCAGGTTGCAGGTTACAGGTTGCAGGTTGCAGGTTGCAGGTTGCAGGTTGAAAAAAAAAAGAAAAAAAATTAAAAAAAATTAAAATTAAAAAAATAATATTAAAAATTAAAATAATTAATAAAAATTTAAAAATAATAATAATAAAAATTAAACAAAAAATGTTCCTTTTTGTGTAAAAAAAAGGGAAAAAAAGGTTATCTTGGAAGATTTAGAACTGGACTGGACTCTTAGTATGAGAATTTGAGGAACCATTTCAGATGTTCTCGTTTCGGATCTTCTGCTGAAATCTTCGGGTCAACTTCGGATATCTTCGGAAATCTTCGGGCCATCTTCGGAAATCTTCGGACATCTTCGGAAGTCTTCTGGTCAACTTTGGAATTCCGCAAATTCTCATACTAAGAGTCCAGTCCAGTTCTAAATCTTCCAAGATAATATTTTCTTTTTCTTTTTTTACACAAAAAGGAACATTTTTTAATCATTTTTTATTTAATTTTTATTATTATTATTTTTAAATTTTTATTAATTATTTTAATTTTTAATATTATTTTTTTAATTTTAATTTTTTTTAATTTTTTAATATTTTTTTTCAACCTGCAACCTGCAACCTGCAACCTGCAACCTGCAACCTGTAACCTGCAACCTGTAACCTGCAACCTGCAACCTGCGGTTTACACCGTCCGTAAAATTCACAGAGTTCACAGACTAAACTTCTTTTTACTTTCACTACACTGTGACATACTTAAAACTTGTAACAGCTAATTTCACTGAACGACACACCCAGGGGGTACTGGGTTACGCTAAAACAATTAGACGGCTCGCTCTCGGTTTCTAGCGACTTTGATAGTTGGCTCGGGGCTTCGCCCCTCACTATCAGCCGATAGAATGAGGCTAAATTTTTAGACCCCAAGTCCAGTTTGACCCCAAAAAAGTCCAATGGCACAGCATTTAACCGAAAAAAGTCCTTTTTTTCTCCGCATAAGAAAAATAAAGTAAAAAAAAAAACCATCAAGATAGTTCGAGATAGTCTTGCGTCCACCTTTAATTCATCCGGAATAAACATCTCCTTAACATTTGCCGGTAGTTTTAGGTTGTAAATGAAATTGTTACAGTTGATTGACATGATATTGAGAACGCTAGGGTACACCTTTTATCAACACTAAAAAATTTCCTGACAAAATTGTTCTACCCAAAAAAATCCGGCGGAAATTTCGAACCCCCAAAAGGCCTTCGCTGCACCACTCCGTCACTATTATACTTGGGGTACACCGAACCCGGGACGCCACTAGCTCTGGCGGATGATTACATATATGCGCACCCATACGGCTGGGTATTTTTCTCCATGACAATTTCATCCAATTTAGCAGCCCTAATTTATTATCTGTAAACAGGGAATGAGAAAACCCTAGTCAGGTAAGTTGCAGACAATATTCACGTGACTCCGGTCACGCAATTGTCAGCCAACGTATCGACGATTTGACATTTATTTACATTCCGATTACATAATTGGCCGCGGCTCAGTTTCATACCATTAAAGTATAACCTACAAACAGCGAAGGTTGATTAACATCATCTTTTAAATTATTGCTTGTGTGTTTCCTTCACATCACAGCGTCAAAATGGAACCTTCACACACCAGATCAATCCGAATACTTCAGTTTAGAAATTTGCATTATGCTAATTTGACGGTTTAGAGCGTCGCAAACTTTCGCTTTTGCCAGCGCGTGCCTTGATTGCCCAGATTTTTTATTTCATATTATGAAAGTACTAAGGCCAAACTGTATCACGATGGTAATTTGGATTTCATATCGGACATACCAAGATGCGTTTTTTACCTTTGAAATTAAGCAATATTTCCCTTCTCGTAAAGTGCTGGAAATGTCGTTACTTTAAAGAACCCTGCAACCTTCCTAGTCGCTCCAGAAACAAAACATTTCCAATTGCTAGAAAGTAGAAGAGTATGTTGTTATGCAAAAATCAATTTTATTTTCTGATAATACGAAATGTTTGAATACAAGTGTACTGAACTTGGACAATTTTCAGTGTGATTTTTGCATAATTAATGGGGCAAAACCCGTATTTTCGTTTTTCTCGATTTTCTCGAAAAATATAAATTTCCAGAAACTTTAAGTATTATTTTCGAAGATAGTTCCCCATAAGTGTCATTCAGGCCAATTATCAGAATTTTTGATTTTCCTAGTCTGGCCAGTGATTCTCCATATTTCCAGTCAGGGCCTCTTAAATACTTTTCCATTTTTTTTTTTACAGTGGAGGTTTCTTTTAATACTTACCTCCTATGTGTTGCATATTGGCCTGAGACATGACCCCTTCCATCACAGTTGGGGTTGGGCAACTATTAAATACAAAAAAACAACCAACCGAACAAGTTATTATTTGACAAACAGGTTTTCACTCGACTCTGGTGATGACTCAGGTTGTTGTTGAACGTCAATCACCAGCAATAGTTTTTCTCAAGGCAAATCTCACCCGAACGATTACTAAGCTAATTTTTTTAGTACAATACTGATAATAATTATGAAGAACGAACACGCTTGCATGAGTGATTTACTGTTTTCAAGTTGCATAAGGGATGGACCAATTTTTTTTTTGAGGGGAGGGTTGCTAAGGTCTTACCGGTGAGACAAAGTAGTGTGTACTTTGTTGCTAACTACGGCATTATGAAACATAAAGAAGTCGAACAAAACCTAGTAATATAGGCTGCAGTCACATCAAGGCTATTAGCTTAAGGTTAGCTATTTTGGTCATGTGACCTCTTCTCTGTTCACTCTAACTATAGTCAGGAAATTTACGCTTCGGCAATCCAAAACAATAGAAAGTAACTAAAGACAGTTATACCCAAACAGGATGCATGGGTTAAAATTAATTAGGAAGCGAAGAGCAAATCAGAATGCCGTCTTTGATATTTCTTTGACATTTCATATATCAGAACTGTAGTTAACGACGTCGGTGTGACCGCAACCTCTTGTCCAACCACTAACTATTGTAAAGTCTGACGTCATGTAACTAAAGACTGACCAGAAACTGTAATTAATGAGTTGGTGTAACCGCAGCCATTACTATGTTATTACTTACCTGAGAAGTTCTTTGGGTTTTCCATCCGGTCCTACAAGTGATAGAAATTGGCTGTAGTTAATGAAGATAAAGAGAATACAGTAAAAACCCGCATAAAAGAACACGTGTTTTGGGGTTCAGGCTGATTTTGTTCTTATATATCGGGTGTTTTCTGGTACTTGTTTGACCAAATTTGACCAAATTTCAGCCTGAGTGTTCTTAATCCACTTGTTCTTTTACTATTTGCGGGTTTTACTGTAATACATTTTTATTACATATTACGTGTGGATAAATATCAGTGCGATAAAGCCGTGAATAAAATCCATACCATCAGTGAAGTGATACTATATCACTTCACTAGTGAATGACACGATATCACTTCACCGGTTGTATAGCCGAAGATCATTCCAAGCCTTCTGAAGACTGTCGAACATCACCCGAGCTATTCCGAAGATTGCCTAAACTTAACCGAAGACGTCCGAAGATTTCCGAAGATCGTCCGAGGTATTCCGAAGATTGCCGAAGCTTGACCGAAGACTTGTAAAGATTATAGAGGATCAGCTAAGATTTTTTCACGTTATCGCAAAGGTTGCATGATAGCAGGAGTAATTAAAATCAAATTATACCGTCAGTTGTGCTTTACATGTTTTTTATATCCCCCTCAATAAACAAATTAAATATCGTTTTTATTCACGAGTTTTTAATCCCATATCGTGAACGAGCGAGTTTAATCTGTATATCTTTGAGTGTTCAACTCGATATCTCACAGCGAACGAGTGAAATATCGATTGAACCACGAGAAGAGAAATTTGATATCTGCAAGCAGCCATGCATTATTTTGTTTATTTTATAAACATACTAATATACGAGGTTTTGACGATTTCCGAAGATTTCCGACCATTTTCCGAGGATTTTCCGAATGTTGCCCGAAGGTCATACGAATGTTTCCGAACATTTTCCAAAGATTACCGAAGATTGCCGAGGAAACGACTTAATTTTGGCTCATTCAGCATTAAAACATAGCAAAACTTCTCAGCAAACGTGACGTCATTTATAGACATATCTTACACTGTATTAAAAAATCCACAGAACTACTTTTGTTGAACTTTTACAAACAACTTGGTCAAGTTCGACCTTAAACCCTGAAAAAAGGATTATCTGGTATCTGTTGTCCAGTAAACTGACTGAGCTTGTTGTCATGGAAACCAGTAGGCCAATAAAGTCTTGGACAAAGTGATTAGTTTCTAATGAAACTTTTGTGCTGGATCCGCGGACAAGTGAAACACTTAGTTGATTATCAACATGAAGTTGACTAAGTTGATAAAGGTAAATTAACCGCCGTAAGCAAATTTGGAAAATTCGTTACAGTCAAAAATAATTTTGGCCAGCTACAGTAACTAATGGTCGCCTATTTTTGAGATGTCTAAAAATTACCCTGTGCATGTTTCACAGGCTGGCATGACTTTGTCAAAATAAAGATAGATTCAATTTTACTTTAGTACGAAAACCCTGGTACAAAATATAGCTTAAATTGAACACAACACAGAACGTCCTGTTCAACATTTATTCTGAACTGTACAAGTCAGGAGCAGTGCTCAAATTACTACGTTGACAAGTTGCTAATAATTATCTTGTAAAATACCAAACGTTCATCCTATTATATAAATAGAGTTGTGAGTTGATACAGTTTTAATGTATACATGTTATAACAAGCACAAAGTTAGCATTTTAATTACACAATCATTTCTGAAATTCACAGCAAATCAGTTGATATTAGAGTGCTTTACAGTACGTTTTCATCCAAACAAAACTGCAACAACAAAAATAAGACTAAAGCCATAAGAGCCTCTAGATTTCAAAATGTTCTGGGTAGTATGCCGCCACCTTCCTCTTTAGCTTAATGTACTCGCTCATTTATACATACCCCTAAACAAGAAATACTATGTTTATGTCTCGAAAAATTATTGAAAACATCAATATCTCCATTCTCCATCTAACAGAATTTGTGCCATAAAGTCTTTTAAGTCAATACTGCAAACAAAGACTGAGGCAATAATTCCAACTAATTTCACAATGCGACCTTGCAATTACACTTATTAGCCTCGCACAAGCGGAATTTAGCTTCAGCTCATAGGTGGGTACAAGTATAAGCATAGTTTACGATTACTGTTAGTGAGTGCTTCAGACAAGTGCTTTATACCTTCATCTGTTATTGAGCTATTGCCACTGAGGTCTAAGCTGCTTAGTTTACAATTACTATTAGTTAGTGCCTCAGACAAGTGCTTTATACCTTCATCTGTTATGTGATTGTACTGAGGTGTAAGCTGCTTAGTTCACAATTACTATTAGTTAGTGCTTCAGACAAGTGCTTTATACCTTCATCTGTTATTTCATAATTGCCACTGAGGTCTAAGCTGCTTAGTTTACAATTACTATTAGTTTAGTGCTTCAGACAAGTGCTTTTATACCTTCATCTGTTATTTCATTGTGACTGAGTTGTAAGCTGCTTAGTTTACAATTACTGTTAGTAGTGCTTTAGACAAGTGCTTTATACCTTCATCTGTTATTTCATTGTGACTGATTTGTAAGCTGCTTAGTTTACAATTACTGTTAGTTAGTGCTTTAGACCAGTGCTTTATACCTTCATCTGTTATATTATTGCCACTGAGGTCTAAGCTGCTTAGTTTATAATTACTGTTAGTGAGGGCTTCAGACAAGTGCTTTAAACCGTCATCTCTTATTTCATTGCTACTGAGGTCTAAGCTTCTTAGTTTACAATTACTATTGCCAAGCAACTTTCGAATCTCTAGACAACCGAACGGGCCAATGACATTTTCACGCAAATACATGTGCGAAGTTGTTCAACATTTTTAAACACATGCACGACTGCTGCACAATCAACTGGCGTGAGACCACAATCACTCAAATCTACAGCATTAAAACCAATCTGTTCTAATTTGCTTTGAACAGCTAAATCTGATTCAGTGATTTCGTAAATACATTTAAATAACGTCAGTGTTAAATATTTTTGGTCGTGAAGCGGCCAACAGGTCAATGTGCGTGGCTGTGAATCATCTCTCACTATCTTCATCATAAGCTGGCATTCTACTTTCTCTATTGCTGTCCACAGGAAGAAGGTCAGTAAATATTTCGATCGATAGCTCATCTCCATCACCAAGCAGTCCAGCCACAAACTGCATCACTACTTGCCATTCTCCTTTATCGACGTGATCGGAAACAAATCTTCTCAATTCTGCGTCACTCATGGTATCTGTTACATGCTTCGCTGCGAAGTATTCTTGCATGGTTAAATGAATGAAGCAGAATTGAGCTTCGTGCTTTAATGGACCACTTTGACGATCTGGTAGGCGATGAAAAAGATCACTGTCTTTCAATCCCTGGACTTCATTTGATTCAAAGATAAGCCTTCTCTCCTTTATCCCATTGAATGCGATTTCGCCTAGTCTCTTGAATTCCTCTTCCATTTCAGGAGGCAGACCGTCTGACTCAATCTCTTCCCGACTATGAGGTATGTCGCGGAATTTTTTATTGTGTTTGTAAAAAAACAGTTTCGTTGCTTTCTTGTAAATTTGCGTGATTTTTGTAGGGAGGCCACACCGGTTAAATCAGATCCACTGTAGAACATCAGTACCTGCACCAAGCATGAGCAAATGAAGCAGTTCACAGGAATATAGCACAGAGAATATATGTTTATGTTGCTGCTGATATGTTCCATATTTTCTCTCTTGCAATCTTGTCATTTGCAGTAAACCTCTGCACATATTCTTCAACTTGCTCGGATGTAAATCCAAGAATTTCAAATGTTCTGTCGAATGGAAGATTTGCAACGCTTGATACAGCACTGCCGGGTCTTGTAGACGTCAAAACGGTAGCTCCGCGGAGCAGTTTTCCAGACACTACCTTTTCGTAGAGAGCAGACAGAGGCATTTTCTCTTCTTCACTGTTTTTGAAACCAGCGTTTGCGTTCCCCTTGGCGATACTTGAGTGATATAAAAATTCATCAATTCCGTCAAAAATTAAAAGTACTTTGTCGGGATTGTTAAGAATGTAGTCCCAGACCTCATCATCTAGAAGTTCTGTCTGTGCTAAATATTCCGAGTGAGTCAGTAGTTCACGAAGGTTGAGATCTTTGTGAATACCGAGTTAAATCTCCTGAATTTAAGGAAGAAAGCAACAGTAAAAGTGTCATTGAATAAGCTACCAGATGCCCAGTCACGTAGGAACTTTGTACAAAACAATGTTTTGCCGATTCTGGCTCGACCGACAATCAGCACGTTCTTGTTTTCAGCATCAACAATATCTTCTGGCCTTTTGGTTTCAAATTTTCTCTTTTCTTGGGGTATTCTTTCAGTTGCTGCTGTCTATCTTCAGTAAAGACATATTTCGCTCTGCCAGGATGAAGAACCAAATTCGTGTAAATTTGATCGAGCGTCAGATGTTTAGTTCTTTCGCCTTCGCCTGGATTAGGTTGAAATAGAGCCTTGAGATCTGTAGGTTGCTCGGTGTCTTCTGTGATACTTTTCTTCATGCTCGCGATGAATAATGGTAGTTGTGGTTGTTCTTGCAGCAGTTCTGTTTCTTGTATTGCTAATAATGGTATTTCTTCATTTAGTTCTTGTTGCGAATCTTGCCGTTCTGGTTCTTGTTGCGGGTTTTGCGGGAGAACTGCATTCAGATGATCTTTCAAAAACTGTGAGTCTTCCATGAACTTCTTTCCTTTTCTTGCCCGGACCAAGATACAGACGAACTCAATCAAAATAAGAAGCGCAAAAACTCCATTCACTGCACTCACAGCATTTGTCCAAAAGGTTTTCTTCGTTGCTCGTTGATTATGGCATTCGTATAAAGCCGATTGTGTCGTGTTCTGAATATTGCCCGACGAATTCACCGCATGGCTGCCTCGTGGTGTTAAATTACATTTAAAGTTCGAGGAAAGTTAGAAGGATAAAGTAACTGAGTTTGTAGGACTATAAAAATAATTCCTAAAGCAAATCTGATGGCAAGTTGGCAACAGTAAGCGAGAAAAAGCTTGCGTCTTCTAGTTTGGTTGCACGGCTGTCTCCGTTCGTCATCTGAATTGTTGGCTTGCAGCAATCCATCAACTCTTGACTTTACGATTTGGGAGTAAATCACACAAACAATTCCAATGAAAGAGAAGTTAACAATTACGAAGGCATAGACAGGAATACTGAATTTGTTGTATAGCTTCTGGTATTGTTCGAAAACACTTGCCTTTGATGAGTTCCTTGCTTTCGATTTTCGCACTACAGCTGAAGTCAGACCTTGATTCGTTGATATCTATGTCCGCAAAGACTGCAAGTAAAATCCCTCCGAGTATGATTCCAACAAATAACCGCCACAAAACTGAGTCTGTTGAAGGTTTTAGGCGTCACAAATTCCTTAAAAGAGTCCAAGCCCATTTTGTATTTGATTTCTTCTCGCTCGAGCTATTATTTTTGTGTACACAACGAGTGTCTGTGAAGATTGGAGAGCCTCGGGGTGTTAACCGTATTTGCATACACACGTATAAACCATATAAGGTAAACGTTTACCATATAAGGTAAACGGCAGCCCCTTATGACGACCCCCACCCCTTGACGACCCCTAACTCGTACCCAGTACTCTCTATCTCGCGCGTCTTACAATCTTCTTTAGAGACACTGCTTTGTACGTGTTGACGACAATCAAACTAAATTGCCTCTCAGAACAGTAAAGCGTATTTTGAGAGTTTATTTACCATTGACACATCGATCCCGAGAACTGAATGTGTTCTTTCATCCGCATAGGTCATATGAAAACAAACTGTTCATACATCACTGATTTCCATGTCTAATAATAGTAACAGCAGGGGTCCCCACAGTCACAACAAAACCACACAAAGGCTCAATAATAACAATTTAGCAATGGAACTTGATGACAATAATTTTTTCGACTTTTTAAAGTAGCTATTGGAAATGACAAGAAACAGCCATTAAAGAAAAGCTGCTGAAAATATTGTATACGTTAAGATCTAGTCTGGAGGCTTGAATCCTCAGTTTCTTGGATTTCGCCGGAATTGGTGAAGTTAATTAAGCAGAGAGCAGTCAAGCAAGGCACATGAACATTAACCATCATATTAACCTGAGTATCAGGCGAATTTTTCCGCGCTCTCTTTTACTCTTCGTCTTTACGTGGTCGCGCTGAAAATAGCGTGACATCCGTAAAGAGAATGTAAGGAGCGCGAAAAATTGGCCTGATCGCAGGTTACCATCATATCTGTTGTATGAACTGAAGCATTTCAGAAACTATTCAATGTTTTTTTTAGTGTTTTGTCCTTCCTTTCGCCTGTTGTATCAGTCAGGCCTTGATTACTTTTTCTCTGAAACTTCCAAGTAAGTCACTCCACTAAATAACTACTACAAAGCTATGTTTATTAAGGCCGATGTTTGATTGGGATTCCACAGTTTGGTTTGTCTGGTATTTAAAATATTGAGCTCGCCACAATACACGACGTAAACTGATTGCAATGCCTGGAGGGTTTATTTGGCGTCAGATGGAAACAATGTCCTGTTGTTAAAATGGAACACAACAGAATAGTGACAGCATGATAAAATCAGTCAGAACTACATTGCTGATCAAAAATTATATTTGTAAGAACAAGAACAGGAAAAGTAAAGCAAAGTAATTTGGAAAAGTCATATTGTTTGAAGGCAAACTCCTGTGGCATCATAGATATAAATAGTGGATAATACATGAGTGAGATATGACAATTTTCTTCCAGTGTTCAACTCGATATCTCACGAGTGAGCGCATATTTTGTTTATTTTATAAACATATTTAATATAATTTGACGTTTTTCCGAAGATTTCCGACCATTTCCGAAGATTGTCGAGGAAGATCCGAAGGTGTTTCGACTTAATATTGATAAATTTTGGCTCATTCAGCATTGAAACATGTCAAACTCGTCAGCAAACGTGACGTCTCGATATCTTCACATGTGAAAGATATCATATATTTTACAGTGTAAAGATTATGATTTTTCTCAGCGAGAGAAATCCTTGGTAATACACTCTAGTTTATATAATAATAATATGGTTTTAGTGTGAACCATACATTGCTGAATACATCATGTACCATCTATGCGTCGTATCAGCATAACTTTTCCTCTTACATGTTTGGAAAATATCGAGTTGTTTGCCTGAATAGACCAGCTTCGCGGTTTTCCCGCCATTTTGAATGAGGCGCAAAACATGGAAGAGTAAACATTTATTGCCTGGAAGTCTTCAAAACGTGTAAACATCTTAGTGAATATAACTGAGAGAAGCCAGTGAATAACTTCAAAAGGCACAACTCTAATAAACGTAAATATTGGTCGCCTATTTTGAGATAAACTTAAAAAATATTTTGTTTGTGTTCCAAATGATGATACATTCAACTTGGCTTTCTTAGTACTAAACTCCTGATACTAAATCTAGCTTACACTGAACACAACACAGAACTTCCTGTTCAACATTTATTCTGAACTGAACAAGTCAGGAGCATTGCTCTACTTACTAAGTTGACAATTTGTTGCTAATAAATTCTCTTGTAAAATACTAAAAGTTTATCCTAATAATTTACACTGTCTTGTGTGTTGATACAGTTTCAATGTGTACATAAAAGTCATGTTATAACAAGCACCAGAGTAAGCATTTTAATTACACAATTCATTTCTGAAATTCACAGCAAATCAGCTGACATTTAGAGTGCTTTACAGTACGTTTTTTATCGATATAAAAACTGCAACAACAAAAATAAGACTAAAGCCATAAGAGACTCTAGATTTCAAAATGTTCTGGGTAGTATGCCGCCACCTTCCTCTTTAGCTTAATGTACTCGCTCATTTATACATACCCCCTAAACAAGAAAAAACTATGTTTATGTGTCGAAAATTATTGAAAACTCTAACAGCATTTGTGCCAACACTTCCTTTAAGTCAATATATACAATTAAAACAGAGGCAATATTTTCGAACTAATGTCAAAATGAGACATTGCAATTGGAATTATTAGCCCGCTCACCTCATTAATTGGTTTCTCGATTCAATTGATGCGTTGGTACCCAAGAGGTCTAAGCTGCTTAGTTTAAAATTACTGCAAGGAAGTGCTTCCGACAAGGGCTTTATACCTTCATCTGTTATGAAACAGCTACTGAGATTTAAGCTTCTTTAGTTTACAAATTACTGTTAGTAAGTGTTTCAGACAAGTGCTTTATACTTTCACCTGATATGCGATTCATACTGAGGTCTAAGCTGCTCAGTTTACAATTACTGTTAGTAAGTGCTTCAGATAAGAGCTTTATACCTTCATCTATTAGTATTACGCAACTGCATGCCTTGAGGTATAAGCTGCTTAGTTTACAATTACTGTTAGTAAGTGCTTTAGACAAGTGCTTTATACCTTCATCTGTTATGCAATTGGTACTTAAGTCTAAGCTGCTTAGCTTACAATTACTGTTAGTAAGTGCTTTAGACAAGTGCTTTATACCTTCATCTGTTATTGCAAGTGTAACTGAGGTATAAGCTGCTTAGCTTACAATTACTGTAGTTGTGGTTGTTCTTGCAGCAGTTCTGGATTCTTGTGTTGCAAACTAATGCTATTTCTACATTTCGTTCTTGTTGCGAATCCTTGCCCTTCTGGTTCTTGTTGCGGGTTTTGCGGGAGAACTGCATTTAGATGATCTGTCGAAAACTGCTAGTCTGATGGTAGTTGTGGTTGTTTTTGCAGCAGTTCAGGTTCTTGTGTTGCAACTAATCCTATTTTCTACATTTCGTTCTTGTTGCGAATCTTGCCCTTCTGGTTCTTGTGCGGGTTTTGCGGGAGAACTGCATTTAGATGATCTTTCAAAAACTGTGAGTCTTCCATGAACTTCTTTCCTTTTCTTGCCCGTGCCAAGATATAGAATGAACTCAATCAAAATAAGCAGCGCAGAAACTCTATTCACTGCACTCACAGCATTTGTCCAGAAGGTTTTCTTCGTTGCTCGTTGATTATGGCATTCGTATAAAGCCGATTGTGTCGTGTTTTGAATATTGCCCGACGAATTCGCCACATGGCTGCATCCTGGTGTCAAATTACAGTTAAAGTTCGAAAGGAAAGTTAGAAGGATAAAGTAACTGAGTTTGTAGGACTATAAAAATAATTCCTAAAGCAAATCTGGTGGCAAGTTAACAGTAAGCGATAAAAAGCTTGCGTCTTCTAGTTGGGTTGCACGGCTGTCTCCGCTCGGCATCTGAATTGTTGGCTTGTAGCAATGCAATCAAACTCTTGACTTCACGATTTGGGAGTAAATCACACAAACAATTCCAATGAAAGAGAAGTTAACAAATTACGAAGGCATAGACAGGAATACTGAATTTGTGTATAGTTTCTGGTACTGTTCGAAAACACTTGCCTTTGATGAGTTCCTTGCTTTCGATTTTCGCACTACAGCTGAAGTCAGACCTTGACTCGTTGATATCTTATATCCGCAAAGACTGCAAGTAAAATCCCTCCGAGTATGATCCAACAAATAACCGCCACAAAACTGAGGTCTGTTGACAGTGTTGAAGGTTTTAGGCGTCACAAATTCCTTAAATGAGTCCAAGCCCATTTTGTATTTGATTTTCTTCTCGCTCGAGCTATTATTTTTGTGCACACAACGAGTGTCTGTGAAGATTTGAGAGCCTCGGGGTGTTAACCGTATTTGTATACAGACGTTTGAGAGTTTATTTACCATTTGACGCATTGATCTCAAGAAACTGAATGTGTTCTTTCATCCGCATAGGTCATGTGAAAACAAAACTGTTCATACATCACTGATTTTATGTCTAATAACAGTAACAGCAGGGGTCCCCACAGTCACAACAAAACCACACAAAGGCTCAATAACAAATTTAGCAATGGAACTTGATGACAATTATTTTCGACTTTTTAAAGTAGCTATTGGGAAATGACAAGAAACAGCCATTAAAGAAAAGTCGCTGAAAATATTGTATTCGTTAAGAATCTAGCCTGTAGGCTTGAAATCCTTTGTTGTATTTGGCATTGGTGAAGTTAATTATGCAGAGAGCAGTCAAGCAAGGCACATGAACATTAACCATCATACTCTGTTATATGAACTGAAGCATTTCAGAAACTGTTCAATGGTATATTTTTTAGTGGTATAGGGGTTGCCTTTCCTTTTCCGCTTGGTAGGTATCAGGTCAGGCCTTGATTTACTTTTTTCTCTTGAAACTTCCAAGCAAGGTTCACCTCCACTAAATAACTACTAACCATGTTTTCAGCTATGTTTATTACCCGACGTAAAACGAAATCGAAACTCGTTCGTTAGTTAATCGAACTTAATCGAACCTAATCGAAACTTAATCGAACGATTCAGTTCGCATTAGTTCGGTAATCGAACCAAATCGAAACCAAAAACATTAGTGTGAGAGTTCGATTACGTTCGATTTTCCGAACCCAAATCGAACCGAATCGAAAACCGAATCGAACTCAATTCGAAAAACACATCGACAAACGGCTAAAAAATGACTCAAAAATATTACCAGATATTTGAACAGTGTCCTCTCAAGCATGTTCTATGAGACAACAACTTAGAATTACTTTCAAACAGACAATAGGAAATTAATCTCACTTTCACTGTAGTTCCATTTCATGAGTTATTTTGTTATCTAGCTTAATCGTTATAGTTAACGGCTCCCGAACAAAATGTAGTGAACTGAAACAAAGCCTTAAACAACAATAGGTAATAATAAAAAATTAGTTGCGAACAGCGCGGCTCATGGAAGCTAAAATTGATACAATTGAATAAGGCTCTCATTAGCCAAACATAACTGTAAAAACTCTTATATTGAATGTAGTGGGGAGGGGAAAGACGGGGGGGCAAGGCAAGGCAGGCGCAAAAAACATGTAAAAGGAGAAGGGCAATGGAGGGGAAAAAAGGGAGCAGGTGCGGATATGAGGAATGGGGCGGGAGGATGGAGAAGGGGGGAAAAAGATGGACGAAAAAGAGAGAGTGGGACGCTTATGTTCCCATGCCAAACTCCATTTTCATTCGAATGCCATCCAACGTCGACCATTTCGTGCCATCGAACCTAAATCGAACTCAATCGAAACCTAATCGAAACCTAATCAAAAGTTCGATTTTGCGTTCGATTACTCCAAATTTTTTGTGAGGAGTTCGATTCTGTTCGATTACCGAACTTAATCGAACCTACTCACGTGATTAGGTTCGATTAAGTTCGATTCAGTTCGATTAATCGAACGTTCCGATTTGGTTCGATTAGTTACGTCGGGTTATTAAGGCCGATGTTTGATTAGGGATTCCACAGTTTGGTTTGTCTGGTATTTAAAACTATTGAGCTCGCCCACAATACACGACGTCAAATTGATTGCAATGCCTGGAGGGTTTATTTGGCGTCAGATGGAAACAATGTCCTGTTGTTAAAATGGAACACAAAACAGAATAGTGACAGGATAAATAAAATCGTGTAAGTTGTAAATTAGTATTATTTTTTTTTTCTGTGTACTACTACTAAGTTAGAGTATTGTAAAGTAAAAGTAATTTAAGTAAAAGTATTGTAAGTAGGAATATTGTAAGTAAGAGTATTGAAAGTAAGAGTAATATAAGTACGTAGTTTTATAGTTTATAATTTAAATATCTTTGTGTAAAGTTAGTGTTGCTGAGATGTCAATAAAATAAACTTTTGCACACACAAAAAAAAAAAAAAAAAAAAAAAAAAAAAAAAAAAAAGGATAATAAAATCAGTCCGAAACTACTTTGCTGATCAAAAAAATTATATTTGTAAGAACAAGAACAAGAAAATAGCCGAAGCAAAGTAAGTTGTAAAAAGTCATATTGTTTGAACACAAAACTCCTGTGCCATCATAGATATAAAATAGTGGATAATACACGGCTGCCGCAGAGATATGACATTTTTCTTCCAGTGTTCAACTCGATATCTCACGAGTGAGCGCATAAATTGTTTATTTTATAAAACATATTTAATATAAAACGAAGTTTTTAACGTTTTTCCGAAGATTTCCGACCATTTCCGAAGATTGTCGAGGAAGATCCGAAGGTGTTTTTCGACTTTAATATTGATAAAACTTTTGGCTCATTCAGCATTGAAAACATGTCAAACTCGTCAGCAAACGTGACGTCATCGATATCTTCACATGTGAAAAGATATAATATATTTTTACAGTGTAAAGATATGATTTTTTCTCAGCGAGAGAAATCCTTGTAATACACTCTAGTTTATATAATAATAATATGGTTTTAGTGTGAACCATACATTGCTGAATACATCATGTACCATCTATGCGTCGTATCAGCATAACGTTTCCTCTTACATGTTTTGAAAATATTGAGTCGTTTGCCTGAATAGACCAGCTCGCGGTTTTTCCCGCCATTTTGAATGATAGGAGGCAAAACATGGAAGAGTAAAAACAATTATTGCCTGGAAGTCTTTCAAAACGTGTAAACATCTTAGTGAATATAAACTGAGAGAAGCCAGTGAATAACTTCAAAAGGCACAACTCTAATAAAACGTAAATATTGGTCGCCTATTTTGAGATAACTTAAAAAATATTTTGTTTGTGTTCCAAATGATGATACATTCAACTTTGCTTTAGTACTAAAATCCTGATACTAAATTAGCTTACATCGAACACAACACAGAACTTCCTGTTCAAACATTTATTCTGAACTGAACAAGTCAGGAAACATTGCTTAACTTACTAAGTTGACAAGTTGTTAATATATTCTCTTGTAAAATACTAAACTTTCATCCTAATAATCTACAGTTCTGTGTTGATCAGTGCAGTTTAAATGTATACATAACTGAAAGCCATATTACAAACAGGTGCAAAGTAAGCATCTAAACAAGAAATACTATGTTTATGTCTCGAAAATTGTTGAAAACTTCAATATCTCCATCTAACAGCATTTGTGCCAACAATTTCTTTAAGTCAATACTGCAAACAAAGAGGCAATAATTTCGTACTAATTAAAAAAGAAAGAGCTTGCAATTGCAATTATTAGCCTCACGCAAGCGGTTTTTAGCTTCAGCTGATATGCTGGTACACAAGAGATATACACTGTTTAGTTTACAATTACTGTTAGTAAGTGCTTCAGACAAGTGCTTTATACCTTCAACTGTTATTGTGTTATTGCTACTGAGATTTAAGAAGCTTAGTTGGCAATAACTGTTAGTGAGTGCATCAGACAAGTGCATTATACCTACATCTGTTGTTTCATTGTGACTGAGGTCTAAGCTGCTTAGTTTACAATTCCTGTTAGTGAGTGCTTCACACAAGTGCTTTATACTTTCATCTGTTATTCCATTGCCACTGAGGTCTAAGCTGCTTAGTTTACAATTACTGTTAGTAAGTGCTTCAGACAAGTGCTTTATACCTTCATCTGTTATTGTATTGTAACTGAGGTCTAAGCTGCTTAGTTTACAATTACTGTTAGTAAGTGCTTCAGACAAGTGCTTTATACCTTCATCTGTTATTTATTGTCACTGAGGTCTAAGCTGCTTAGTTTACAATTACTGTTAGTAAGTGCTTCAGACAAGTGCTTTATACCTTCATCTGTTATTTCATTGCCACTGAGTTTTAAGCTGCTTAGTTTACAATTACTGTTAGTAAGTGCTTCAGACAAGTGCTTTATACCTTCATCTGTTATGTGATTGTCACTGAGGTTTAAGCTGTTTAGTTTACAATTACTGTTAGTGAGTGCTTCAGACAAGTGCTTTATACCTTCATCTGTTATTTCATTGACACTGAGGTCTAAGCTGCTTAGTTTACAATTACTATTGCCAAACAACTTTCGAATCTCTAGACAACCAACGGGCCAATGAAATTCACTCAAATGCATGTGCGAAATTTGTTTAACATTTTTAAACACATGCACGACTGCTGCACAATCAACTGGCGTAAGACCACAATGACTCAAATCTACAGCATTGAAACCAATCTGTTCTAATTTGCTTTGAACAACTAAATCTGATTCAGTGATTTCGAAAATACACTTCAATAACGTCAGTGTTAAATGTTTTGTCGCGAGTCGGCCAACAGGTCAATGTGCGTGGCTGTGAATCATCTCTCACTTTCTCAATCATAAGCTTCCATTCTTCTATCTCTGCTGTTGTCACAGGAAGAAGGTCGGTAAATATTTCGATCGATAGCTCATCTCGATCACCAAGCAGTCCAGCCACAAACTGCATCACTACTTGCCACTCTCCTTTCTCGATGTGATCGGAAACAAATCTTCTCAATTCTGCGTCACTCATGGTATCTGTTACATGCTTCGCTGCGAAGTATTCCTGCATGGTTAAATGAATGAAGCAGAATTGAGCTTCGTGCTTTAATGGACCAGTTCGACGATCTGGTAGGCGATGAAAAAGATCACTGTTTTTCAATTCCTGGACTTCATTTGATTCAAAGATTAGCCTTCTCTCCTTTATCCCATGAATGCGATTTCTCCTAGTCTCTTGAATTCCTCTTCCATTTCAGGAGGCAAATCGTCTGACTCAATCTCTTCCCGACTATGAGGTATGTCGCGGAATTTTTTATTGTGTTTGTAGAAAAACAGTTTCGTTGCTTTCTTGTAAATTTGCGTGATTTTTGTAGGGAGGCCAACACCGGTTAAATCAGATCCACTGTAGAACATCAGTACCTGCAGCAAGCATGAGCAAATGATGAAGCAGTTCACAGGAATATAGCACAAAGAATAGATGTTTATGTTGCTGCTAATATGTTGCCATATCTTCTCTCTTGCAATCTTGTCATTTGCCGTAAACTTCTGCACATATTCTTCAACTTGCTCGGATGTAAATCCAAGAATTTCAAATGTTCTGTCGAATGGAAGATGTGCAACGCTTGACACAGCACTGCCGGGTCTTGTAGACGTCAAAACGGTGGCTCCGCGGAGCAGTTTTCCAGACGCTACCTTTTCGTAGAGAGCAGAAGAGGCATCTTCTCTTCTTCACTGTTTTTGAAACCAGCGTTTGCGTCCTCCTTGGCGATACTTGAGTGATCGACAAATTCATCAATTCCGTCAAAAATTAAAAGTACTTTGTCCGGATTTTTAAGAATGTAGTTCCAGACCTCATCATCAAGGCGTTCTGTCTGTGCTAAATATTCCGAGCGAGTCAGTAGTTCACGAAGGTTGAGATCTTTCTGGAATACCGAGTTAAATCTCCTGAATTTAAGGAGGAAAGCAACATCAAAAGTGTCATTGAATAAGCTCTCAGATGCCCAGTCACGTAGGAACTTTGTGCAAAACAATGTTTTGCCGATTCCCGCTCGACCGACAATCAGCACGTTCTTGTTTTCATCATCAACAATATCTTCTGGCCGTTTTGGTGGTAAATTTTCTCCTGCCTTGGGGTATTCTTTCAGTTGCTGCTGTCTATCTTCGGTAAAGCGATATTTCGCTCTGCAGGATGAAGAACCAAATTCGTGTAAATTTGATCGAGCGTCAGATGTTTAGTTCTTTCGCCTTCGCCTGGATTTGTTGAAATAGACCCTTGAGATCTGTAGGTTGCTCCGTGTCTTCTATGATACTTTTCTTCATGCTCGCGATGAATAATGGTAGTTGTGGTTGTTCTTGCAGCAGTTCAGGTTCTTGTGGTGCTAATAATGGTATTTCTTCATTTAGTTCTTGTTGCGAATCTTGCCGTTCTGGTTCTTGTTGCGGCTTTTGCGGGAGAACTGCATTCAGATGATCTTTCAAAAACTGTGAGTCTTCCATGAACTTTTTCCTTTTCTTGCCCGTGCCAAGATGCAGATGAACTCAATCAAAATAAGAAGCGCAAAAACTCCATTCACTACACTCACAGCATTTGTCCAGAAGGTTTTCTTCGTTGCTCGTTGATTATGGCATTCGTATAAAGCCGATTGTGTCGTGTTCTGAATATTGCCCGACGAATTCGCCGCATGGCTGCCTCGTGGTGTTAAATTACAGTTAAAGTTCGAGGGAAAGTTAGAAGGATAAAGTAACTGAGTTTGTAGGACTATAAAAATAATTCCTAAAGCAAATCTGGTGGCAAGTTGGCAACAGTAAGCGAGAAAAAGCTTGCGTCTTCCAGTTGGGTTGCACGGCTGTCTCCGCTCTGCATCTGAATTGTTGGCTTGCAGCAATCCATCAACTCTTGACTTCACGATTTGGGAGTAAATCACACAAACAATTCCAATGAAAGAGAAGTTAACAATTACGAAGGCATACACAGGAATATTGAATTTGTTGTATAGTTTCTGGTATTGTTCGAAACACTTGCCTTTGATGACGTCCTTGCTTTCGATTTTCGCAACACAGCTGAAATCAGACCTTGATTCGTTGATATCTATGTCCGCAAAGACTGCAAGTAAAATCCCTCCGAGTATTATCCAACAAATAACCGCCACAAAACTAAGTCTGTTGAAGGTTTTAGGCGTTACAAATTCCTTAAAAGAGTTCCAGTCCATTTTGTATTTGATTTCTTCTCGCTCGAGCTATTATTTTTGTGCACACAACGAGTGTCTGTGAAGATTCGAGGGCCTAGGGCTGTTAACCGTATTTGCATACACACGTATCACCATATAAGGTAAACGTTTACCACATAAGGTAAACGGCAGCCCCTTACGACGACCCCCTCCCCTTGACGACCCCTAACTCGTACCCAGTACTCTCTATCTCGCGCGTCTTACAATCCTCTCGTTGGAGACACTTTGCTTTGTACACGTTGACGACAATCAAACTAAATTGTCTCTCAGAACAGTGAGGCGTGTTTTGAGAGTTTATTTACCATTGACGCATCGATCCAAGAGCTGAATGTGTTCTTTCATCCGCATAGGTCATGTGAAAATAAACTGTTTAGTAACAGCAGGGGTCCCTACAGTCACAACAAAACCACACAAAGGTTCAATGTCAAATTTAGTAAATGGAACTTGATGACAATTTACATCGACTTTTTAAAGTAGCAATTTGACAAGAAAAGTCATTAAAGTCGCTGAAAATATTGTATTCATTAAGTATCTCGCCTGCAGGCTTGAAATCCGGCCTTTGTTGGATTTGGCATTGGTGAAGTTAATTTAGCAAAGAGCAGTCAAGCAAGGCACATGAATATTAACCATCATATCTGTTATATGAATTGAAGCATTTCAGAAACTGTTCAATGTCTTTTTAGTGTATAGACCTTCCTTTCGCTTGTGGTATCAGTCAGGCCTTGATTACTTTTTCTCTGAAACTTCCAAGCAAGTCACTCACTAAATAACTGCTACAAAGCTATGTTTATTAAGGCCGATGTTTGATTGGGATTCTACAGTTTGGTTTGTCTGGTATTTAAACTATTGAGCTCGCCACAATACACGACGTAAATTGATTGCAATGCCTGGAGGGTTTATTTGGCGTCAGATGGAAACAATGTCCTGTTGTTAAAATGGAACACAACAGAATAGTGACAGGATAATAAAATCAGTCAGAACTACATTGCTGATCAAAAAAATATATTTGTAAGAACAAGAACAGGAAAAGAAAAGCAAAGTAATTTGGAAAAGTCATATTGTTTGAACACAAACTCCTGTGCATCATAGATATAAATAGTGGATAATACATGGGTGCGCGGAGATATGACATTTTTCTCGAGTGTTCAACTCGATATCTCACGAGTGAGCGTAAATTTTTGGTTTATTTTATAAACATATTTAATATAATTTGACGTTTTTCCGAAGATTTCCGACCATTTTCCGAAGATTGTCGAGGAAGATCCGAAGGTGTTTTCGACTTAATATTGATAACTTTTGGCTAATTCAGCATTGAAACATGTCAAACTCGTCAGCAAACGTGACGTCATCGATATCTTCACATGTGAAAGATATCATATATTTTACAGTGTAAAGATATTATTTTTTCTCAGTGAGAGAAATCCTTGTAATTCACTCTAGTTTATATAATAATAATATGGTTTTTAGTGTGGACCAAACATTGCTGAATACATCATGTACCATCTATCATCTGTATCAGCATAACTTTTCCTCTAACATGTTTTGAAAATATGAGTCGTTTGCCCTGAATAGACCAGCTCGCGGTTTTCCCGCCATTTTGAACGAGGACCAAACATGGAAGTGTAAATATTTATTATCTGGAAGTCTTCTAAAGTGTTAACATTTATAACTTCAAAAGGCACAACTCTAATAAACGTAAATATTGATCGCCTATTTTGAGATAACTTAAAAAATATTTTGTTTGTGTTCCAAATGATGATACATTCAACTTTGCTTTAGTACTAAAATCCTGATACTAAATCAGCTTACATTGAACACAACACAGAACTTCCTGTTCAACATTTATTCTGAACTGAACAAGTCAGGAGCATTGCTCAACTTACTAAGTTGACAATTAGTTGCTAATAAATTCTCTTGTAAAATACTAAAGTTTATCCTAATAATTTACAGTTCTGTGTTGATGCAGTTTCAATGTATACAGAAAGTCATGTTATAACAGGCACAAGTTAGCATTTTAATTACACAATCATTTCTGAAACTCAGAGCAAATCGGCTGACATCAGAGTGCTTTACGTACGTTTTTATCCAAACTGCAACAACAAAAATAAGACTAAAGCCATAAGAGACTTTAGATTTCAAAATGTTTCTGGGTAGTATGCCGCCACCTTCCTCTTTAGCTTAATGTACTCGCTCATTTATACATACCCCTAAACAAGAAATACTATGTTTATGTCTCGAAAAATGTTGAAAACTACAATATCTCCATCTGACAGAATTTGTTCCAACAATTTCTTTAAGTCAATACTGCAAACAAATACGGAGGCAATAATTTCGAACTAATTTCACAATGTGACCTTGCAATTACAATTATTAGCCTCACGCAAGCGGGTTTTAGCTTCAGCTGATATATTGACAAAAGAGAGTTTTAAGTGGCTTAGTTTACAATTACTGTTAGTAAGTGCTTCAGACAAGTACTTTATACCTTCATCTGTTATTGCCCTATTGTAACTGAGGTCTAAGCTGCTTAGTTTACAATTACTGTTAGTGAGTGCTTCAGACAAGTGCTTTATACCTTCATCTGTTATTGTGTTATTGCGACGGAGGTATAAGCTGCTTAGTTTACAATTACTGTTAGTAAGTGCTTCAGACAAGTGCTTTATACCTTCATCTGTTATTGCACCATTGCCACTGAGGTCTAAGCTGCTTAGTTTACAATTACTGTTAGTAAGTGCTTCAGACAAGTGCTTTATACCTTCATCTGTTATTGTATTGTAACTGAGGTTTAAGCTACTGAGGCCTAAGCTGCTTAGTTTACAATTACTGTTAGTAAGTGCTTTAGACAAGTGCTTTATACCTTCATCTGTTATTGCATAATTGCCACTGAGGTCTAAGCTGCTTAGTTTACAATTACTGTTAGTAAGTGCTTCAGACAAGTGCTTTATACCTTCATCTGTTATTTTATTGCCACTGAGGTTTAAGCTGCATAGTTTACAATTACTATTGCCAAACAACTTTCGAATCTCTAGACAACCCAACGGGCCAATGAAATTTTCCCTCAAATTCATGTGCGAAATTTGTTTAAACATTTTAAAACACATGCACGACTGCTGCACAATCAACTGGCGTGAGACCACAATGACTCAAATCTACAGCATTGAAACCAATCTGTTCTAATTTGCTTTGAACAGCTAAATCTGATTCACTGATTTCGTAAATACATTTAAATATCTTCAGTGTTAAATGTTTTTGGCCGTGAGTCGGCCAACAGGTCAATGTGCGTGGCTGTGAATCATCTCTCACTTTCTCAATCATAAGCTTCCATTCTTCTTCCTCTGCTGTTGTCACAGGAAGAAGGTCGGTAAATATTTCGATCGATAGCTCATCTCGATCACCAAGCAGTCCAGCCACAAACTGCATCACTACTTGCCATTCTCCTTTCTCGATGTGATCGGAAACAAATCTTCTCAATTCTGCGTCACTCATGGTATCTGTTACATGCTTCGCTGCGAAGTATTCCTGCATGGTTAAATGAATGAAGCAGAATTGAGCTTCGTGCTTTAATGGACCACTTTGACGATCTGGTAGGCGATGAAAAAGATCACTGTCTTTCAATTCCTGGACTTCATTTGATTCAAAGATTAGTCCTTCTCTCCTTTATCCCATTGAATGCGATTTCTCCTAGTCTCTTGAATTCATCTTCCATTTCAGGAGGCAAATCGTCTGACTCAATCTCTTCCCGACTATGATGTATGTCGCGGAATTTTTTATTGTGTTTGTAGAAAAACAGTTTCGTTGCTTTCTTGTAAATTTGCGTGATTTTTGTAGGGAGGCCAACACCGGTTAAATCAGATCCACTGTAGAACATCAGTACCTGCAGCAAGCATGAGCAAAATGATGAAGCAGTTCACAGGAATATAGCACAAAGAATAGATGTTTATGTTGCTGCTAATATGTTGCCATATCTTCTCTCTTGCAATCTTGTCATTTGCCGTAAACTTCTGCACATATTCTTCAACTTGCTCGGATGTAAATCCAAGAATTTCAAATGTTCTGTCGAATGGAAGATGTGCAACGCTTGACACAGCACTGCCGGGTCTTGTAGTCGTCAAAACGGTGGCTCCGCGGAGCAGTTTTCCAGACGCTACCTTTTCGTAGAGAGCAGAGAGAGGCATCTTCTCTTCTTCGCTGTTTTTTGAAACCAGCGTTTTGCGTCCTCCTTGGCGATACTTGAGTGATCTACAAATTCATCAATTCCGTCAAAAATTAAAAGTACTTTGTCAGGATTTTTAAGAATGTAGTCCCAGACCTCATCATCTAGAAGTTCTGTCTGTGCTAAATATTCCGAGCGAGTCAGTAGTTCACGAAGGTTGAGATCTTTCTGCGAATACCGAGTTAAATCTCCTGAATTTAAGGAGGAAAGCAACAGTAAAGTGTCATTGAATAAGCTCTCAGATGCCCAGTCACGTAGGAACTTTGTGCAAAACAATGTTTTGCCGATTCCCGCTCGACCGACAATCAGCACGTTCTTGTTTTCATCATCAACAATATCTTCTGGCCGTTTTGGTCGCAAATTTTCTCCTGCCTTTGGATATGCTTTCAGTTGCTGCTGTCTATCTTCGGTAAATTGATATTTCGCTCTGCCAGGATGAAGAACCAAATTCGTGTAAATTTGATCGAGCGTCAGATGTTTAGTTCTTTCGCCTTCGCCTGGATTTGTTTGAAATAGAGCCTTGAGATCTGTAGGTTGCTCCGTGTCTTCTATGATACTTTTCTTCATGCTCGCGATGAATAATGGTAGTTGTGGTTGTTCTTGCAGCAGTTTCAGGTTCTTGTGGTGCAAATAATGATATTTCTTCATTTCGTTCTTGTTGCGAATCTTGCCGTTCTGGTTCTTGTTGCGGCTTTTGCGGGAGAACTGCATTAAGATGATCTTTCAAAAACTGTGAGTCTTCCATGAACTTTTTTCCTTTTCTTGCCCGGGCCAAGATAAAATGTGAACTCGATGAAAATAAGAAGCGCAAAAACTCCATTCACTACACTCACAGCATATGTCCAGAAGGTTTTCTTCGTTGCTCGTTGATTATGGCATTCGTGTAAAGCAGATTGTGTCGTGTCCTGAATATTGCCCGACGAATTCGCCGCATGGCTGCCTCCTGGTGTTAAATTACAGTTAAAGTTCGAGGGAAATTAGAAGGATAAAGTAACTGAGTTTGTAGGACTATAAAAAGAATTCCTAAAGCAAATCTGGTGGCAAGTTGGCAACAGTAAGCGATAAAAAGCTTGCGTCTTCTAGTTGGGTTGCACGGCTGTCTCCGCTCGGCATCTGAATTGTTGGCTTGTAGCAATCCATCAACTCTTGACTTTACGATATGGGAGTAAATCACACAAACAATTCCAATGAAGAGAAGTTAACAATTACGAAGGCATAGACAGGAAAATTGAATTTGTTGTATAGCTTTCTGGTATTGTTCGAAACACTTGCCTTTGATGACGTCCTTGCTTCGATTTTTCGCAACACAGCTGAAATCAGACCTTGCTTCGTTGATTTCTATATCCGCAAAGACTGCAAGTAAAATCCCTCCGAGTATGATCCAACAAATAACCGCCACAAAACTAAGTCTGTTGAAAGTTTTAGGCGTCACAAATTCCTTAAAAGAGTTCCAGTCCATTTTGTATTTGATTTCTTCTCGCTCGAGCTATTATTTTTGTGCACACAACGAGTGTCCTGTGAAGATTTGAGGGCCTAGGGGTGTTAACCGTATTTGCATACACACGTATCACCATATAAGGTAAACGTTTACTATATAAGGTAAACGGCAGCCCCTTACGACGACCCCTCCCCTTGACGACCCCTAACTCGTACCCAGTACTCTCTATCTCGCGCGTCTTACAATCCCCTCGTTGGAGACACTACTGTGTACGCGTTGACGACAATCAAACTAAATTGTCTCTCAGAACAGTGAGTCGTGTTTTGAGAGTTTATTTACCATCGACGCACTCGATCTGAAGAACTGAATGTGTCCTGTCATCCGCATAGTGCATGTGAAAACAAACTGTTGATACATCACTGATTTCCATGCCTAATAACAGTAACAGCGAGGGGTCCCCAAAGTCAGAACAAAACCACACAAAGGCTCAATAAGAAATTTAGCAATTGAACTTGATGATAATTTTTTTCGACTTTTTAAAGTAGCTATTGGGAAATGACAAGAAGCAGCCATTAAAGAAAAGCTGCTGAAAATATTGTATACATTAAGAATTTAGCCGCCTGCAGGCTTGAAATCTTGTTGGATTTGCATTGGTGAAGTTAATTTAGCAGAGAGCAGTCAAGCGAAGGCACATGAACATTAACCATCATATCTGTTTGTATGAACCGAAAGCATTTCAGAAACTGTTTCAATGTTTTTTTAGTGTATAGTTCTTCCTTTCGCTTATGGTATCAGTCAGGCCTTGATTACTTTTTTCTATGAAAACTTCCAAGCAAGTCACTCCACTAAATAACTACTACAAAGCTATGTTTATTAAGGCCGATGTTTGATTGGGATTCCACAGTTTGGTTTGTCTGGTATTTAAAATATTGAGCTCGCCACAATACACGACGTAAACTGATTGCAATGCCTGGAGGGTTTATTTGGCGTCAGATGGAAACAATGTCCTGTTGTTAAAATGGAACACAACAGAATAGTGACAGCATGATAAAATCAGTCCAGAACTACATTGCTGATTAAAAATATATTTGTAAGAACAAGAACAACAGCGAAGAAAGTAAGTTGTAAAAGTCATATTGTTTGAACACAAACTCCTGTGCATCATAGATATAAATAGTGGATAATACACGGCTGCGCAGAGATATGACATTTTTTCTTCGAGTGTTCAACTCGATATCTCACGAGTGAGCGCATATTTTGTTTATTTTATAAACATATTTAATATAACGAAATTTTTGACGTTTTACCGAAGATTTCCGACCATTTTCCGAAGATTGTCGAGGAAGATCCGAAGGTGTTTTCGACTTAATATTGATAACTTTGGCTAATTCAGTATTGAAACATGTCAAACTCGTCAGCAAACGTGACGTCATCGATATCTTCACATGTGAAAGATATCATATATTTTACAGTGTAAAGATATTATTTTTCTCCGCGAGAGAAATCCTTGTAATTCACTCTAGTTTATATAATATAATATGGTTTTTTAGTGTGGACCAAACATTGCTGAATACATCATGTACCATCTATGATCTGTATCAGCATAACTTTTCCTCCTACGTGTGTTGAAAATATGAGTCGTTTGCCTGAATAGACCAGCTCGAGGTTTTCCCGCCATTTTGAATGAGGAGCAAACATGGAAGAGTAAAACAATGTGTATACAGTTCAACTCTCTCAAAGCTGGACAACTCGCTATAAGTCAGATTTGCCTCTCTAAGGGGGACAAGCTTAGAGCTGAATCCCGAAGGGTGGTCCCGCGCCTTAGAGAGAAGTTTGACTGGTATTGCCTGGAAGGTCCTGGAAGTCCTTCCAAAGTGTTTTAAATAACATCTTAGTGAATATAACTGAGAGAAAAGCCAGTGAATAACCTGTTCAAAAGGCACAACTTCTAAAAACGCCTTTTTTTTTGAGCCAGTGACCATGTAGTGATACAAATACAATATAAAACAAATTCTAACTTGTGTTTCTACCTACAAAATGCCATAGACCTTGGTCTTATTGGACTGGATAAAACCATAAGCAAATGCCTGCAGTACGTCATGGATGAAGGATCTTGAAAAGTGTAGCTAACATTTTTCACGTTCATCCGTTCGTAATTCCGTCTCAATCTGCCTCCAATCTTAAGATGCTGATGTCTGTAATTAATCCACCGGAAGTCATCAATAGGGGAAAATGACCAAAATTCTCCAAAAAAAATTCACAAGATAGCCCTTGGTGAACTATTTACTAAAAATCTATGTGTTTACGTCACACATTCCGGCAATTATTTTCGAGATACGGAGTGTACAACTGTTGGTTCGCAGCTCTTCAGACCCGGTTTTTTTGGCACGTTTGACAGCCACCACACTTTTTAGCAGAGACCTGTTTTTGAAAACTCAAAACAATTTTCAATTCCCGATAAACACAATTACTGATCAGATTAAGTAGAATAAATAAGACATACTTTTGGAGCGGTTATTTTATCAATTTTTGAACATTAAATTGGAATATTTGAAAGATTTTTTCATTATTTACATTATTTTAAGCAATTTCTTGCAATGCGAAAAATTTAGACGAAATTGAGAGGCTAAAAATCCGTTGGACTGGCTACATAGCCTAGAGGTATAGAGACTTATACCACATGAAAGAGCATTTATTTCTTCTTTTAAACATCTGTTTTCAAAACCATGGGCAACTTAAAAGAAGAATTTTGAGGCTGCGAAATAACAAGTAGTACTTTTTGTGTAATTTGAGCTTTTCCGTCACGGCCATTTCCGATGCTAAAACTCAGATAAACAAACAACATTAAAACATTTTGGAACAACAGAAGTTTAATAATATTTATTATCAGGCACCCAGCAACATGTTACAAGACTCTTTTTCTGTGATTTTGCTATCGCTTTTTGGCAATAATAAAATAATTTAGCTTATTTTGATTCGACCTTGAGTTCCAAAGCGTACACAAGTCACGTAACGTTTGTCAAGGTCAACTTGAAATCAAATCAAAATCGGAACATTTTGCACTACTGAAATTACTGTTTAACACACAGAACAATAGCTATCGACATATTCCCCCAAGTGCCCCGCCTTAAACGTCCCCCACTGGACGTCAAGGTTCAGAAATACCCCTCCCCCCCCCCCCCCCCCCCCCCCCCCCACTCCATAACATCCACTTGTAATTTTGCATGTCCAATCTTTTTTCTAGTGTAGACTTGCAAGCAGGCTCGCGGGTGTTGGGCCCATATGCGAGCAACGAAAGTCGTGAGATTTACGTGCGATACTGAGCAATCACATGTGTAAGTGAAATGAAATTGTTCTCATTTTGTTCTCATTTTCTAACAGAACTATGTTTTATCTTGATGCTCCATTCTTAAACATGAAGTAAAATAACAAAGATTTGCCTAATTTTTTTTGTGTGCTCCAAAATGCCCCACCCTAACGTCAAATATTTTCTCTCCTTACCCCCTCCCCCCCCCCCCCAAACGTCCAGTGGAGGGGCACTTGGGAATATGTCGACGGCCCCTAACCATCATCAGTTCATTATAGTAAAAAAAACTGGAATGAACAAAAATCAGTGGAACAAGTCATTGTCAAAGGATGTTCCAAAAACTCGGCAAACAGTGCACGTGCAAGAACATGACCCAACAAGATCTGCGTTAGGGGAGGACCGCGTTAGGGGAGGACCGCGTTAGGAGATACAAAATGAAAACCATTGAACTCCAGCACGGACTACACTGACCACATAATGTGCGAATCCAGTAAATTATTATATTGCTTACCACATTTCAGCAATAAAACCAGCAACAGCATTCTAAATTGTGCGCATGTGCGGGATTTATATACCCTTGCTTGTAATCTGCCTCGTTTTCAGGTGTTCTGAAGACAGAAGGTCCGCTATAAACGTGTCCAATAATTTTCGCGTTTATTCAATGAATATTCCTTTGGTAGCAATGAGAGCAATTCGGAAGCGTTACAGTAATTATGCATTGCGAGACCAACCACCGCACGGCAAAAACGAATTATTGGCTTAACGTATCTGACTGTAAATCGCAGACTTTCTCGCGGAACGCGCCATGGAAGGCGGCTGAATTCGCAGGCTAGTTATAAAACAGCGCGAGTACTCGTGAGTGTTCCGAAAGTTATCGCTTTCCGACGCAATAGCACTTATCCTCAATTCCCAAGTGATCTTACAGTGATGGCGAGGATCACTAACTACACGCGGTCATTGCGCACAAATGCACCTCGCCTCCAATTTTTTCTGCCAGCCTGAAATGTCAGTTCTCTCCTGTTTATAGGTTTTACCCGGAGCATAGACTAGCTACCAGCAGTCCCTCTTTCCCTTAGTCCGTCGAGCGAGAAGAGCGAGAGGGGGAAATCCCGATTTCACAATTCAAACCTCTTTTTATCCTCTTTCGCTTGGTTTGTTTGTTGCCCCATTTCAGGCCATGTGATGTTACTCTAGAGACTTGTTTCTTTCAAATTGAATCATATTCACTTGCACATGTACTTGTACATGAACACAAATTTTTTTTTAGAGAAAATCATGATCCGAAATGGGCAATTTATACATTATACGAAGCTAATTTTTTTTTTTAATTTGTATCATGTTACAAATGAGAATCGGAAAAAAACATTTTTCGGGAAAATGGAATCTAAAAATAAGCCAGTAGTTTCTTGTTCCGGGTAAACCAGCTCTTCTTCCTAACAGAGGGTTAGTGCAGCACTTTTCTGAAACTTTTCTAGCGCTTGTAGCTGTTTCTGGTTTGTCTCTAATAAAATTGATTTTCTTTTCTTTGGGTTATTACTGACATATCATTTACAAATTAAAATGTCATAAAGAAAAAAAAGTTACTTACATTAAATGTAAGTAACTTTTTTTTCTTTATGGCATTTTAATTTGTAAATGATATGTCAGTAATAACCCAAATAATACAATACAAGAAACTAATGTCGTGCTAGCAAATCTTTAAATAAATTTATTTAAAGATTTGCTAGCACGACATTAGTTCTCGTATTGTGATTGTTTGTGACCTTTTACACAGTTGGGGATGCGACAATTTATGCGTATGAGAAATGTCGACGATTATTTTGTTCATTAAACAAAGAAATCTCACGCTATTATCGTCATTATGAAGACTCGGTCCTCCTAACGCGGCCCTCCCCTAACGCGGATCCTTGTTGGGTCGTGTTCTTGAGGTCTAAGATATTGCACTGTTGCCGAGTTTTGGAACATCCTCGGACAATGACTAGTTTCCACTGATTTTGTTCAATCCAGTTTTTTTACTATAATGAACTGATGATGGTTAGGGGCCGTCGACATATTCCCAAGTGCCCCTCCACTGGACGTTTTTACCACAATGAAGTTAGGTGATGGTTAGGTCGCACTTGTCCTGTATTAATTATTATTAATTATTAATTATTATTATTAATTATTAATATAATTAATTATTAATTATTATATTATTATTATTAATTATTAAAAGGCTCCTGGATTAATTTCTTTCAAAATTTCTAAATCCGGTGACGTTAATCAACTTAATGCATTGTGGCTTCAGTTGTGAAATTTCCATAAGTTTATTAAAACAATTCGCTTGGGGCCCATAATCGAAATAACATTACAGCGGTCTCCCACTGTAATGTATGTAACGCAATCTCTGAACGATTTGGGAAACCGCGTACCGTATTTAATTATACAGCCATCAGATGTTGTTCCAGATTATCTCATGGATTTCTTCAATATCCAGAAAGCCGCAATCTAAGGTACGAATAACAAAAGCACTGATATAGCTATTGGTCTGTGTGTTGAACAGTAATTTCAGAGTGCAAAATGTTCCGATTTGATTTGATTTCAAGTTGACCTTGACAAACATTACGTGACTTGTGTACGCTTTGGAACTCAAGGTCGAATAAAATAGCTAAATTATTTTATTATTGCCAAAAAAGCGATAGCAAATCACAGAAAATAGTCTTGTAACATGTGCTGGTGCCTGATAACAAATATTATTAAACTTCTGTTGTTCCAAAATGTTTTAATGTTGTGTTTATCTGAGTTTTAGCATCGGAATGCTGTGACGGAAAAGCTCAAATTACACAAAGTACTACTTGTATTTCGCCAGCCTCAAAATTCTTTCTTTTAAGTTGCCCATGGTTTTGAAAACAGATTTTAAAAGAAGAAATAATGCTCTTTCATGTGGTATAAGTCTCTATACTCTAGGCTATGTACCAGTCAACGATTTTAGCCTCTCAATTTCGTCAATTTTGCATTGCAAGAAATTGCTTAAAATAATGTAAAATAATGAAAAATCTTTCAAATATTCAATTTTAATTCAAATTGATAAAATAACCGCTCAAATTATATCTTATTATCTACTTAATCTGAAGAGTAATTTGTTTCTCGGTATAAAATTGTTTTTGAGTTTCAAAACAAGGTCTCCACAATGTGTGGTGTCAAACGCCAAAAAACCGGTCTGAGAGCTGCCAAACCAAGTTTACCTCCGTATCTCGAAAATAATTGCCGGATGAAGTAAAACATATATTTTTTAGTAATAGTTCACCAAGGGCTATCTTGTGAATTTTTTTTGAGAATTTGGTATTTTCCCTATTGTATGCCTCCGGTTGATAATTACAGACATCAGCTCTTAACCATCCTTGTTCCTGTTTGGTTTATTATTACCTCTTTGGTATTTATCTACCTTGGTTAACTATTATTTTGAAGTTTCCTTAGATTTACGAGTAAGTTTGTTTCATCGCAAAAAAAGACTTAAAAAAATAATTTCTTACCAAACTCCACGCTTCACAGGGGTTTTTGGAAGAGGTATGTTCCTGACTACTCTTGGACACCCTGAGATGCGGCGATGAGTAGCAAAACGGCCATTTACATGTCCTGAACCATCACAGCCTTCCGTTGGACAACTGAAATAAAGGTAAACACAGTTTGAGAAACTGAAAATCACAAAATGATTTGTTACAACTTTTTTTAAGAGTCTACGTCCACGGTTTGGGTGTCATCTCGAAAAATTATTTGCCCAATTTTTTCAAGTGCCACCAGGTCGTATGTGCCAATCCGTCTTAATCTTCTCTCATCTCTCAACCATCCTTGTTTCCTGTTTTGGTTTTATTATTACCTCCTTTTTGGTGTTTTTCTTACCTTAGTAAACTATTATTTTGAGGGCTTTCTTCAGTTTGAAGGTGAATTTGGTGCACCTTAGCAAAAATGACTTAAAACATCGTGGGGGGAAATGTGTTGGGCATGTACCGTAAAAGCTCTATTTAGCCCCTCCCTCTAATTAGCCCCCATATCTAATTAAAAGGCACCCCCTTTGGGAACTCAGATTTTGTAATAAGCCCCCCCCTCCCCCCTCTTCCGATCCAGTCACTAATATTTTATGGCATTTTCAAGTGTCACTTTGTATTGAATAAGTGCGTCTTTAATATCGTTGAGCTTACGTAGGCTAGGGTATAAATCACATTGCGTTTTGGTAAGACGGCTGGAATACATGTAAACCCTATTTCTTGTTCTGTTTTAGTTAGTAGGTGGTAATCGCATCGGGGCGAGTAAAAATTAAGGATTAATATCACGCGTGTTTTCAGAAGTTGGAGCAATGCCCGAGTCGCGCAGCGACATAGGGCAATTTCTGCAATTCTGAAAACACAAGTGAATTAATCCTTAATTTTACGACGGAAACATGCGATTACTTGTTTATGACATAGAGGGCAATTTTCGGAAACATTCAAGCGCGAAGCTTAAATTCAGCCGACGGAACGAAAAATTACTCCTAAAATCACACAGAATCACAGCGAGATCGAGCCAAACCCTTACGTTCAGAACAGGATACGTTAACTGTAGGTAAATCAAAGAGAAAAAATGTTAAGCTTAAGCGTGAAAGCCAAGTAAAGGTAATTTTATTTCACCTGTTGCATGTTTTGAAGCTTTCCGCTGCGATTCTGACTTGACAGTCAATCCTACATCGATAAAACGGCAAACGACGACTCCAAACAAACTTGTAGAGGTAATTCTACTGTTAATTTGTCGGCCTTCTCTTTCTTCTGAACAAACTCTGTGCGTCTTTACTATGGGTTGCACATGATGAAGGCCCGTATAAACAGAAGTGAAGCGAAGAAAGTCAGTTGGTCGCCCCATGAATGAATTTCGTTTCAAACTTGCCAAGTGTCTCGCTGATGTTTTCTAGTTTTCAAACGAAAATAATCTTCTGTTAGTTTCGAGTGAAACACTGAGATTCAGCTTCGGAATTTCGTTCAAGCTATCACCAGTTCCATTACTTTTTTATCAAACATAACTCGGAAAATGAAAGTCAAAACTCCGAAGCGACGTCCAAGCGAGCGCTGTTTTTGAAAATTCTGCGCAAAATCCCGCCGTCAAGAAGCCACTAAGTCGCAGCGCGCTCAGCCAATTAGGAGCGAGGAATTTTGCCGCTCGTCCAATTTAGGAATCAAGTAATTTTGCCCGGGCAAACCAAAATTAATGAAAAATGCCCGTCTGTCTCAGCCAATCAGATCAGTAATTTTGCCTCTATGTTATCAAGTGGATCAGTAATAGTTAAAAGTTTTGAAAAACATTAATGTGAATTTTCTCGAAACATTTATGATTTGAAATAAAGCCCCCTTCTCCTAGTTAAGCCCGCCTCCCCCCCCCCCCCCCTTCTTGAGGCCTAAAATTAGAATAACGCCCCCCGGGGCTTAATAGAGCTTTTACGGTATTTGGAAGGGAATTTTATATCATTTTGAGCCTGGTTACGGAATTGTACAGTATTAAACTATTTTATAACTCTGTCAACTTAATTTAAAAAATGGCTAACGAAAAATTCGCTGGCAGGAAACTATTAACGAGATACTTCCCCGATAATCCACTTTGAGATACCTGAGGACAAGAAATAAAAACACACAAAATATAAAATGATTATTATTCCTCGAGAAATTAAAGATATTTAGGTAGAAAAAAAGTACTAATGGATGTGGAGCTGTGCATTTTACACACAGGGTTTCGATCATATATCCACTTCAGTATGTGTTTTTTTATAATGAACTGTGCGGTCCCTTGCAATCGTTTTACCTCCTGCAAAGACAGACAAAACAGTACTCAAAGTGTTGTTTGGCGGACTACAGCAAAAAACCCTGCCAATAAACAAGTACCACTTTTTCATAGCTATTTTGTTGTGAAGTGTTCGGTGGCTTCTATTAATGGTTAGCGCGTTGGTGAACTCCTGGATCACAAGCGGTCCCTAGGTTGACTCCCAAAATTTCTAACGTTTTTTTTTTAGTCCTGTGGATGAAAACCCTATGGTGTGTGATGGCCATTCAAATGAAAGCTATACTGAGCTAGCTAACTGTCATGTGGGTAACTGTTTATTATGCTGTACAAGTGTGGGTGTAACTTTTTAAGTCTGTGGATGAACTCTTGTGTGGAACCATTTTCAAATGAAAGCTATTGTTGAGAATGTATTTTGCATGTAAGAAAATAATCTAAAATAATTTTTTTACAAAAGATCCCCCTATTATTTGTTTGTCAGCACTTTTTCATTCAAATGAAAATTTGAGATTTTTTCAACTTGACACTTGTTATAGGAGTAGAAAGGGGTTTTAAAGACGAAATCTAATAAACTAAAATAACAAAGCATTCCCTCACCTCTCCCTCCTCATAATCAGAGTCTTTCCACCATCGTCTCTGATATTGTCGTCTTCAGATGAACTCTCCGAAGATGTGTAACTGCACCACTTTTCCTTTTGCTTCCAGACACATCTCATCTGAACTCAACACTCGTCCTCAATCTTCTTCTCCTCCTCCTCCTCCTCAATCATCATCCATCATCAACTCCGTGTTTCTGTTTTTAATGGGTGCCTTTAAATCGCTTGATACTTCCAGATTCCTCGGCTTGGAGACATTCCGCGGATGACCAAGTGTTTTTCCGACAGTGGAACCAAATTTACCACTCATGACAGAATTTTGCAACAGCGACAGCAGTCCGTTGCTGAAATTACACTCGGCTATGGAAAGAAATGGAAAGGGGGTAACCGGTTGGGTGTTTTGGTCGAAATGTGCAGGTTACCGATGGCGACTCGGCCTTTTATTTTGAGTGGTTTTTTTTTGGCTCTTCGGAAATGTAAATGAACAGGAGAATCGCCTTTAATATGGGTCAGAATCGAAGATTGAGTTCTTTTCTTTATTTAGCTGATTTGGTTTATCCTTCAGTGCTAGACGCAGAAGAAATCCCCCGGAGTTCTTGAAGACGTGGGGCTTTCCTGAGGTAATGTCTATGTCTGTTAGAATGTATTTTTGGGTGGGCGTGCTAACATAAAACAAAACCAGCTCAGTCCATAAATAAATTGGCAGTAAATTTTATATGTAGCTGTGACTACACTCAAGGATTATAGATACGAATTTTACCTGTTTTATTCCCAAGTTCTGAATGTCATACATTTCTTGTATTTTTAGCCTCTGCCGGATAATTTGGTGGCAAATGATCAAGACAATAATACAATTACCTAGCTTCGTTAGTCTCAAGTTACCACTTGTATGACTTTGATTGCCTGTGATTAGTAAGGCATTTGTAACATAATGATAATAGGACCCCACCCACTCAACCCGAAAATCCTTCCCGATAATAAGCCCCCACCCTGAAAAATATTTTTTTAGATTTTGCTTTTAACTGGAGCTACGTCACGGATGACGCATCTTAAAACAATTGGCCAAATGTTTTTTCAAGTTCGCCATCGACAATCTGTTCTTGAATCTTCTCTCATCCTCAACCATCCTATGTTCCTGTTTTTGGTTTTATTATCACCTCTTGAGCGTCTCCCCGGAGGGGGGGGGCCCCCGGGGAGGGGGGCCCCCCCCCCTCTCCCCCTCCTTTTTCTTTCTTAGTAAACTATTATTTTGAGGCTTTCTCTAATTTGAAAAAAAAAAGTTTTGGATTTTACATTTCGGCAAAAATGACTTAAAAATGATCGTGAACATGAGCTCCTTTAATTACTTGTTTCTGTGTTTTCATTTCCGGTATGTTTAGAGAGTTTTTTTAATAGTGCTTTTTTATTTTCTTGTATACACCTAAACATCTCCAGGACACAAAATCACCTTCCACATATAAGACTCAAACATTTATGAACGAACCACAATTCCTTCCCATAAAAGTCCTTCTCGACAGTAAGCCCCACCAATAATACCCCACTTCCACTTTCCCCCCCCCCCCCCCTCACCCCCACCCAGGAATAAACCCACCAAAAAAGCCTTAGTTTAGAATCGGGAATTTTCCAATTTTGAGCCCTACTCACCTTTCCTTGTGTGATGGTGTAGTTGGGATGTGACTCTTGCTCCTGCCCATGAGCAAGCTGCTTCTGGACAATTGCAAGGGGACACCCTGAAGACTGCAAAATATAATAACACAATATTTAATACTACAGTGACACTCGCAGTAAAAAACATGTCAAACTACCATTTAAGCTCTACCTTCTGTGGGCAGAATTAACTGGCCGTTGTACAGCCCAGTTCTGGTTGTCCAGTGCCATCACATTCTGGGGTGGGGACTCCCATCTACAAGTGAGGGGACGAAAATAAATATTACTCAAATGCATTCCGTTGATGAGAGTTTGGCTCTCATGAGAGTTTTTCGTCAACTCTCATCGACTCAGTATCAATAGAACATGGGATCCAAATAAGAGAAAACTCTCGACGATTTGTCCAAGAAAACTTGCCATTGTAGCAGTTGGCCATCAGTGGAAGTTCGATGCAGCCAGTCGGTAATGTGGAAGTCGACTGAAAGCGCAAGAAACTTAAATGCGGGTGGAGTTTTTTCATGTCCAAACGAGAGTAACTCCTCATCAACTCTCATCTGCTGAGATGTTTGGCCCAGTTCTGTGTCCAGTGCCATCACATCCAGGGTGGGGCATGCTACAGAAAGTAAATTAAAGATAAAATCAAGCCCATTTAAATAGGGAACCTGTTTAAGGTGAATAGACATAAAAAGAAATGATGGTAAATGGGGGAAAAAAAAAAAAAAAACTAAATTGCATGGTAGATACACAATAAGAAAATATATTATTCCAGTCAGTGACACATGCTACTTGAAAAAAAAAAAAAAAAGGGGCCCCCAAGTGTTCCAAATAAGAGAGGGGACCTCTGCACCACTATGATCAAAAACCCGACAGGAGACTCGTGGGAGGTTAGGCATACAGGTTTTCAGACAGAGACAGACATCTTTCCAACACAGAGATTTTTGACATTGTTTTCCTGTTGAACTCAATGTTATATTTATTTTGATCTTCCTTCAAGGCAGTAGTCTTAAAAAAAGCCTATAAAACTCTGCCTTGCTCCCGCATTATCATCTCCAGCTGCCTGACATCTTCACCTAAAAGTTTTCATGACATAAAAACAAAGTTTTCAACCAAAGAAATATAATCCTCAGATCATCAGTTCAAAGGATGGATAATGCTATCCACTGGATAAATCACTATCGAGTGGATAAGTGTTAACAGAAACCAACTAGGCTATCCCACTGGATAGTGATTTATCCGGTGGATAGCGTTAATCATCTTGTGGAACAACCAGGCCCAGTATCTGCTAGAAGTTTTGTTTCACTTATGAGGAACTGTTTGGACATTTCCAAACCACACCCTCGCCCAACGTCGATCCCAGGAAAAAATAATCCATCCCAAAACAAGAAAGGTGCAAACATATCTTTCTTAACTGAAATTTCACTATATAGTCCTTAAGCACTGATCCAATAACTGAAACCCTCGATAACTCGAACCTCCCGCAACTCGAACCTTTGCGATTCCCCTCAGTCATTTTCTACTAATTTTACCTCGATAATCGGACCTTTTTCGATTCCTCTTCAGGTCATTTCTTACTAATTTTGACCCTCGATACTCGAACCTTTTCGATTGTTCAAAGTCATTTCTTATACTCACAATATTCAAGACAGGACCTGTAGTAGCAATGTTACATTCTATATGCTTCTTGAAGTTGCCTCAAGTGATTCTAACCTTATCATGTACTTTATAATATACTAGATTGATTTCTACATGACAACAATGATGATTGAAAAACATATAATAATAATGATTTACCATCTTTAGTTTTTTCCACAGAAATCCTCCTTGGGCATCCATAAAGACTGAAACAGACAAAAAATATTTTTTTACATGAACTCACTTTGCTGCACTAGAATAAGCTCAACAAAGTCAGCAGAAAAACCTGAATAGCTGATTTTTATGGTTTTTACGAGTTCTATGCATGCACATGCACTTTAACGTGTTAGTAAAATGGCCACTCACATGCAAAACCTATCAAAAAGACGCACCTTCTGTGAGAAGCAAATAATCCCGACTTGTGTCCTGAAACCATCGCAACCTGGAGTTGGACATCTGTTATGCACAAAACAACAAGAAGGGTGATCAATGATACTTAAATACATACAGGGCTAACGCTAAAAGTCTTTTTACAAGCCTGAGGTGGCTTATAGGGCTGATGCTTTACTCCGCTTTCAATAGCATGGAGTGACTATAGTATAGCTACTTCCGTGCTATAGCTAGTCTGTTGCAGATAGTCCCCCACCCCCACCCTAGCATTCTTGTCAGGTTGCACTGACAATTTGCCATTCATACTCCTGGGTAGAGTGTGGCACTGTAAGAGACAGTGAAGTGTCTTTCCCAGGAATGCAACACAGTGACCCTGGCCTGCGCTGGAACCTGGACTACTCGATCTGGAGTCCAATGCGCTAACCATTACGCCAGCAAGCATCCCAAACTCTAATTAACAATTCATATAATCACCTTGATGTGTCTGAGGCTGCATCTGCATCTTTATCTGTTGATTTGTAAGAGATAATAAAATAAACTCATGGCCAAAATCAATACATGTTTACCCAGCTCATACAGGGTTGACCTTAAGCAGATAGATCTGAAGGAAAATATTGTCTAGTAGGCTGCAGGGCATGAGCATTTTTTTAAACCAGAAATTATCGTGACAAAAGAATCTGGTGCAAATTGTGATTCGTTTTTTATTGCCGAGCCAGTCAGTGGAAATTACTATGGTGGATCTCCCCCCCAAATTTATTTTACTGACAGTGAGTAATAGCCCAAGCTGACTAAGGGCCTGATTACATGAGCCGGCTGCCTGGTTAGCTGGACTGGTTTGGTTTTGCCGAGATCTTGGCACGTCTGCTAAACGCAACAAAACTCAACTTTGCAATTACATGACATTTCAGCCAGCTCGTTTAGCCGGATCCCGGCAAACCGGGCCAGCCCGGCTCATCATGTAATCAGGCCCTAAATGGTGATTTTCACTGGTCATGGAGGCTTTCGGAGAACCCTCAGACACATGTTTACAAGCTAAAGGACAAGGACGTTTTAGGTTTGAAAAGCATTGAATTTTACCTCCACTGTCTGTTCTTGAAACCTCCTGTTAGATTTCTGTACATAAGGGCATCCATAGACACTGAAAAAAAAGAAACAAGTTAAGCGCTATAACAATATCATATATGTTTGCTTACAATATATATCAATGCATGTAAAACCAGACTGTATTCAGACTTTACGTCACACTATATATGGCCATTACATCTCTACATATCTGGTAGATCTATAATGGCAAAATCCTTTCTCTAATACCTGCGATGTGAAGCAAACTTCCCATTGACATGTCCCTTTCCATCACAACCTGGTGTGGGGCACCTAGTGCGAAACACAATTCAATGAAAAAACAAGTTATATAATATTAAAAGTTACATGTAGGTAGGCATTTTAAGAAGTGGCCCTTAATTTTAAACAAGCTTGGAAGTCTGGTGTTGTCGAAGGTCCTGTTATAAAAGAAAGGCCAAAGATTGCAACAAAAAAACTTAGTATGAAATTAAAGGAGCACTGTGGGTATTTTTTACCAAAACCATAGCAACACAAGAAAATACTCCACTAACTCAGTAGAAAGCAGTTTGTAAAGGAAATTCAGTGTTGCAACAATATTATTTTGCAAAATTTTACATTTTACCACTCTTTTCATTGCTACGGCGACCTTCGAAGTCAAACGAAGTTGGCAATACACTTCCGTCAATCATGTGTAACAATATGACTAGACATGTCTAGACGTTATTATGCAAATTTGTGTTGTGTAACGCAATCTTTTCGGCCGTTTCTCTGTTTGTAGACGACGACAAAGGATCCAGGAAAGTTCTTTCCTTTGCAAATGGCGGTAGCGAAGTGTAAAAGTATAGAAAGCAGTGGTTTTTGAGGTCTTTGAGTACATTATAATCGTGCGTGCATGATTTTGTCGCACGGCAGGAGAAAAGCCACATAAGGTACACATGATTGACGGAAGTGTATTGCCAACTTTGTTTGACTTCGAAGGTCGCATAGCAATGAAAAGAGTGGTAAAGCTTGACGTCCAAATTTTAATCCACTCATTCTGTATTGTGCGACTGTTGATCATTATTCAAGTCCTCGATTCTTACAATTGGTTCTACGGTGATTTTAATACCGGGAAATAATATTCTTAGTTATAGGTAAATTTGTTCCTTTAAATTTATATGCAACTTTAAAACACAATCCTCTGAGTTGAAATTAAGTGCAGGGCTCACAGTTATTTAGAAAGTGACTTGATCCTGTTAACATGCAGCTGTCCGTTGTTTATGTTATGAAGCTTCTATGGTTAAAGGAAGGAAAAGACTAACTCTGAGGTGTTAACAATGGGTGCGAACTCATGACTTTGAAGATACTTGTGAATGCTAGATACCCATTAAATAATGAACCCAAAAATCGAGAGCAAAGGCTGATAATTAACTCAGTATATAGAGGTTATTCAGCGGAAAGTTGTGTAATACGGCTGGGTATTTTTATGAGTCAGTTTTTATTTTTTCGAGCCTTTAGGGGAGAAAAAATAAACACTGACGAGTAAAAATGCCCAGCAGTATTACACAACTCTCCACTGAATAAATTGTTTATTATACGACATAATTCTTTCCGAAAATATAGGCTTTCAACAGTGTTTTCCGTAGTGCGCGGTCAGGAGGACTAAGACCCGTTGAATACGGTCTCATATTTGCACCCGTCTTTGTGCGTATTCGCACTCTAAAATGCTATGTCGTATAATAAAGGGCGATATTTGTTTATGTCGGCATTCTGTGATCTCCTCACTATAAACATAAATTTAAATTTAGTCTGGTAAAACTATAGACTAAATACAATAAAAAGACAGCTAACTGACAACTGTAGCAAATATGACAGGAATATGTAAAATTATGAATGAGATATTTCCTATTGAAAGATGTCAAATAAATTTACAGGTGTTTGTATGGCTGGGTGGCAAGAGTTTCCACTGCATGCACAGCGATACAAAACGTCAGTAAATTATTTAACTTTTGAATACACCCTTTATATGCAAGGTTTTGACTTGTCTCCTAATTCAAACTTGGCACGATAACAAATCTTTTGCTATATAATATCTGTTTTATATTTGGAATGAATTTGAGATGTAAACAGTCAGCAAAGATCACCCCATGCAGTTTTAATGTGTTTTTAAATCATTATTTAGAAGTTAAAACACCATGCAAAATACTTAAACTTTGAAAATTAACATTTAGACTTCTGGTTTGCATTAATTAACTGACAATCAACAGCAGAAGCAGCTGCAGTTATTAATAACAGCTTTCACAAGTGATGTGAAAGTGATAAATATTAAATTTTAGTCCAAAAGGTGAATATCTATAGGAACCAAATTTCATCTACATAACAAAAGTAGTGCAAGCAGAAATTACTTGCAAATACTCTTATGATGTAAATTATATATTAATAATTGTTTCTAGAGATTCAAGAACATTTATTTATTAATAATGATCATAGCTGCCAACCTAAGAACATCCAAATCCGGGAGATCAAAATATTTTCCTTTTAATTGACCAAAAAAATAAAAATAAAATAAATGAGAATTTCAGTGGAAATCCACAGAGTGACTCTAATTTTCTTCTGGCCACTGTTTTCAGATCGAATTTGATTTTAGAAATGTTGGTTTTTGTGGAGGGAGGAAAACCGGAGTACCCTCGGAGCAAGGATGAGAACCAACAACAAACTCAACCCACATATATATGACGCCAGGTCCAGGCCACGAGGCGAGTGCTCTCGCCACAGTGCGCCATCCCTGCTCCCCACTTCATCCAATATTAATTCCACCCAAAAATTCCACCCAAAAAGTTGATAAACATCTAATAATTATTAAAGGAATCCCCGACTGTTGGAACAAGTTGCCGTTAAAGTGATAGAAAAATAATCTGAACCTAAAATTTGTTGAAAACCGCGCAATATTATTTCAGTGTTAACGAAAAAACTGGCTACAAATCTCTGCCATTTTAGGTTTCAAATTACCCGCGCGCCACCATCTTGGATTTTATGACGTTTCATGTTGCCCCTTTTGTTATACAACAAAAGAGCTATTGTTTACTGACAATAGCGGCAACCACAATACGTCATATAATACAAAATGGCGGCGCGCGGGAAATTCAACCCCCAAAATGGCTGATATGTGTATCCAATTATCCCGTACAATTGAACGTTTTTCCAATTTATTTCAACAAATTTTCAGTTTAGACAATATTTCCAACAATTTAACAGCAATTTGTTCCAACAGTAGAGGTTTCCTTTAAAATCAGCCAATATAAGCAAGAAACTAACATAGTTTTAGCCTTTTCCTTTGTACAGTGGAACCCCGATATTAACGAAGAGAAAAATGTGTTTGTTATTAAATGGGGTTCCGTTCCATACATTTTACTGTAACTTTAATTGGCCAGAAAAAGAAAGAAAGAGATACAGTTGAATATCAAACCCCTCATAAGCAACCACCCAAATCGTCAAGCCTACAGTAGGTGGTTGGTTATTGGAGGTTCTAGCTTATGAGGTCAGAGCAGTCGGAGGGTCTAAATGTTTTTGAAGTAGTTTAACCCTTTCACTCCCAGAGTAAAACCTTGGTCAATAAATGTGGTTCTAACTTTTAAGTCTGTGGATGAAACCCTAATGTGTGACCATTCAAATGGAAGCTATTGAGAAGTACTTTCATGAGATGTTTGTTTTTGACAATTTTGCAACATGAAATTCAAGATTTTTTCCTCGGTTTTGAACGTACTAGCACTCCTCTTGGGAGTGAAAGGGTTAAGAGGCTTAATCCACGGGCAAATGCAGATGAAAATCATAAACCCAAAATGCTCTAAAACATCCTTCAAGAACACATTTATTAGTTTGAATGGATTTCCAATAAAACAGTGTCATGCTCAGAACCAATGGTGACTCACTTATCTTAATATAATATCTGAGTTGTGTAGTATACAGCGAACATCGCTAACATCGGATATCAGAAATAAAAAGTTATAATGTAAGAACAAATTTTCTAGTCATTTTAGGGTTGTACAGTCAACCCAATTTGCACACATTGATCATGTTTAATGGCCGCGAGATAAAAACAATAGAACATTTCAAAGTAGTTGTGGTCACTTACGGGAGGTGGTCGCTTACGAGAGGTGGTCTCACAGAATACCAGTTGTCAGAATATATTTTATAAGAAAGATGGTTAGTCACTTACCCAATAAGTTCTTGGATAGATGCTAAAAGTAAACAAATGTACATGTAAGTAACATAATAATATTATTTTGTTTTGTTATTAAAAGTTACATGAATGATAAAAAGACTAAATGAAATCTTGAAATCAGTCCACAAAAATGGAGAATTAATTTATATGATTTTATTTAGTAGTCAAAGACTCATCATAGCTACAAATCTGATGGGTTCTCTCACTGTTGACTATGAGCGAAAGTCAACTCTAATGTACCTCAATGACTACTCGCTCATAGAAAACATGGGCTCAATAATATAGTCTTACTAATAATTTTATTGTTAATCAGAGCAGTTTTCAATTGAGTGTCTTAAAACCAAAACCAAAGCAATACAATGGCCAATCACAACAAACGTAAACAACAGAACAAAACCAGTGAGAACTCGAAGCAAATACATGTAACTGGTGCCAAGCGCGGGAAAACGTGCACGAGGATTGGTTTTGGTTTTGCATCTAATTGGTTGAGAAGGTAACCCGAGTTTTTGTTAAGCCAATCACAGAGCATAGTAAAGCAGAACCAAAGCAATTAATTCAGTGATTACTTTCGACACTCAATTGAAAACCGCACTAAAAGCTTGGGAGTGAATGGGTAAATCAGAATACAGCTTACCAGCCATTCCAAGCCCTCTACACTGTCTCTTCATGTCTCTAACACCACTAGGTCTGTCACCATCAGACATGAATGCTTGTCTTGTTGCATGGACCTGAAAGAACATTCAATCTTTTAGTTTCCAAAAATCCCTAAACCTATAAGACCTGTGAGAGATGCAGTGGCCTAATGGTTAGCGTGTTGGACTTCATTTCGAGCAGTCCGGGAAAGAGCACTCGCCGGGGTCATTGTGTTATTTGTGTTCAGATTGGGCAAGACACTTTACTCTCACAGTGCCTCCCTCTACCCACCCAGGAGTATAAATGGGTACCGGTGACAAAATGCTGGGGGTAACCTGCGATGGACTAGCATCCCATCCAGGGGGAGTAGCAATACTCTTAGTTGGCTTTATGCTACGGAAACCGGGATATTAAAGCTCCGGCAGTGTAAGCCAGTTTGGCCCAAGGACTAGACGTGTGGCTTTACCTTTTTAGTTCTATTAGAATTCTTGAACCTATAAGGGAACAGGGATGGAGCAGTACATGGTGAGAGTGCTCGCCTCCTACCAACGTGGCCTGGTTGAGTTTGTTGTTGGTTCTCATCCTTGCTCCAAGGGTTTTTCTCCGGGAACTCATCCCGCCACAAAAGCCAACATTTCTAAATTACAATTTGATCTGGAATCTGAGGGTCACAGGTTTGTCAGTTGTAAGACTGTTAAGTGTCACCCTAGCCTTATTAAACAAACTCAATTTATATATTGATATACTGTGCAGCCAAACAAGAAAAAAAGGTTAAACTTCAAACTCCAAGAATGGACTAAAAGTACAAATTATGGGTTTTACCCTTCTTCTGGTTGTATCCACTGGCACGACAGAGCTTTCTCTTTCCATACATTCCTCACTGCAATAGAGTTTTTCGTCATTTACGAATTCCTCGTTGTAAATTTGTTCCCCACAAGTATGGCAACTCAGCGCTGGTGCCGTCTCCTCATGCTTCTGATTCAAGCCTCTCACCATGTCATCTAATGCAAATGTCTCTTGATCCTCATGTTCAATGCTGTCAACCATTCTCACTTCAGACGTTGATATTTTAAGGCAAAGCTTTGGAACTTTTCTTGGTTTTTCGAAATCCTGAAAAAAAAATTCAGAGTGAGTAACACCTTTGTAAGTAGGGCTGCAAATATATTTTTTTTCTTGAAAGGACATGTGTCCGACTAAGTCACCGTTTTGGTCGGACACAACAAAAATGAGGTTGGACATCATATTACAGTACCGCTTGATAAGCAAACCTGCTAATCTAATGCGTTGTCAATGCAGAGTAAACTAGTTTGCGTTTAGAACAAACGTTATAATGTGTTAGCGTTTGCGTTGGAAGGCAAAAAAATTGTCCGGACATCATGTCCGACCACAGTTGGGATTTCATCAGACATTGGTAAATTTTGGTCAGCCATTGTCCGATGACCGACTGTCTGTTATTTGCAGCCCTGTGAGTGTGTAAGGGTGTTGAATCTTCTGCTAGCACTAGTCACAAGTGTTCTGGGACACACTGCAATTATATTGTAAAATTAACATTGTGAAATAAGGGGTGCAAGGTGAATGGTCTTTCAAAAAATACTGGTCTTGCAGTCTTGTTTTTTTAGCGGTTTCTATACATCTCGCAGTCTTCGATTTTTTCGTAAAGCCATCTCGGAGTGTCGATTCTTGGTCTAACAATAATTTATTTTAAAAGGCAAAAAGTCTCGGGCTCACAGAGGAAAACGCTAGTCTCGCTGTCTCACAAAGTTTCGAATTTACCATTCGCAACCACTGAAATACTAAGCTGAATTTTTGGATGAGGTTGAGCAAAATAGAGTGAATTTTTAGTGGTGAGCAATCAATAAATTATTACTATTTGCCAATGCCCGAAGCATAAAGAGGGGCTTATTAGAGAGGGGGGACTTCTTTCAAATCATGTACGGAGGAGACTGGTTGATTTCTGTTTAGTAAACACATCTGCAGAAAAAGTTACAATGTTTTCATGTGCATATAATGTTATTTGTCTTCATTGATATATAACATCTACGGAATGGGCGGGGGGAGGGGGGGTTGGTAATAATAGAGAGGGGGGGTCTTATAAAAGAATAAGAGTTATGGACAGAGGCTTTAGCTAGAGAGGGGAGCTTTTATGGTATGTTTATTTTGTTCACTCCAGCACTGAAGTGAACTGACATCTGTACTTAATACGTTAATCATATTATTGAATCAACCACAAGGAGAAGCTTGGCAGCACACAAAATTAAAATTATACCAATAGTAGGGTTGATTTCTAAAATTAAATTGTTCTTTTAACTAATCGATAATATTTGAACTAACTATATGCAAATCAAGGACTGAAACAATTTTCCCTGTGTACTGTAGCTCTACATTCTTACTAGGGGAGAAGTCAAGCATTTATAAGTTGAAGTCTGCAAATTTATAACAATATATTGTTATTACTTGGAGTAATGGCCGACAAGCCTTAAAAAGTTTGTATCTGAAAAAAATCTCCGACACAGAGGAGAATTTTAAAATGTCACATTAGCTAGTCATTGTTTTTTCTTCTTCTTCTTCTTTTATTCTATTTTTAGGCTATTTCTAAATGCATTGAGGCTTTGCAACATGCTATCTAAGAACCGTTATTAATTACTATTATATTATTTATTATTTAGGAAGATCAAAGAATGAAAAAATAAATTATATTTTAATTTTAATTGCAACACACATACAAAAGAAAGAACACTACGTCTAATACAATACATTACTAAGTAACTAGTCTTACTACAATACTAAATTACAATGCGGCAATTTACAGTACTCTTACATGATTCTTTTCGCTATTACACACAACAATTTTTTTACTAAGTTATCTATTATACTATTATACTCTAGATCAGCGGCTTTACAAATATAACAAAGGTCACTTTAATAATGTGACTTAATTTATATTAAAAACACCACAGCTTTTTTCTTTACTTTTACGGTATGTATGACCTTTTGAATAAAGTATCTTATCTTGTCTAACATATGCCATTCATGATCAGGGGTACGAGAAAACTAGTTTCAAATACATGTATATATATTCATATTATTAACACCCTACAGCTGTTGAAAAATATGTCAAATTTACTGCATCAGCGTACACTGTACGTGATCTATTAAATTTATTGAGTATTACTAGTTTTCACTTCTTTTGCCTTGTTCGAATCGGTCCATTTCCCCCTATTCACTGACTTGTCACAGTGTGACAAGGTGCGGGATGCAAGGATTGGCTGGCCATGTTAAGGGGCGGTACAGGTATTTTACATAAATCCATCTACGGACTGGCTGGCGGCTACTGTGGAAACCCTTCAATAGCCCAGATATCTGACCTCTAGCGAGCAATGCTGTCGTAAAGCATCACTTGAAAAAACTCTTCAGAGACTAGCAAATATGCAAATTATTAAATTCTGCTATTAAAATTCATAATACTGTGCACGGAAAGGTTTTCATGCTTGAGTAATAATTTTAAGAAAAACTATTTCCTTTCATAAAAGCCTCAGCTTGGGGTGAGAGGAAGGGTCAGGGCTGCTCCATTTAATTTCTTTACATTTGTTTTGACACCAGATCCCACAGATAAGAAGGTGAAATGGCAGTCATCTGCCAAAATTTGACACCTATCTCTTTATGAATGTATTTTAGATGGCAGGCTTAAAGCAATAAAATCTGTAGACCTGTATATTTTTCACCCAATAAAGACGAACAAAAATGATGTACTCATGCAACTAAGCTCTTAATTTTTTTAAACTGTCCTAATGAAAATAATCCGTAAAAATGTTGGTATTATTGGGGTAATTTAAACACATTTTATTCCAATCTGCAAACAATATCACCCCAGCTACACACCGGATTCTTCTCATATCTGTTTTATAATTATTGTTTGAAATTCCTGGCCTTTCTCGAATTTCCATTCTTGCAACTGCAAGACACCCTAAGAAAAAGATTTATGTATTTGGTAATGACACAGAGATGCTGCAATTAACATTTTTCGCTTGCATGTGATACGTTGGTTTTATCCAAAATTGTTCATTATACAGCGACGGAAAATTTGCAAACATGTTTATATATTTCCAAGGGAAGTTAACAATTCTATGAAAACTGAACAACGGATGGGAAAACTTTAGATCGGTTTAAGTTCTCCAAATCTAAAACCTCTTCAGTTGCAATAGATGCGGCTGGGGAGAGGATTAAAAACGCTATTCAAGTTGAGTTTCCAAACTTTCATTCATCACAAGCACTGCGGATTTATAAACAGCAAAGAGACCATCTGTGCATAACAATAAGGGGCCAATTACTCTCGAAAATGTCCTGCGCTTTTCAAAACTCCAGCAAATTAAGCCATTTTCCCGGATTTTTGTGGCCATTCGATCGCGCTATTAAACAAGTCGAGTCCAATAATGTTTCGACCTAACCTCCGATTCATCGAAGTATTTCGATTCTTTGTAATAAGCGAAAACAACTGCTCATGTTTACTTATTCAAAATGCAAGTTCTAATCGTCGACGAAAAAAATCCCCACTGATTTACGGCCACCGAAAACACCTCCATAATAATTGTAAAAGAAAATTCAATCAATCTCCGTCAATAAATTTTCGAAGAAAACTGTCCGCGGCGAAGCGTTACTAAATAGTTTTATAAGGAAATAAACAAGGATCACGTTAATTTCTTCGAGAAAGTACAGGTAGAAATTTACATATCAAAGAATATAATATTTTTCTGTGAAACGTTCTTTTGCCTGTACAAACCTAGAAGAAAACTTTGAAAGAATACACAGTAAATGAAGATATCGAGAAGAGCGAACTCTCGCTAACGGCCAAGCGTCGCAAACAGATCAGAAAATTTTACTTCGAAAAAACTTTTCGTAAGAGCGCTCGAATGAATGAAGAAAAAAATATGCAAATTAGTTCGCGGTGTACAAAAAGTTTTCAAACCACGGTAGACTCGTGTGAAGATTTCTCGATCGCCTAGTAAACAGGCAAAAACGTCCGAAAACGGTACTAGAGCAAAGTTAATAGCCTGTGCATCGAGCAAAGAAGCAAGCAATAACGAAAGACAAGCTTGCTGTAACGATCTCCACAAGCTACAGCGAATCTATACAAAGAAAGTCGTACGCTATAACCTCGCGATATATATACCCAAGCGCGTATATCAAGTTTCAATTATTTCGTGCACACCAGCAAATTATTTTGAAACTTTTCAACAACAAGAAGAGCAAATTTACGCTAACTAGTAACTCCTCGCTAAAATAAATCCACCTGATCCATTGCTAAACTTACCGATTCGAACGATATTGCTTCCCGTTTAATTCCTGCGACAGGAGTTTGTTGCCCATCTTGTTGAAGTGCAAATTCTCTGCTCGCATCAGGAGGTTCCTCCATAGCTTGTTCTCTGCTACGAGTTATTTGCCCTTTGCCAGCTCTTTGCAAAAATCACTCGGCTCTCGGCGTCCCTGAAAAAAAGAGAGAGTTGTTTTCAAATGAACGAGCGATCGACTGAAGCGAAAGTTAAACTAACAATATTCGCGCGCGGCCTCGCAAAGCATAATCTCTACAAAGTCAAAATATAAAATTTACCACCACAGAAAATATTTCAGGACTCGGCAAAACACCGCACACGATTGCCAAACAAAGCACTCACCGAACACCAGCGCTCGCAGAAAATTTAACTTACTTCTACCTAAATACAAACAATTGAACTGGGCGAAAATTATTAAAAATTCTTACTCCCGGCGCGATAAATTTTCTCAAAAGCTCCACACATAAATTTTATAATTCCGATGAAATTACCCCAACTCGCTCTACGTCGATCGCGCGAACGGAAGATAATAAACTCTTGCCCCCTCTTCTTACAGCTGAAACTATTATGTGCATCGGCGAACAACAACTAAACATTTACATGGATTTTACAGCTATTTAAATATATCATCAGACAGAAAGCATAAATTTAAAACTGCTTGAAGTCGATAAAGAACAACAACAATCCATAAATTTCACACAAAGTTCAGGTTACCGCGTTACAGAAAAGTTCTCGACATTTACAGCTCTTCACCGGGCAAATCGCCGCCAGAAAGCGCAGGAGATCCCTTTCGCTTCTTCTCCGCGTTCGTCCGCTCATATGCTATTACTAATTTGCATACGTGAAAAAGTTTTTTGGTCACCACACGAAGTCAAGCTAACACAAGGAATGCTTTTACCTGAGTACGGTATCGCAGATCTCCCGGAAAATTCGGCGGCTGAAAAAATATTCTCGAGCCCGGATTTCCTTCACCGGGATAGGAAATCAGTCCGATGGCTTTATCCGCGAGGAGGATCGCTCGCATGCGAAGTTTTTGCCTGTTGTTTTTCAATACTTCAATGGCCCAATGTTCATATTCACTGCCAAAAAGTTCCCAAACAAAACTTTCCCAAGATGCCCCGCGCGCCTAAAGCACCCTCGGGTTAATTTTGGATTAAACATTAATTGAAATACGAAAATGAAAACTTTTTCTTATCTTGACAGAAAATCTCGCAATCGTCAACGGAAAATTGATGTTTTCTAGCCAACTAGACATGCACGAATTACAAGAAAAACTCCAGTCGGTTTTCTTGTCGAAAGGGCGAGCGATCTAAAGTGAAATTTGTTCATTTTGAATTTTTAATACATTCAAACAATATACAAGTTGGAAACACTTGTCGTCGGCTCAAAGTGGTTCGAACTGATGAAAGAAATTATTTAGAAAACGTTCTGCTTTCGACAAATAAGTCAGCGTTGGTTACGCGACGAAAAATATAATGTATTTGTAGCAATAAAAGTTGCTATTTGCGATCGGCGCACGAATCAAAATATTACATTTGAATTTTAGATCAGTTCAAGCGAAAATTTTAAATGAAATCAACAGCGAAAAGTAATTTACTTTGGTTTCGGGAAACATTAAGCGCTACTTTATCAAATTTTAAAAACAACAGGGGGTTAAAGTCATAAAAAATTGTACAACTTTCGAAAACTTGACAAGAAAATTCTCGTTTCCCGTCATTTTGGGTAAACACAATTATACAAAACCTGACGTGCCAAGAATTTACTGCTGAAATGATTTATAGTTCGATCGAGGCAATTCTTTCGCATAAAACATCTTTATACCTAACAGAACGCTAGAAAATTATCACAAACTTCGTATGTTAGCCGTAAGATATATAAAGGAATCGTTTGTTTTCCATCCTAAAAAACTTTTCGGTTTTCGTGCGCGACGCAAGCTAACAGAGAGATATTCAAAGCAGTGCAATTTGTTAAATGATTAAATCTCCTAAGAAACCCCCAGTTGGGAGTTGAAAAAAGCCAAGTAAAGTGACATATTATGAAAAGAATTGAGGCCATTTAAACAATTAGCACGGGTTTCGAAGACGCAATCGCTTTCAACCAAAGTTTGATTCTGCGAACAACTTTTTAGTTTTCTCAAGAGCGCGCGCAACGCATCTACTTATTAGCATTCGACGCGAAAAAAATTAATTCATTTCCCGAAATCTATCATTGAAAAACCGTCAACAATCGCGCAAAAAGTCCAACATAAAACTGACAACAATACGAACACCGAACCCAAACTATAAATTCACCAATTCACCGCTGAGTTGTAACAGAAAAGTGTTACAGTTAATTAAACTCTGTGTGTTATGTTGAAATAATGAAAATTTTTGACATTTTGAAAAGTAGGGCGGTGGAAAACAAAAGCAATGCACTTTAATAATTTCTAAACCTGTTAATCTACTTTAGTGATCAAATTCTAACTTCTCCTCGCTGTGGAATAACAAATTAAAGCGGGCAGGTAGTAAGAATAAAATATCTAATCAACACCGTATAAAAACAAATTCTATTGAACGCTTTTACGGTTGTGCCAAACGAGGAAACATTGTTACGGAAACTCATGTTTCTTGGGCGAGGAAACGAGCGGGAAGTGAAACAAATGTTTTGCTTCCTTGCTGCGCAAAAACAAGAAACATTTCACCGGGAAAAAATGTTGCGAACACGCGATATTATGCGCGCGCAATGGAAAATAAGCCCTGAAATATCAACATTGTTTCCTCCGCGAGCAAACGGGGAAACATCTGTTGCGGACACAAAATGTTTCTGAAAAAATTCAGAAACATTTTTTGTTCGAAACAAATGTTGAGTGCGCGGGCAAACAACTGTTTCCGCAGCAATGTTTCCACCAGTTTTCAAAATATGCGTTCTACGTCCGCACGTTCAGTTTTCGAAAAACCATTGCTAAAACCGCCTTAAATCAGCAAAACAAAACAACTACACAGACAGCAAGTAAAACACCGTGGAAGAAAAGTAGGACGATTTTATTGTGAACTTTACCGTACTTTCCCATCTCTTAGAATCTGTTAGAATGTATTTGTAAAATCCACATACAAACCCTTAATATTTTAATCCACAGGCGCCTGTGGCCCGTCGCGGGAGCCGTAAACAAACGTGATGAATTCGCGCAGGCGGAAGGAGAGAAGTCAGAGAAGAGTAGAGATTCTAGTTTGCCTTTCTAAATCTTTTTTTTTTTGAGGACGTAGCCACAGCTGACGGAGCTGATGGACCCAACATCCATAGTATCCGGTGGATTATCGTGTGCATATTCAGGCTACTCGTGTGCGGCAGCTGTTAGCCAACAAAACGAGGCGCAAATCACTTCCCGTCCAAATTGCAGTGTTTACTTCTTACTGAAGAACACATGATCGCTAATAAACAAGACAAATAAGCACCTAAGCCTCGCTTCTCGTACTCCCAGTACTGCCTCTTTGTGCTTTTTCAATTACAAAATATTACCAGGGGCGTAGCCAGCCTTTAAGCCATTTTAAAAGCCCGGGCTTAACAGGAATTTCCGTGATGTTTTCTTTCAGTAGCCGAAAGGCCGTAAGTTCTTCTACTGTTTCTTTGCTCACTATTTAATAGTGAATCCCCACCTTTATCGACGTTTTGATTTTGAAAGTAAAATCATGACTTTCAAAACAATATGTATGAAAAAAATGGTCAAAGGTTGTGGTCTAAAGAAAGCAGAGACGGTGGTCTAAAACCTGAAATAGTTTTGTTCACGCAAATCTATATATAATATTACTGTAAGCACTAAAAATACCTGTCATTTTACATTTTGATCGAGATCAATTTTTTGACGAAATATCTCGTGGAGAATGCTGAAAATAGCATTTCCGAGCCTCTAGATTCCATCGGCGCCTGCTTTAGAGCTCCCCCCTCCCCCCATCATGATGATTTCTGGCTTAAAGGGAGAAAAGGGCTGGCTACGCCCCTGATTACGCAATGTTGCGGAAATTTTTTTCCTATTTCTCCTGGTTCCCGCCACCTTGGGAATCCCGCTTCCCGCCCTTTCTTCTCCCGCCTCAACCTCGTTCCCAGGGTCTCTCTTCTCCCCGTTGGCGGGAAGAAGAGAGACCCTGGGAACGAGGTTGCTCCCGCCTGCCATAGATTTCTCACCCCCTCTTTTACCTGTTAATTTTCTGATGTTGTTCATGCATGCAAACAGTTTTTGTAACGTTGATGAAAACCACCAATTGTTAGGAAACCATACTTAGGACACCTCTTAACTTAGGAGGGCTTCATGGCTATGGGGGAGTTTGGTCCTCAGACAGGTCCCGGCCCCAGAATACGAAGTTTAGCCTGTTCCAGGCGTTCGGATAGTGGGGGAGCGATGCGAAAAAGACGCGCAGTGGCGAGGAGAGCGGCCCCCCTCTATCATGTCTATTCACCCCAGGGTGGGGGAGGTGTACTCCCTATAATGGACTATACAGGGAGGCTCCGCCCAAAAGGGGTACCTTTTCAGACTCGAGGTATATAAAAGGGTAGGGATTTCACGACTTGGAGTATAAAAAAGGGTAGGGATTTCACAAGTTGGAGTGTAGAAAAGGGAAGGGAAAACTGTCATTTAGGTATGCATGAGGTGGACTGCAGGTTTGAAGTTCTTAGCCATCGTAAGACAGCTTCCTTCCACTTCCTTCTGGGGATATATATTGTTCATGTTCATTCCAAGGGTATAGAAAAGGGATGCAGTGTTTCTACTGTAGGTATGTGAAAGGGGTACCATTTTCATAATGTCTATGGAAGGTATGAAAGGGGTACCATTTTCCATGGAAGGTATACGAAAGGGGTACCTTTTCTGTCAAAAATGGTATATAAAAGGGTAAGGGGTTGGACCTCTGGGCGGAGCCTCCCCGTATAAACCTTTTTTGAGTACACCCCCTCCCACCCCCGGCTATTCACACGCCGTTCTTCGCGCGTGTCTTCGCGACGCTCCCCCACTATCCGAACGCGGCGCCTGGAATAGGCTAAGTTTATAGTTAAGGTAAAATTGAAATAAGCACCCCATCCCAACTGTCTCCAATAGGTGTCCTTCCTTGAGCTCCCCGCCTCCCAAAATTAAATTCGCAGTCGGAATTGATGTGAGGAAAACATGCTCATGTTGGTATTTAATAGAGAAGGAAGATGCAATGAATGATAATCTAGATAATTAACTTATAAAAATTCATGTCTTCATTTGCGTTAGAATTTTAGAGAGAAGATAAAACTTTGTCCCTACCTTGTAGTTGTAAATGATCCTAATGTTTCCAAATTCAAAGAGAACTCTATAACTTTGGTCCATTTGCAATGTTGTCGACGCCATTTTGACAGTCGGGGTGACGAGATAAACCACCTCGCAAGACTTGATTTGCTTACCATTCGCGTCAAAAGACTTTTCCGTAGCCACAATGAAGAACACAGGAGATATGTCTTTATCTATAATTACTTTCACAGGACGGGAATTTCCAACCAAAACTCGAACAGTCGATCGCGAGCAATCCATACTTGAAACTGCCGCCATTTGAAGCAATACTAGTTACCAGTCTCCTAACGCTCCAAAGTGGCTGGAAACTGGAAAGGGCCCGAGACAAGCGCTCTGAAACGTTCAAAAGTCCTTGTATTGGGAAACTAACGAAATACAATCAGTTGCAAAGATTTTTGAACGTGAGAAGTCATTATCCAATATTCCGAGCCCCCTCCCCCGGATAGGTAACACTCAACATTGTATTGCGGGTTGGGGGATGGGTGGCGAAATGGAAGTGTCCCAAGACGTACGTTTGTTGAGCATTCTAGATTTAGTAGGAGAGTCCCTCACAAACGTGACCATGTACCAGGACACTCATCGGAAATTTTTAAAACACCCTTACACGTAACTGTACCAGAATCCATTTTTAGTGGGTGCACGGTGCAGGTGGCAACTGGCGGTTACCTTTCAGATCAGGCGTTGAATTTTTGGCACAACAAGCCATACAGAGTGCCCCACCCCTCCATCATAAGGTAACTGGATAATAATGCAGGGTTCAATTCCTACTGTTACCATCACACCCCCGGGCATTTGCCATTTTTTCTTCACTTGGAGTCCTATTCCCCACCCCGGGCACAAAGATAGAAGCAATTCGCCACCCCGAGACACAAACTGCACCGGCAAGAAGACAGAAATATTTATTACGTTTTACAAAATAGACGTGGACTCGTATGGCTCCAAAGGTCAGGAAACATTTCTCCCATTGTTTTTGTTTCTCGACCGCGTTTCTTTGGCTTTTAACGCTCCTCTCTTGCGGTTTTTTCAAATACAGGTTTTATAAACTTAGAAAAATTGCTTTCCTCCAACCAGTCGCATACAAATTGAAGGGATTCCCCAGCAAAGAAGTCCGCTCGCCAATTTCGCCCCATAATTCCTTGCGCGACTAGATACCTCAACTATCCCCGCCCCCTACCCCCGGGACAAGACTAACTTGCAGAATTCCCCACCCCAGGTCCACAAGGTCTGACTTTATCCCGGGGGTTAGGAATTGAACCCTGCATAAATAGCGCAATGACACAAATCCAATGCCTTGTATAAAAATCTAAAATTTATTCACGGTTTTCCTATATCTTGGGAGGCAAAAACGCCAGAAATCAGGAAAAAAACAAAAAAGCATATAACTTACAAGCACCGAACTACGAGCGAATATTATAGAATCTGTTCATAGCCTCTGTGACATGCCATACAAAGAACTAGAAAATATTTATTTGTCCCTGCCTCGTCACCAGGCGCCATTGCATTTCGTCTAAAAATGGCGGGAAAACAGTGAGCGCGGTGCATCAGTCCCACAACTCCACGCGCACCGTGCACATCCAAGGAGCGGCGCCTGGGGACGAGGCAGTTTTTGTCCCATATCCGAGTGTAATTAAATTGATTACATCGTACTATCCGACCAATAAATTACTAGCACTAACGAAGCCGGAACGTTAATAGAAATAACAATCAGTAACATCCAATAAACTTTCAACGTTTGGGCTTGATTCTTTCGCTGAGCAGAAAGAGCTCTCTTTTTAAACTAGACAATTTGTTTCCTCGTTTTGTGAAATTCTTTATAATCGTAGAAAAGAGTCCATGTGGTATGCATTGTGAAGTCGCAAAGCCGCGTGTAGACTGAAGCTTTAAGAATCGAGTGGACTTTTCCGTTCGTGACAATATCGTTAAATTTCAGAATTTACTAACAACCGTTAACATTTTATCGCTACTTCGGGGAGGGGGGGAGGGGGTAGGTCGTTACTTTCGGAACTTTACAGTACTACAACTGTTCGCAGAAATCAAACTATGTTATAAAGATTAGAACCTCGGTAACCTTAGTAACGAGCTTTAACTACTACACCGAACCACGTTCTGACGGATATACACTTGAGTCTCCTTCGCAGCCGTTATTTGTGTCGTCACGCAACACTTCTTGGGAGAAGCGTTGCGTGACGACCCAAGTAACGGCTCTGCGAAGGAGACTAACACTTGATGAGCTTCCGAAACAAATAAATAAACTTCGCTCGCGTGGATAATTATTCATATCAATCAAGTCAACCGATATAACCTAATGTTACAGACTGAAACAGTACACTTTTTTTTAACTCAACACAAAACAGCACTACTATACCTCTATCTAGCAGATACTCTACCCCTAATAAGCAGGGATGGAGATTTTTTTTCAATGGAAAGAAGAGACGGATCTGATACAAGAGTTTTCGCGCATTCTAAAAACAAGACAACTATAATTCTTTAACGACTTGCACTACACTTCAGTCACGGGTCTCCAATGCGATGAGGATTTTCAAAGCGTCCAATTTGCTCACTCGTGACATCCACGAAATAGATATCTGCGAGTCTCCTGTGATGCGTGTAAGGTTCCTGTGGTTCAGTCAAACCAATGCTCCTTAGGACTGCTTGTGCGGCACAGGGACACCACTAGTTTCACTCGCACTTGCCGCCGGCCAAAGACGTGGACCTGTTTTATGTGCCGGGACCGCTCACTATCACTGTTATGGTTTGTTTTACTGTATACACTGATTCCATATTATTATTTTTTCACTGCACTGTTAAGTTCACTAATGATGATGGTCTTCCGCTGGGAAATTAAACCTATAAGGAGAATAGAAATAGTACATCATGCCACAGAAAAGTCACGTCATGCACCATACCACAGGTTTATAATAGAGCGTAACACAATAAAGTCACACCACGCAACATGTCACAGTCTTTCCAACTCAGAGAGGAAAGATTGCGTGACAAAAGAATACAAATACAAGGTGTTCTTACTAGATTAGGCTAGAACGGCCGGGCTATGGTTTGAGTCACGTAATCTTCCTGTTTTGTCCTGCAGGGATGGACACGGATCGCTGAGGACCAACCGGTCGAGAGGCCGCGCTCCTTTCCGCCACGTTTCTTCTTACGTTGGCTTCTTCGTTTCCTGAAAGTCTAAAAGCACAAAATAGCAGGGTTAGCTTTGATTACCTTTCCTTTAACCGTAAAATACAGTCGAAGCTTCCCTCGGGAAGCATATAAAGTGTCCGCAACAGGAGTTTGTATGAGTTAGAGTTCAAACGGGGTTTTATCAAGGCGGCCGTAAGTAGAGCTGTCCGCTTACGAGAGTGTCTGCTCAGAGAGCTTCGACTGTATTCTCGGAACAACTGCAATATAAATCCTTAGTTAAAGATCAAGAAAAGCAAGGGATGAAATACGACGCCACACCCCTACACCCCCCTATAAACCTTTCCCCTACAGCCCTATCCATCACACCCTAAACTATCCCCCCTACACCCACGAAATCCAGCTAGTGGCTGGGTGTAGGGCTTGAACCCTGGGACCTCCGGATAACAACACCAGTGCCACAAACCACTCGACCACGCTTGGCTATCTCCACACACTTAAAGGGACACTGTCCCGACGTATTTGCTCAAAACTGTTATAAATGCACGAAATGGTCCCTAAATCTATGAAATAAGGACTTAATAAACTATAACTAAATGATAAAAAGCAATTTCTTCAAGAAATTCCATACTGCAACACAATTTTCGCAAAATTTCAAAGATTTCCGAGCCAAACTTGAAACTTTGAAAAACTGACATCCTGACGTTTTTTCAAAAATCCATATTGCAATCCATTTCCATCCTCGCTGTCGTTAGTCATCCTCACTTCCTAATGGATTCCTGTCATTTCTCGAGTGCTATTCTACAGAATCAAACCATTATTGTTCAACTTCCTATGATCTAGATATGTTTCTGAGCTTCCCAAAATCATGCTAAAATGAGGACAGTGTCCCTTTAACCATATTTCTGGACAACTCACCTCACTGACGCGCTCTTTATTTTGGGTTCTTTTCGGATGATTTTCTTGCTCAAGTACATCACCCACTGCTTCTGTTCATCAGCCGTTTGCGCGAGCACCAAGAGCTCCTTGGCCGAGACCAGATCCATAGTTACTGAAACAAAACAAAGCAAAACATTTTACATCATGTGGAGCCGTTTTTCAACAGTTAGTGGTAAAACTAAAACCAATCGTTACGGTGACAAAAACATGCAAGAAACCCAACTGCGTGTTTGCTTCAGTTTTGCGTCTGAGCTCTCTAATATGGTCAAAAAAATGTGCAACTTGCTTTAACCAATCACAGCAAACATGCTGTTTTTCCAACCAATCAGGAGCCAAGAAATGAATCGTGACTTGGCTTCTGCGCGTTTTCCCGCGCTTTGCGCCTGCTTCATGTTTTCCCGCGCTTGGCGCCGATTGCATGTCTTAGCTTCGAATTCTCATTGGTTCATTGTGTTATTTGCGTTTGTCGTGATTGGTCAGAAGTGATGACCACACGTTCTTCGTTACAAAGAATCATTCTTGCAAATCACTACTTACAAAAGACGTTAGCGTTCACCGTTCAACGAATCACTTTCTTATATTCCTTTTCCTCGCTTCCCCACAAGTTTTCAGTAAAGAGCTAACGAGGGATTTCAATTCTATCTAAGACGGACTTCATCGGGACCGGCGCCAACTGTCCGTCTTAGAGAGGTGTCCGGCTTATAGAGAGTTTAGATGCCGTAAAATGACTGAAAAACAGCGCGCATGGACCAACACCAGGTGTCCCTCTTACGTCCGTCTTAAGGACGGTGCCTCCTTTTGTTACTGCGCATACGTTCTGCGCATAATTTCTCGCGTCATTAGCGCGCGCATACATAATTTCTCGCGTCATTAGCGCGCGCTCGAGCGCGCGCACATACAGGACCGCGCTCGAGCGCGCGCACATACAGGACATTGCGGAATCTCTTTCAGGCTAAGCTCGGCAGGGAAATATATGGTCGTTTTCTTAATATAACTTACAAAAACGCGTGGTGACCCCTACTTTTTATGTTATAAAATGGAAGCGGTAAGCCTATTAAACATATGATTAATTTTGTGTTGTGTGCAAAAGTTATTTAGACTGTATTTTTGGTATACCAGAGGAGAGCTGTCAGGGTTGATAATGGCTACGTTGTGATGATTTTTAATTAAAAAACACATAAACAGTAGTTGTTATATTACCATTTGTTAAGTATTTTAAAGCTTTTTATATTATTGTTGCTTTTGTGTATGTCAAGGCAAATTCAAAGGGAATCTGCGAAAAAATTGTTTTTTTTTCTTTTTTCCGAGAAAATGTTATTTCAGCATTTTTTTCCAGATTGAAGCTTGATTACCTCTGGAAAATGCGTGGTTACCACCAATTTTCTTTTTGGATTCCAATAGCCCTTGCTAATATCTGCTTTACCCGCATAGTCATAAACCGCGCAAAAATACTTTGGTATTAGGAGGCACCGTCCTTAAAAAGGTGTCCGTTAAGAGAGAGTTGACTGTAAACGGATTTTTAATGTCAAAATTCGGACACTTACCGTTACACATGGTGATACAAGCTTCTTCCCTGTCGACATGGTCCTTATGACACTTCATGTGGCAACCTGGTAACACAACGACATATTAGATAGAAGTTAGCAAAGGAACAACAACAACATACAAAGATCTCGTGGACTAAAGAAATAATGCCCAATTTCATTTCACTCATAAACAGTGCCACATGAAAGTACTGCTCAAAATCAATGGTCACACAAAAGCGTTTGACTTTCACTCCCAAAGTTAATTGTTGTTGATTGCAATACATTTCTTTCAACGTTAGCCCGGGCCAAACGAGAACGGGAGTCGAAGAGACAAGAGTTTTCTTCAACTCTCAAATTTGAGAGGGTTCAAATTCGATAGGGTTCAAATTCGATAAGAGCGCATGAGAGTTGCTGAGAGCGCATGAGCGTTTCAGGCCAAACGAGAGCGAGAGTTGATCAGAGTTTGAACTCTTGGAACTCTCGTTTGGCCCGGCATTTAGTTGTGAGAATTTGGTGTTACATCAGGACAATATCCTCCAGTTGATAATTTTCTATATTCTCATCACTTCTCTGCTTGACAAAGTATTGATATTGCGAGGAGAAGTTAGATGTGGATCACTCGATTTACTTACGTCTGCACTCGACTGCTGGAGGAGGCTTGAACATGTGCCACAGGGGTTTGTTACACGAGTCACAGTTGGTAGGCATGTGGTAATGCATGGGAATGAACAGATGCCTCATGTAGTCGATTCGGTCCTGAAACAATCAGAGAAAAGATAAGGAACGTAGTAAGGTACACACAAGCACCAAAACTATCCCTACTTTAGGGCTTCACACTAATTGTCAATTACACTGTAAGTAGTCCAACAGTAGCTAGTGTTAAACAAAAGAGTGTTTCATCCACAGGCTTAAGTTAGAACCACTTTCTTGTAGAGCGTAATAAACAGTACCACATGAAAGTACTGCTCAATTTAGCTTTCAATTGAATGGTCACACACTAGGGTTCCATCCACAGGCTTGAGTTAAAACCACCTTCTACAGCGGAATTAACAGTGAAAGTACAGCTCAATAGCTTTCATTTGAATGGACACACACTAGGGTTTCATCCACAGACTTAAAAGTTAGACTGAACCACCTTGTACAGCACAATAAACAGTACTGTACTGTAAACTGTACTGCTCAATAGCTTTCATTTGAATGGTACCTCTGGCTGTTGCTCTTCTTTGTCTTTTTCCACGGGATTAATGCTCTCAGCCTCGTTGGCGTATAAAATCTGCAAATTAAACAACATCGGAAATCTTCAGGTCATCTTCGGAAGGGTTCGGGTCATCTTCAGAAATCGTCGGAAGTTTTCGGGTCAACTTTGGAATCTTCGGGGGTCCTCGGGCGATCTTCGGGAATCTTATTTTAAAACGTCTTCCTCTCCATGCGCGTTATGGGATAGCGCTGTTATTTATGGTTGTCAACAATGTCAATTCCCCCACCCCTTCCCCCTAAATTTGACTTTTCAACCGTGACACTGGTAACGCAATACACACCTGAAATATCCTAGGAATATCTTTAGCATCGGCACGTATGACATCGCCTTGCGTTACAGATCTCACGTGGAATAACTTACTGTAAAACAAAATTATACGAAATAAATGACAAGAAATTACTAAGGAACGCTACAAATAGCACTTGTTCCCTGGAGTTACGGTTAGGTGCTTCACTTACCTAATTTCTAGAATGATGGAAGGAGTTGAACTACTTTTGTGATCAGCATCCGAGTTATAGAAGAAAATCTTGCGATTGCTAACGACTAAATACTGCAAAAGAAAACAACAAAATGACCTCAGAATGATATGCAAAGGCCCATAAGAGGGGCAGAGAATAAAGTCAATAAAATCCACCCCTCCCCCCTCTCCGACTTTTTTGCTCTCGCCCCAATTTTCGCGCGGCCAGAATGCAGAAAAAGCTCTTCGATCGCGGAAAAAGCTCTTCGTTCGTACAGAAACGCTTGCTTCGCAGGCTAAATACACGGTGAAGAGTGTAGCTAAAGAATACATTACAGTTGAACCCCTATTAAGCGACTACCCTCGGGGAAATGGCAAGTGGTCGCAAATTGGGAGTTGGCCGCTTAATAGGAGTAGAAAATCAAAAGATTGGTGACAACGGAATCACATCAAAATGATAATGAACGTGTGTTTGAATGTTTTATCAGTCATCGCCTTCTGTTTCGGTTTTTGGCAAAACAAGGCCAAATATACGTGTACTAAATTCTTGGCGGCCGCTTTATAGGGGTAAAAACAATAGAAGAACCCTCATTGGGATGGCCAAAAGGTGGCCGTTTAATAGAGGTGGCCTCGACTGTATCGTGACCAATAGTAACAGACGGCTGAACAACACCAGTCCACACAATCAAGGCTCCTCAACACACGCAGAAGATGGGTTGCTTTGTAGAACCTGCTCCAAACAAGTGACGAAAAGAAGCTATAACAAAAGGTAAACTCACTTGTCTCTTCCAACCATATCTTTTTATGTTCTGTTTGTTTGGTATTGATACCCAACCTTCCTTGGGTAAATGAACTGAAAAACAAACAAAGGCAGACAGATTATTTCGATGTGCACTTTAACAAAACTTGTACAAAAAGTAACATTTTCAATCTGTTACCTGAAACAGAGAGAGCATCATCATCTGTGATGCTCGTATTTAGTGCCCGTTGTTTATTCTGAGAGTTGAGCCGGTCGATCATAAGGTCTTTAGAATCCAGCTCCATCTGAAAAGAGATGACAAATCCTGCTTAAAAATACGAATCATCCTAATTGTGTCCTACTAAACCATCCCAATAATGCACTCTGTACTAACAAGGAAATATCGAGGAGGAAATAATAGTTACCTGCATTTTCTGTCTCTGTTCCATCTCCATCTGTAGATTCATCTGGTATTCAGCTATTTGTCCTTGGAATTTTGTCACCATCTGGCCATACTTCTCCCGTTCCTAGAGACACGAGTTATGAGTTAGATGGACAGAATTTCTAATTTGGGTGGGGGGAGGAGGAGGCACGGTTGGCTAGCGGACTCTGGATGGATGACGATGAAGTTACCATTGCCTAAATCCTGGATAACACTTGGAACATGCAATGTTTGTACCATGCACGAACAGAGGTGAGCCCAAGCTGTCAAGGATATGGAGAGGTACAAGTTTCAAGAACATTCATCAAGTCTAATCCTAGCAGTATGCGGGGTGTTTGTCACACTTGAACCTACAGTTGAACCCCACCATCTCGAACTCTCAAGGGAAACGAGAAACAGTTCGAGATAGCGAGGAGTTTGAGATAACCGATGGTAAATAACTGAAAAACAAGGGCAAGGGGAATGGGTTTGAGTTCAAGATAGCGGAGAGTTTGAGATAGCTGATAGTAAATGACTGAAAAAACAAGGGCAAGGGGAATGGGTTTGAGTTCAAGATAGCGGAGAGTTTGAGATAGCTGATAGTAAATGACTGAAAAACAAGGGCAAGGGGAATGGGTTTGAGTTCAAGATAGCGGAGAGTTTGAGATAGCCGATAGTAAACGACTGAAAAAAAGGGGGCAAGGGAATGGGTTTGAGTTTGAGATAGCGAGGTTCAAGTGTAGTTATATGGCCTAGCTCCCACGAGTCTCCTGTAGCTCAGTGGTAGAGCGTCCGACTGGTGTGCGGAAGGTCATAGGTTTGACTCCTGTTGGGTGAACTTGGAAAATATTTTTCCAAGAAAGAGTAACTTATGTCACTGGGTGATTAACATCTTTCTCAACATTCATTCTTATCCAACTTACTGCTCCTAGTTCTTGGTGCAATTTCCTACACTCTTTCTCCTTCTTTCTCAGATCATCTGATTGCGGCTTTTTCTTTTTGCTGCTGTTCTCTCTTTGCATGAAGTCTTTCCTGCACATTATCTCCGCCAGTTTGTTCACAGCCTGAATTTTTAATGTTTTCTCGATATGCAGCTGCTTTTTTAAGCTTTCTGTGGCATCTTCGATGTCTTTGCTGTTGTCCTTTGATCTGCCGAGCTCTACAAAGTGGTGTAATATCAACAAACAATAATATTAGGTGTTTGGATAACCGATGAAACAGTGTCTCGAGTATTTGATACATCTTCTCAATCGAAACAAAAACTAAGGAGTAAATGGAGAAATAAAGTTTCAAAAATCTATGCTAATTAAGACCGGGTATCCAAACCACTGACACGGTTATGATTTCCTTTGTTTTAACTTGATGGACTATTAATGAGTTTGAGAAATTCTGGTTAAAAGCCTGTTTCAGATAGCGACCCCCTGTAAGTAGTGACCACCCAAAATTTGCAATCTGAGAAGCTGCAAAGTAACAACCCTCGCTACTTACGGGATTCTAAGGTATTTCTCTGTTATATAAGAGGATTCTAAACCTACCATCTTGTAAGCTCTTAATTTTAGCATTGAGTTCATCTCTGTCAGCCATTTTCTGATCCAAGTTGTCAGACAACTGCTGGTTTAGCTCCTCCAGCTGACTCATTTGTGCGCCTTTCTCCGACATGTCACTTTTATGTCTTGCAATCAGTTCTTTAACTTCCAGCTCAATCATGGTCTTTTCTTTCTCCAGATCAGAGTACTGTGTGGAAAAAAAGTACTCATTGAGATACAGTGAACTCTCTTTTAGGCAGACACCCTTGAGACCAGCTTAACCCTTTCACTCCCAGAGTCAAACCTTGAGTCAATAAATGTGGTTGTACCTTTTGAGTCTGTGTAGGAAACCCTAGTTTGTGACCATTAAAATGAAAGCTATTGAGTAGTACTTTCAAGAGGTGCTGTTTGGTGTTGACAATTTTGCAAAATGAAATTCAAGATTTTTCTCTCAGTTTTGAACTTAGCAATCTTGGGAGTGAAATGGTTTAACTGTCCAATCATTCTCTAACAACATAGCTATTCTGTTCTTCGTTATCACAAGATTTAACTTACTTGTTCTTCAGCAATGGACCTTGCCAGCTGTTCTGAATCAACCATAGTCAACGTCAACTCCAGCTGGGCAGAGAGAGACTCCCTGAAAAATTAAACAAATATTTTTCAGTGAGGTTTTAAGCCAGAAAAAAAAGACAGGACCTCTTAGCTTGGGTGAAATTGAATTTGACCCACAAAACAAAACAACTTTCTGGTATGAGAAAGATATTATTAATTTTAGTCAGTGACACAAGCTATTCAGATAAAAAAATCAATATATCATCATTTTCTTTCCACAATATTTTGGTACTTTTTAGGGGTTCTTTCCAAAATTTCCAACGATCACCCCTGTCACTTTTATAATAGGAGTCCCCCCTCCCCCCTCCCCTCCCCCAGCATACAAATCCTCCACACAGTTCAAATCATTTTGTTATTAGAGCACCTGTAAGAATAATTTGATGCTAAGCAAATACTAAGACAATCTCCACTTGACGATCAGTTTGTTGATTCACATAACCAACATGCTTGATTTGTATTGACACTCTGAGGAGAAATAATACGTTGATCTCACCTCTCTTCACTGTGCTGACGTATCTCATTACTCATCTCCATCAGTTGTTTTGACTTTTCATCAACTTCCTCCCTCAGTTCTTTGACTTGGGTTTTGTACAGAGTCTGTTTAGGAAAAAATCCAATGCAGATGGAAGCAATGACCACAAAAGAATCCACATATTTAACATTATACTGCCAAGTTCAATTTTTTTCTTAACAGTCAACTCTTGCAGTAACATTATTTGGGGAAGGGGAGTATGTTAAGTAATTTACTGCACATGTAATTTTATAATTTTATTCTGCGATGGCGGGTTATTTTTTATAAGGAACCAAAACAATTTATTGTTTATCTCTTGTTCTTTTTGGGGGAATGTTATTTTTTCTCAAGCACTGAATCTGTTGTTTTTACCCTCAGCAAAATCTTTGTAAAATTGTGCAATTAAAATACTCGCATTTATTATTAAATAAATTTTTACCGAGAAGTATGTTTCTGCCTCCAGCTGGTCCTGTAGCTCCTTCATTTGAAGATCGTCCACAGCGCTTGCACTGAATAAGTAAGATACATTGTATAAAGTAAGCTGTTTATTTTGTCAACAAGCTGCATTCTGGAATGTTTTTCTTGCTGGATCACCTTAGGAAAGAGGCAAAGGAAACAGAGGCAGACCAATAGCACTTGATGCCTGACATTACCTTTTGAGTTTTGTACATGCATCTTCCAACTGTTTTCTTTCATCCATTAAATCTTCAACTTGCTAGAGTGAACCAAGAAAATAAAAACAATGTTTGCTGACCTGTATAAGTATCTATTTTAATCATCATGTCAGGGAAAGTGGCCAAACGGCACCAATCTAAAGATTCTGAACAACCACAACCTCTGACAATGAGGAGCTTCAGAAGTGAGCAGAACAAGAACTGGTTGGGAGCCAGATTCTAAGTTGGAGAAAATGGGGCTAGATTAGCCAAACCCTACAGAAAGCACCAGCAAAAATCACCCACCAGTCCCGACTTGGAACGCCCAGGGATAGGGGAAGAAAGGGCGTCCTCAAAACCGCTGGCGATGGGACACTGTTGCTGAGATGAAGATGATAGGTTCCAACTCGAAGGAAATCAAGAGGACAGCCCAAGCTCAAGTTCGCTGGCAAGGTATTGTGAATGGCCTATATGCTCCTCTTGGAGTGACAGGCCTATGTAAGCAAGCAACACCTCTGACATAACCAATGCAAGGGAAGTAAAAAAGATTAACTCACCTTAGTAAGCTGTTTTTCTGTTGATCTTTGCACAGATATTTCTTGAGCATTCATTTTAAAGTCACTTTCCAGTTGTGTTCTTCTTTGGTTCTCGGAGTCCAACTTTGAGTTCAAACTTTTATTCTGATAAACAAAAATCAAATCAAAGTCATGCAATATCAAAACTTTATCTATAACCAATGTACATCTTGAGCTTTTTTAAGCAATTCTCACCTTGTTTTGAAGGGCGTTATATTCTTGTTTTAGTCTCTCCAGTTTCTGTTGTAAATCTTTAAGATCCACAGCTAAAACTGATCTTTCTCTCTCCGCCTCGGCAGCTGCTGCCTCTGCCTTCGCTCTTATCTCCAGTTCTTGCTCCAGCCTCTCCAAAGTCTTTGTTTGCTCAGCTCGTTCCTGTTCTGTCCTCTCTTCCAAAGTAAGTGATAACCTATTCTTTTCTGTTTGGTAACTGGTAATTTCTCGCTGAAAATCAAAAATAAATAATATTATTAGTATACAGTCAACTCTCTCTAAGACGGACACCATCAGGACTGGCAATAACTGTCCGTCTTTTGAGAGGTGTCCGGCTTATAGAGAGTTAAGATACAGTAAAATGACTGAAAAAGACCGTGCAAAAAAAAAGCTATGAAATCACTGCAGGGTAAAAATAGACCAATTGGTAATTTTTGGAAAAACCCAAGCATGGCTTCATGACTATCCTTCTTGCGGTTTGATCTCGCATCTGATTGGTAAACACACATTTGATGTCAAAGTCAAGTCAAAGTGTTCATGTTTTTCTGATTCGCATAGCATCACACAGTACTGCACAGAAAGTGTGTTGACCTGTACATTTAGTAATTAACCTGTTCATACCTTGTACTCCACTGTGACTTTTTCAAATTTATTCTGGACAGACTTTAGTTCATACTCAGTGTTAGCTTTTGCCTGGAGAAAAAGAACAAACATACAATCAGTGACCAAGAATCTAGGGGTAACCTTTAATAGATCACCATTCCATCTAAACAGGAGTAACAATACTCCTATAAACACTTCATACTACAGAGACTGGAGTTAAATGCTGGCATTGATGAGTGATGAGCCTTCAAGCTACTCTGACCAATCCCTAGGAATGGAACAGACTTTTTATGGCTGTGACTTCACTTATTATTAATAAGTATTTTAAAACATTTTAACATGTATACAAAGCTCAATTTACTTTTTCTAGGTTAATAAGATCCTGTTGAAGTTTTTGCTGTAGTCTGGCATCTGACGCAGATCTTGCTTTTAATTGGTCAAGCTCGTCTTTCAACAGTCTGTTCTGACCTACAAGTAATGAACAGAAACTACTATAAGCATGGAATAGAAAGCATATAACAATTATTATCTAGAGTCATACGCAATGCGTGCAAAGATGCTAGATACAGTCAACTCTCGTTAAAACGGACACCCTCGGGACATAGTTTGGAGTCCAGAATAGCGAGATTCATTTTCAGTCAAACCTCTATAGCTTTCACAGGGGAGGGCTAGATCTTGTCCGTAATAGCGGGTGTCCGTAATAATGGGGTGTCCGCAAGGCGAGAGTTGACTGTACTCCTTGCCTTTGGTGAGTAAAAAGTCAATGCAACTTGGCTATACCTCATAAATTCTTCACTACTCAGCCACAGAAAGCCACAAGATTAATAACATCAACAGAAAATTACAGCTTACATTCCATATCTGCTTTAGAACTGTTGGCTTGATTTCTCATGTTCATTTCAGCCTCAAGATTTCCTTGCACCTTGATAAGTTCTCTCTCTAAGCCAAGCTGTTGAAAGATGACAAAACCAACATGGATTTATGTAAGAAAGTACTGAGAATTATTTACAAGTACTGAACAATTTGACCACCTAGTAAATACCCATGGTATTATTAGAAATAAGAGGAGCAGGGAAAGCACTTGCCTCCCACCAATGTGGCCTGGGTTCAATTCTATCCAGGAGTTGTATCATGAAATTTTTGCAGGAATTTTATTTTGCAGCTTGGCGATTTTTTTGTGTTTTGCGACATAGTTATTACAACATGCTATATAGATGTGAAATTACCTTTTGTTCACTAATGATCCTATTTTTGTCTTGTAAATCTCCGTATGTTCTTTCCATTACTGTGTACGACTGCAGGAGATAATAACAACACAATCATTAATTCTAATTGAGGAAAACTTGCAAAAGATATCACTAGTTATTTAGGAATAAACCAAACACAATCCTACAGTTTATGGGTTAATAAACCAAGCAGAATGTTTGAAGAAAAGAAGTGTCTGTAAATCACAAAGCTACAACATGCTTATGATTGTCGCGTCAAGGTGTTGGGGCCGAGCCCAAGTCGTGCCATACGTAATCATGTCAAATGCGACAGTCGTATGCAAAACTAGTACAGTCAAAGCTCCCATAAGCAGACACCCTGGGGAAGCAGAATTTAAAGTGTCCTCAACTGGAGCTGGATGCTTACGAGAATGTATAAATACAAAGTTTGTATGAGCTAGCGAAGTTTAAATGGGGTTTTGTCAAGGTGACCATAAGTAGAGCTGTCTGCTTACGTGAGTGTCCGATCAGAGAGCTTCGACTGTACTATCTAAATTAGCCCTTATACTGTTATTCTATATTTATCACCCATCATGTAGATCACACATACCTTTTGTAAATCGCTATGGGATTTTTTATCCTTGGTGTGTGCATCAGTTTCCACTCTGAGCTGTTCTGTCAATTCCCAGACTTGCTTCTCCAACTGAGTTATCTTGGACTGGACACTCTGCGACGATTGTGAAATTCTGTCCCGAGCATCAAGTTCTGCATCGAGACGGCTCTGCAGTTCTTGTACTTTGCCTTCAAGCTGTGGATGTTTCATGAAATACCATTCAGAAAAGAAACAAAGGATTTTCCTACATATTTTGGTTTTAAAGATTTAAGGCATAAAGAGAAGAAATCGATAATCTTAATTCATTATTATAACCAGGAGTCAGAGACAATATTTAGGGTAGCCTGCTGAACCCACACCCTCCCTATTTCCGATTTTATGCGAAGTGAGATGTCAGAAAATGAGTAAAATGAATACCTTACCACAGCTCACTACCTAAGTGGGCCTGGAGTGCAGCCCAGTTCATAATTCACTCAGGGTTTTATTTTGTCAATAATTAAACCTGGGCCCCCACTCAACCAAACCATTAGGAGAAGAGCTGTGAATCGCGCAACCCGTAGATGATTGCGTGACTTATGTTACCGCTTTCCAAAGGCTTACACTTTCTTCAAAGAAACAGGTAACAGGTTTACAAGGCACAGTTTTAAGCTTCTTGTTTAGTGTAAAGTGGTCCCTACTTTTTAAAAAGTCCAAGTCAATGGGGCAATGGTTAAATGTTTTTAACAAATACAAGATGGATAAACCAAATAACTTACCTTTCTCTTGGCTTCAGCTTCAAACTCACACCGTCTCTGTGCCTGTTATGGAGTGAAACAGCAGCAAACATACAGTTAGTGAATCACATGACAAAACTATTTTATCTCACTCCTGAAGAAGATTATGACAATCTAAGTTCGAAGCGAAGTCCTGGGAAACTACAAGTGTTTCCATGTGATAATTTGTTCTCAGAAAACTGTTTGCTTCTCAGAATACTGGTGCTGTCCATATTGAACATTACCAAGCATATTTTCACACCAAAAATAAATTATATTTTATTCACACAAAACAATAAGATTGCAGTATTAAAACAAAACATTTACAGGAAGAAACCATACCTCTTTTAAGTCATGTTTGAACAATGCTGCATTTCTCTCCAGTTCTCTGTTGGATGATTCTACTCTTCTTTTAGTCTCAGACTGGAAAATATAGATGGAACAAATCAACCACTGAAACAGCCGGTTGGTACGTCTCTCACTTCCATCTCCCATAAGAGACCTCTATCAGATTCAAGCTGAAAATTTTCACTCTGATGATTATGCAGCCTTATGCGCCAACTGGCGCGAAAAAAAAGTGATGATGATGATGATGATTATGCACTACATAGATCTGGGTAGTGTCTCTGATTGGTTGCTACTCGTGTGCCAAAATTCATTGCTGAGTAAATGACAAACAACCAGACATATCACACAGATCTCTCAAGTTCTATGTCAATGAACCTCAGACGTATTTCTTGTTGGAGTTAGAGATGAGCATGTAACACTTGAGTGAATGGTGTCTGTTAATCCTCGGGAAAAATTATGTTCATTGAGAAAGCAATGATTTGTAAACCTATCCTATTTCTGACAATTTGGTTAGAGCAAGAAAGATGAATGACAGGTAAATCAAGACTATAAAATCTTGAGAGCATTAAGTCTCCACAATCATTCCATTCCGATATGTGAGGTCCTCCTCTCTCAGCAGTTTTCACCTCCATTATGGCCGGAGTCACAGGCATGTATTTTTTTATCTCTCATGGCTGCCTCTGCTACTGACAGTAGTTGATGTTATTTTGGATATCACAAGACAAACTTGAAATAAGTTCTCACCTCATTGTCCAATTCTTTCATGACTTTTTCCAGCTTGGTGCTCACCATTCTGAAGAAAATAAGTTACAAAAGAGAATCAATAAAGCAATGAAGGACAATCACAATGCACTGATCAGTCTGGAATTTGGTAACTTTAAAGTACATGTAAATACATCATCCTCTCGTTTCCTGAGCATGCATGCGCCAAACTGCCGACACCGCTGACCGCCAACTCCGCTGAGCAAGTTCAGCTCTTGTTTGCTAACTTACTTAAATTACATTTGACTGCATTACAGCGCTTTTCAATAACTCTGCTCAATCAACGGTTTCGTTTTTCGCTGCCGTCAATAATTTAGTAATCCATTCAAAAGTTCACGTCCGTGGATTGTCACAATCCATGGATGTGAACTTTTGAATGGATTACTAAATAATTGACGGCAGCGAAAAACGAAACCGTTGATTGAGCAGAGTTCCTGAGAGTTCGCATGTTATTGAGAAGCGCTGTAAACATGACACACTCAGGATGATCTAACCTGTAGTTATGTTCCAACTCATCTTTGGCTTGCATTTCTAGACCAACCTGTTCTTCTAATTCTCTGAGTTTACGGTTGGCTGCTTCCAGCTGAAAGATTGAACATTTATTGATTAATAATCAATTTCAACCTGGACTCGATAATAAGCAACTCGGAAATGGCTTATTTGAGCTTCATAATCTTTGGCCATGTACTTCCATGTTATAGGTGAAAACATCACAGCAATAGCTGCTGAACCTTAGTTCATACTGTACAATTATGTGTAATTATGCACATAATTACTCAACCAATTACTTCCTGAATATTATTGTACTCAAACCCATCACCACTATTTGTATTCATTTAAATGTACCTTGGTCGACTGTCATTTCCACCACTGGAACTATTTCCATCCTAACAAAGAGAAACAAACAAAAAAGAATTGTAACCTCATCTGCATATAATAAGGAAGGTATATATAATGAATAAAAAATTCAAAGCAAGGAGAGTGGATTGTCCTTTTTACCATCCTCACCATTCCATCTGAACCAGAATTACCCTTGGTTTGTGCGTCACTCCATCTGCAAACGTCAAAAACTTTTTATTATATAATAGGATTATGAGTAGCATGAGCAATGTCTTTTATGATTTCTTGTTTTGTTAGCTCACCCAGGGGGGAAGGGGAAGGGGGGTCTGAACGTCCAACTTCCCAGACCTTGTATTCCCAGTTCCCGCCCCTCCATTGTGGTTTCACCTCTTGTGCTATTTATATTGCAAAAATATTATGCAACATTGCAAAAAAAAATTCCTATTTCTCATGGTTCCCGCTACCTTGGGAATCCTGCTTCCCGCCCTTTCTTATCCCACCTCCTATAGACTTCGCCTTCGCACCCGTTACTTCTGGCCGGGTTCCCACACCCCTGCCCCCCCCCCCCCCCTCCTCCTGATAGCCAACCCCTCCAATCAAAAGCATAAGAATAGGAACAGGCTGATCCTTGCGCTTCCAATTGTGATTATGGACTATATAGAGCTTTTGACTCCAACTCCTTCGATCTTGACTATGTCGCTAGTTATTGATGGTATTCAGTTTATTTGCAAAAATCACATTATATATTATAACGTATGTCCTGCACTTACACAACAGTCTCTGAGAAAGTAAATCCTATAAAAGGTAGATGATTGCCAGCAAAAGCCTGTGGAATAAAACCAGATCAAATTGAGTATATTTGAGAAGAAAAATAACAAACTTTTGTTATCTAACTCCACTTTGTACATGTATTAGTACATGTAAGAAGAGTAAGAGAAAGAGTTCATGTAGTAAGTCGTACAAGACTAAAGGTATTGCGTCTAATAACAAATATCTCAATTATCTTAGAAGCAACACTTAATTTCTTAAAGGAGCCACGTCTTGAAAAAATTGGCCAATTTTTTCAAGTTTGCCGTTCGCAATCCGTCTCAATCTTCTCCATCCTCAACCATCCTTGTTCCTGTTTGGTTTATTATCACCTCTTTGGTGTTTTTCTACCTTAGTAAACTATTATTTTGAGGCTTTCTTCAATTTGAAAGTGATTTTGAAATAAAATATTGTGACATAGCTCCTTTGTAGTTACCTTTGGAGTAGGAAAGAACTCCTCTCCACTGTCTGGATCAGGAATGTCATCAAAGTGTGAGTAATCATCATCACTAGCCAGCTCAGGTACCACGGGAGGAACAGCTGCCGCAATAGACAAATGCACATTGATTAGAATGGAGACACCAGCTTCTCAAATCTGCCCACCATGGGATTAGAGTTGCATTTAAAATTGGCATAATAGACCTGTAGTACCACATGAATGTACGTCTCAATAGCTTTCATTTGAATGGTCACACACAAGGGTTTTATCCACAGACTTCACAGTTAGAAACACCTTCTACAGCATAATAAACAGTACCACATGCAAATACTGCTCAATAGCTTTCATTCGAATGGTCACACACTAGGGTTTCATCCACAGTCTTAAAAGTTAGAACCTTGTACAGCATAATAAACAGTACCACATGAAAGTACAGCTCAATAGCTTTCATTTGAATGTAAAGCATAATAGGAAAAATATGAACAATACAAAATCTAATATAATAAATGCTAGAGTAATTCAAAACTTATGATTACCATCTCTAATAGAGTTCCAGTCCCACTCGTTATTGACAAAAAATTGATGCTTTTGAATTTCTTCTATTCCTCTTTGTCCAATTCTTTGAGTTCTACAAAACAATAAAAAATAAAGAATGCATTTATCACAATGATAAATTTCTTAAGCCCCGATCAAACGGTCACAATATTTGTCTCAACATTTGTTGAGAGCAAATGTTGAGGCCGTTTGACACCCCCTCTCAACAATGCTGAGAGGTGTTGTGACATGTTTCAAGAGACGTTGTTGTTGAATTCATTTAAACTTTTTCTCAACATCTTCATAACATAACATTTCTTTTGTTCTTGAAATGTTGTTCTTCCTTGGGGTGGGTATGGATATCTGGGATTTCTGGAACCACACAATTTCAAAAAGTTGAAATTGGACACCTGTAATTGGGCACCCACATGATCGTGCTCAATTTAGATAACAATAGGCACACAGACAACCAATCAGAAATAAGAATTTGTTATAATAATTGTTGTGATAAAATTTGGGAATTCCAAGCCTTACTATTAATAATTACCTGTCGGTAAGAAAACTACAAATTAAGTGCTTGGCATTCTTCGATATCTCGATGTCGTCTGGAAACTGTAATGAATTTTTGTGATCCATAATTTTTCCTGTAGAAAGGAAATAGATGAAGATTTAGAAAACAAGAGATGAATGCAGAACAACTCGCTAGTAGGCTTTTAAAAGTAAACAACAATAATAAATTATTATTGAGTGGCCAAACAGTGAAAAACTTGATTGCACGCAAATATGAAGTTTATCAATGTGAGCACAAGTCATCGCGAAAAAATGTGCATCCTGCTAAAAAATACACTCACCATAAGTGCCTACAAGTGAATCTGCATAAAATGGCGTGTCCCCTGTCAATTACAACATAAGACAAGCATTACAGTTTGATCAAATTCTAAAGGAAGGTTGAGTATAATAAATAAAAACAGATCTATTACTCTAACTTTCATTCTGAAAAAATACTTTAAAAAGAAAGAAAAATGCAGCGGGGCCCAAGCACCCCACCCCCTCTCCATCCACCCCAGCTCACAGAGTATACGTTCGCACTATGTACAAACAGTTATTTGACTTACCAATAAGCAGCTCATACAAAAACACCCCTACACTCCACCAGTCACACTCACGGCCATAGTAACCTTCGCCACCCTGAGATTTGAGTACCTAACAAGAAACAGTACAACTCAAGGTTAGCGCTCAACAAAGCTGATACACAGGTCTAGGGGAAAGAAACAGGGAATTCTGAGTCATGTTCAGTCGGAGGAACAAGTGTCAGTTTTGGCAAATCTTTGTTGAAGCGGACTCGAAGTAGCCATCTCGGATTTGCAAAACGTGGAGAGTTGGAACGAGTGAAAGAGGGTGAGGAAGGGGGCGGGAAAGGGGTAGGTTTGCCCCCTCCCCCCTCGCTCGCATTTCTGCCCGACTCCCACTCCATTTTTCTACTCTCGCCCCAAGCCTCCAATGTTTTCCTAATCCAAGATGGCGGCTTGTAAACACTCGATGGAACATTCAGCATTTGTTCACCCAAAATATGCCTGCATGATGCATTGCAGGCTACACTCAAAGAGTTTCTGAATCTTTTTATCCAATCAGAAATTAGTGTGAGCACTCATGAATACTCTGAAAGCAATTGTGCCAGCAAATACGTCACATTGCTTAGCAACTTCGAACACCGCAGGCTCAGTCCCGTCTCAGAGGCAGGATTTCACCATCAAATGGTACTTGTTCCCCTAACTGTGTTCTTCATACATTCGGTGTAAATCATATTGGGAGAATATGGATTTCAGTCAAGATATTTTCCCAGAGATGATCAAGCACTTACTTCTCATGACCTGACTGTTTAATTTTGAGGCAACAGGGTAATGAGAACTTAGATCAAGTGATCATACTTACCTCAGGAGAGATATAATCAGGTGTGCCCACAGCTGTATCTGATCTCACCATACCATCCTACAAGAAAATGTGTTGTTTTTTTAGCTTAATTAGACGGTAGTTTACTTTAATAATTCCTTACAATAGGGCCAAAAATATACCTGTGGTCAAACCTCCCGTAACCGGACACTCTCAGGACCAGAAAAAGTGTCCGCTTAAGAGGTGTCCACTTATGGGGGGTTAAAAGTGTGTTTGTATGTAACTGGGCCAATGGGAGGTGTCCGTTAGCGGAGGTTCAACTGTACTTTAATTTCAATCACCATGGCTTGTGTCCTTCCAAACATTTATTATGCCTGACTTACCTTGTCCATTCTCATGCACGTTCCAAAATCTGCAAGCTTGAGATGGCCTTGTTTGTCAAGAAGCATGTTGTCTGGTTTCACATCCCTACATTAGAAAACACATTAACCAAATTACTTATTACATGGTTCATACAGAAAAGTGAAACTTTTCTTCAAGGACTTTTCAAGGACCAAAGTCATTTTTCAAGGCTTGAATTGAAACAGAAAAAATCCTTAGTTTGTTTTGCATGCATGTTGTGTCATAAATTTTAATACCTCACCATACACAAGGGAGATACTTGTACCTGTCGGCATTTGTTACCCTGGGCCCAGTTGTTCGAAAGCCGATTAACGCTAATCCAGGATTAACAAATAATCTTGGTTTCAATTTCTCCTATATAAATGTGGTTTTCCATGACAATGTTTTGTGGAGTTTGACCTTAGTCAAAGTCAAAACTGAAGAGCAAACAATATAAACAGAAAATCTCACTGAAAAGTTACAAAACTGAAATCAAAATTCACGCTTATCCAGGATTAGCTTAATCGTGTTTTGAACAACCGGGCCCTGGTTGGCATTTGTTACCCTGGGCCCAGTTGTTCGAAAGCCAATTAACGCTAATCCAGGATTAACAAATTTAATCGAGGTTTCAATTTCTCCTATATAAATGTGGTTTTCCACGTCAATGTTTTGTGAAGTTTGATATTAGTCAAAGTCAAAACTGAAGAGCAAAAAATATAAACAGAAACTCTCACTGAAAAGTTACAAAACTGAAATCAAAATTCACGCTAATCCAGGATTAGCTTAATCGTGCTTTGAACAACCCGGCCCTGGTTGGCATTTGTTACCCTGGCATTTATTACCCTGAAAAAAATTTACTAAGGCAAAAATCTTGTTTACACCATAGTCATCTGATCATAGCAGTGTTCCAGATAACTGAACAGAGGATTTGGTGAGGTTCATATCTATTGACCCACTGCAATTCCTCAGACACCTTGCCTTTCAAACTTATCTGGAACCCTGTCAGAGCATGCGTTATATAGCTGCAATAATTCTATCAAATGATAAGCAATGATTTTCCCATGAGCTACAATAAACTGTATTACAATAATACCTGTGAATAAATCCCATGCGATGGATGGCATCAAGTGCTAACACTACTTCAGCACCATAGAACTTGGCCCACTTTTCAGGAATGTCATAGTTGCTCATAAGGTTGACCAAATCACCTCCTGTACAAAGAGTTTCAGTACAGTAAGTACTATTTTGTTTGATGTCATGACCAGTACCATAAATTAAGCCCTAGCTGAGCTTATTTTTGTTCAAAGGCTTTTAGGTACATATTTTTGGTAGGCATGTTTTTGGGAGGGCACATTTTGGGGGTGGCAGGGGCTTACTGGTACAGTCGAGGGAACAAGTGCCATTTTTGGCAAATTTTCATTGAAGCAATCAAAGAGTTTCCAATTCTTATTACCCAATCAAAAACTAGCACGAGCACTTGTAAGTACTCTGAAAAAAACCACGCCAGAATAGCGCAACAAGGATACGTCATGTTGCTTAGCAACTTTTGGGATGACAACTGCAGGTTCAGTCCCATCTCAGAGGTGCAGGATTTTGCCTTCAACTGGCACTTGTTTCCCAAACTGAGAATTATTGAAAGGAATTTTGCATTTCAAAAACAGTTGGGCTGGTATATTCGGAAGAGCTTTTCTATGTCTGAAAAATTTTATGAGATGACAAAAATAAATCATGGCAAAGCACATACATTTCCATAATGAAATGTTTTGGGTGGGCCCAGAATGAAGTGGAGGAACACAACCCATTTTAGCTTGAACTCGACCATCTGATGAGCCCTTCATCAGGCCTAATATACTTATTAGAGTTTCTCATTACATTACCGTATCGGTACTGTACAAGAACGGCTAACATTTAACTTTCTTTGTAGATTAACAAGTACATTAATCGCCAACAAGTACATCGTCAAATATTCCATACAAAATTAATGTGATAAAAAGGTTAGAACAAGCCTTATTTACCTGCCATATAGTCCATAACCATATATAAATTTTTAGCATCTTGGAAAGCAAAGTGTAGCTGTAAAAATAATCATAGTTCCTTGAGTAAGTTTATGGTACAATTTGTCATAGATTACAAGATGAATACAGTGCGACTACTATTACCGAGTCACTCAAACAAAATTGACAAATCAGATTACAGGCACGAACAACAAATTCCAACTAAAGTCGTTTGAGCCAATCTCGAGCAGGCGGAAACTGATTGGTTCACAAACAATTTTAGTTGGAATTCATTGTCCATGCCCTGTAATCTGATTGGTCGATTTTGTTTGAGTGACCTCGGTAATAGTAGTCGCACTGTAACACTAATTTCCAATGTCTTCTTAACCCTTTCACTTCCATAGTCAAACCTTGAGTCAATAAATGTGGTTGTAACGTTTGAGTCTGTGGATGAAACCCTAGTGTGTGACCATTCAAATGAAAGCTATTGAGCAGTACTTTCAAGTGGTGCTGTTTGTTTTTGACATTTTTGCAAAATAAAATTCCTCAGTTTTGAACTTAGCACTTTCAGGAGTGGGAGTGAAAGGGTTAATATTGTGACAAGTGATATTTACCCTCAATACTCTATCTTGTTTGTTTACATGCCTGCCTCAATTATCGGAACAATGTGACTAACATTGGAAATGTCTTATCGCACATTTCTCTTGAAACGCATCACAGATAATTTCTTGAGGATTTTTTTTTCTGTTAAGGATGATGTAAGTAACTGACATGTCCATTTACAAACATGTCCCAACTTGTGGGAAGAAATGATCATGGTATAAATTTTTTTTTAACAAGATCAAAATTAAGAAATCAGCAAATGGCAGTCAAAATTCAAATTTTTGACTCCCGATAACTCGAACGAAACCCCCCCCCCCCCCCCCCCCCGCTAACTCAAAAATGAAAATTTGTTTTCCCTTCCTTCAGGTCATTTTCTTACTACATGTATTTTACCCTTGATAACTCAAACCATTCTCGTCCCCAGAGGCCACGATCCTTTTGGTCAGTACCAAGAATCAGGACCTCTGGCCGGTTCCAACACCGACCAGAGATAGATTTTCTCTATGAAAATGGTTCCAACACTGGAAGTCCACAAATCTCGGAGTTCCCATCAAATCTGGCAAATCTGATTGGTTGAGAATACAGAACGAGTACTCTGTGCATGTTCAACAAATTGGTTCCGGCCAGAGGTCCCGATTCTTGGTGCTGACCAAAAGGATCGTGGCCTCTGGGGACGAGAATGAACTCGAACTCCCGATAACTCGAACGTCACGCTTGAAGGTTCGAGTTAACAGGAGTCGACTGTAATTTTTTCTATCTTGGAATCTAAGAAACTTTTCTTTCACAGTTTTTAGAAAATAATATAAAGATCTCAGAGTGGCCTATCATATTACTAAAGAAGTGAAAATCATATTTCTGGACAAAATTGAAATAGCATCTTACACTGATACTTTGAGCTACAAACACGTGAATAAAACAGAGAAACAGGTGATGTGTAGCATTACCTTCACAATCCAAGGACTACTAGTATGAGCCATAATTTCACGCTCCTCCCAAAAGAATGCAGAATCAGATCTCTTGATCTATCACACAAGAACAACAGTTACAATAAATATTAAGACGATTTCCGCTGGACGTTCGAGCAAAAAGTGCAAAAAATTAAGTTACCAAAAAAATACTCATAGCACGGTAACATTTTGAATACAGTTAAGAAGAAATTATCGATAAATTAGCTCCCAAGCTGACCCCGCGAGAGAAGTCATTACATATTTTAATTAAAAAGACGCTTCACGTCAGTTCAAAACAAAATGGCGTGCATTTTTATCATTTTTTACGAGGTTTGACATTAATTTTCTCGAGAATGCTTGAGAATTTAATTGCGGGGTCACTTGGAGAAGTGAATTAAAGTGATATGTTTCAAATAGTATTCAAAATATTACCGTGCTATGAGTAGTTTTTTAGTAATTAATTTTTGCACTTATTGCTCGAGGACGTTGAGCGGAATCCGTCTTAAGAACGAATGTCGCTAAGGATGGAGCCAAATTGGAAATGGTCAAAATAAAGTTTCCTTCATATTTTGTGTGTAGTTAGCCCTTGGGGTGGAAACATTCATGATGATATTTTTTTCACTTCCTGCACTAACCTAGACTTTGGATCAGGGGGGAAGTTCATGCCCCAAAATGTATTTTTTGAGGTATTTTTTAACCCTGAAAACTGAGATTTTGTTAACTAATTCTCTCAAAATGCAAAAGACTGGTTAAAATTCTGCTGACATCCTGGTATAATATCATCCTTCCACTCTACAAAACTGGCAACGGATTTTCAGTTTGCCCCCTGGGGGCCCCCTGCCCCCTGTCCTTTGTAAGGGGGGAACCGCCTTTTTAAAAAACTGAAAATGAGACCTCTTTGGCTAAAATAAAATCAAACTGGTATTCATATTTTGACCAAATTTGAAGTTGCAAATGAATATTTCGTTCCTTGTGAATCTTTTGGCACTGAAATGTCCGCGGGCACTCAATTATTTTTTGCAGAACACATAATTTACAATTACTGACCAACGACAAAATGTTAATTTTCTGTCATTTTCAATGTCATTTTTCTGGGGCTAAAATAATGCTATTTGTAGCAACTTACCACGACACTGTTTCTCTATCATCGATAATTTGAAAATATTTCACTTTTACAGCTTACATTTAAGCAACTTCAGAAACATAAAATGTTTTGTATAGCACATCCACTGGTGAAACTGTTAATTTATGCAAAATAATACCACTCAAGTTACCGGCCAAAAATATATAACACTGAGTTGTGTAGTTCATTAAACCACAGAACTAAAACTTATAATAAACAATTGATGTTTTTCATACCATTTATTAAGTAGTAACTTCAAGAACCATCTCAGAGGCAGCAAGGAATCACGCCGAATACTTATAATTCATCGATGCTTTCGTTATGCCCAGATAATCAATGCCACCATGTTGAAACTATAGTGCTCGTCAGCTGGATCCGCCCCAAATGGTTTCTTTTACACTGAAAATATTATCTGGAATTTGCTGCAGCTGATAACTATCCACAAAATACTACAAACAGCTTCACGATGCTCCACTGATGTCACTGATCGATGCTGTCACCGCCATGTTGGATCACTTCTCGTCAGGCCGTGATGAATGCTTTACAGGCAACCTCCTTGTTCTTTTAGAAATGTCCGATCTCTTGAGCTCCACAATTCTCAGCTATAAATCCTGAGCTATATATCAGTTAGCTATATAAATCCTTTTGAAAGATCCCTGTTTGGTTGTAAACTCCAAATAAGCCGGGACGAGACGATTGTATGTTTACATCTTTTTCGGTCAGCGGACACCATAGATAAACACACCAAGTCCCGGGAGTCTTGGCGTATTTAAAGTTTACAACCAAACAGTGATACATGTACTTCAAAAGGATTTATATATAGCTAACTGATTTATAAATCAGGATTTATAGCTGAGAATTGTGGAGCTCAAGAGATCGGACATTTCTAAAAGAACAAGGAGGGCCTGTAAAGCATTCATCACGGCCTGACCGTGCAGAAGTGATCCAACATGGCGGTGACAGCATCGATCAGTGGAGAATCGTGAAGCTGTTTGTAGTATTTTGTGGATAGTTCTCAGCTGCAGCAAATTCCAGATAATATTTTCAGTGTAAAAGAAACCATTTGGGGCTGATCCAACTGACGAGAACTATAGTTTCAACATGGTGGCATTGATTATCTGGGCATAATGAAAGCATCGATGAATTATAATATTCGGCGTGATTCCTCGTTGCCTCTGAGCTGGTTCTTGAAGTTACTACTTACTAAATGGTATGAAAACATCAATTGTTTATTATAAGTTTTATTTCCGTGGTTTAATGAACTACACAACTCAGTTTTATATTTTTTTGGCCGGTAACTTGAGTGGTATTATTTTGCATAAATTAACAGTTTCACCAGTGGATGTGCTATTCCAAACATTTGTTTTCTGAAGTTGCTTAAATGTAAGCTGTAAAAGTGAAATATTTTCAAATGATCGATGATAGAGAAACAGTGTAGTGGTAAGTTGCTACAAATAGCATTATTTAAGCCCCAGAAAAGTGGGCATTGAAAATGACAGAAAAATTAACATTTTGCCGTGGGTCAGTATTGTAAATTATGTGTTCTGCAAAAAATAATTGAGTGCCCGCGGACTTTTCAGTGCCAAAAGATTCACAAAGGACGAAATATTCATTTGCACTTCAAATTTGGTCAAAATATGACTACCAGTTTGATTTGATTTTAGCCAAAGATGTCTCATTTTCAGTTTTAAAAAAGGCGGTTCCCCCCCTTACAAAGGACAGGGCGCCAGGGGGGCCCCAGGGGGCAAACTGAAAATCCGGTGCCAGTTTTGTAGAGTGGGATGATATTATACCAGGATGTCAGCAGAATTTAACCAGTCTTTTGCATTTTGAGAGAATTAGTTAACAAAATCTCAGTTTTCAGGGTTAAAAATACCTCAAAAAATACATTTTTGGGGCATGAACTTCCCCCCCTGATCCCAAGTCTAGGTTAGTGCAGGAAGTGAAAAAAATATCATCATGAATGTTTCCACCCCAAGGGCTAACTACACACAAAATATGAAGGAAACTTTATTTTGGACCATTTCCAATTTGGCTCCATCCTTAGCGACATTCGTTCTTAACACTTGACACAAAATACTGTGAGAGACACAGTGGCATAATGGTTAATAGTGCTATGACTCCGGATAGAGCAGTTCTGGGTCCTGGGGTCATTGTGTTGTGTTCTTCGGCAAGATATTTAACTCTCACAGTACCTCTCTCCACCCAGGAGTGTAAATGAGTACAGTGGAACCCTGGGGGTGGTCGTATTAATGGGGTAGGGTCAAATTATGGTGCTCGCAGTCTCGATTTTTTCGCAAAACCGTTTTGGAGTCTCGACCTCAGTCTCGCAATCTAAAAAGTCAAGTCTCGGAATCGCAGAAAAAAAACGCTAGTCTCGCCGTCTCACAAAGTCTCTAATTTATCATTTGCCACCCCTACAAATGCATGGCCTGATGTAAAACTTGTAATAGCAATATCTGGAATGACTAAGATTGGACTTGAATCTAACCTGCCCGTTAATATTGTTTCAGCAAACAGTTAATTGTGCAACTACTACTTAAACCTTAAAACTGATGATCCTTGAGAATTACAATTAATAAATGATTGATTTGCAACGTAGAACACATGTTTGGTATCTTAACAAAACATTTTGGCAAAGTACTAACAAGCTTAGTTTAGTGAGAGGATTTTTTTATTTATAATTTCCACCCCTCTGCAAATTTTCCCCTTAGTAGCTAAGCAAAAATTGTTGCAACAGGCCGTAAATTGAGTTAGCAACACTCCAAATTGCAAGGAAAGTGAAGCATACTTATTCTGCGGGTAGATGAACACAAAATCAACAGTAAATAAGCATAAATCAACATCCCAATTTATCCCAGGTATTTAAGGAATTGAAACCAAGGGCGATTTTTTCGCTAATTTGTTTATAACGTAAGGTATGTCACTCTGCCAATTTTAAACTCCTACGATTCAAATCTCAGGTCGTTATTGGAGGCACCTCTGCAGAACTCAACAAATGAGCTTCGCCAGTACAAAGCATTATTATTTAACGAAGACCTGGTCCGGCATAACAACCATATGGGAAGTGTACATTTTTGTACCGACGTATAAAGTCTACAAAAGTCCAACGGTGTAAGTCACATTAATTAACGGCTTGTTCAGAAAGCCACAACTTTTAAAAGGAGCACATGACCTCAAAGCAAAGGGCAGACTTGAGGATCTAACTGTAATACACAAGGAAAGTGGTTGAACACGGTAGTATTGTAGCAGTAATTTACAATTTATACAAATTAAAGCTGTTGAATGACCTTGAAATTAAAAACCTTGCAGAACTTAGCTTAGCTTTGCACATGTAGCCACAATTATATCGAAATTTTTACAAAGTAAGGCGTTATTTTAATACTTTAGCTTTCTGTGAGACACTGTTTACTGTTTCACACCCTTAAACTATAAAAGAGCTCAAACTTTAGCCCGATAAACAGAACCAATGTGCAAGATTTCTGCAGGTTTCGGTGCTTGTACGTGTAAGCTTACTTACCATTTCAAATTTGCTAAGAAGTTTCATAGCATATACTTTTTTCGATGCTCTGTGCCTAACCTGGAGAAGGAACAAAGTAAAACAGTACATATTTATTTTGATCTTTTCAGCAAACGAAACAGCTCGAATGATAAAGCTCGCATTTGATAGCACCGTATCGTTTAAATATTCGCGTCCCTCACAAGCTTTGGCCGATTCATCTGCTCCCGCATTAGGAGAGGAAATTGCTTTTATCGAGAGGCTGAACACGGCAATTTACTTGAGTGAGAAAACCAAGAAATTAATACCAAACTAATGGGAAGATTCGCTCTCGAAGGGAATATAAATCGTTCATAAAGTTAAAATTGCAAGACAAGTAACAACTTAAGCTTACCAACTGAACTTCGCCAAAAGCACCGCGTCCGATGACTTTTACGACCTGAAAGTCGTTTGCATTCATACGGCATTCTTCGATTATTTTACTTGGCTTCTCATCTGAAACACAATTAAATCAATCTTAGTACGTTGCCTCTCAAGAACCGTTAAAAGCAAATATTAGAACGCCAAAGACCACTCACATCTTTGTAGAAAGTTTTCCACGTTCTTGTTTCGTCTGAGGGCTGGAAAGTCACAATCACACACCAGCGACTGAATACCATCCTAACAGAACAAGATAAAACCTTGAGTTGCCTGACAGTACGACAAATCAACACAGGAACAATTCACTCACCAAAAGCCCTTCAATGTACAAATCGTTCCGAGGATTTCGGACGTAATTCTCGAGATTTTCCCTCCTCTTTTCGCTCGTCCATGTTGCCCGCAACGCAAGCTCTTCACGATTCCAACATAAAACTATCCACCAGGAGCAAAATTCATTCCTTCTCCAACCAAAGACATCTAAATGGAGGCATTCAGCCTCAAAACGATGGATTCTAAGCTTGCTTCACCCGACGAACCTCTCAAACCGAACCACTGTTGACATTACTTTCAAACATGGCTGAAGTTCGAAATGGTGGAAACTGAATAATAGGGGGTGTTTAGTCACGTGACCAAAGAGGCCACCTTCCCTCGCAAAATGGCGGTTCCCTTTGCCCTTCAGAACGGTGTATGACCTTTCACTTCCTTTTTCAAACGTGTTTTATTTTCTATATCCGTATTCTCCCACTAAATCGCTTATAATACAATCTCGTGCGTAGTGGAGTTTGTAATCTCGAGTATCACGTCTATCACGGCACTTCCCTTCCTATTTTTCATCTTACGTCACATTTTTTTTGCTGACCTTTAGGAGTTGATCGACAGAGCGTTTTCTGTGATCGATGAACGATTTTAGCAATGACATTTTGGTTTGTTATACTGTACGTAAGAGATAAATCTTGAAAACAGATTTAACACGTTAAAATTACCATATTTAAGATTGGGGAAAAGATTAATAAGCTTATTTTAAACTGGCCACGTTTTACGTTTTCAGTTTTTGGGCGTATCAGAGGGAAAGTTTTCCTACTTCCCTCAAAACGTGAAAACGCCACGAAAACTCTTATCAAGATATCAATAATTCATCATTTCCACTCATATTGATCTAATTTACAACGGCTAGTTTGCTTGAAGTCATTTTGAATTAATAAATACCACAATTTACATGTATGTAGTATTAAAATGGGAAAGTTGCGGTTTCGAAAGCTAAGACTATTTTGAACTCGTCTATCTTTAACTAGAAGGCATCTCAATTTGTTATTCAAAGTTCTAAGTAACGTTCTTTTGTTTGGGCGGCGTTTAAATGCCGTTATCTTCACGCTGAAAAGCAATGTGTTTCTGGCAAAAAAAATCTTTACATTCTGCATTCACTCGAAAATTATATGTTGCCCTGGTGATTCAAGTGACAGATAGTCTTCTAGATCTGTCTTGCGGTTTTTAACTTCTTGAGCAGTTCCCATTGATATATTGTGCAGTCAATTTTTTTGTTTTCAGAGAACAGAAGTATATTTAGCGATGACCACATCAGTATCAGACTGAAAACAGTTTTTATTTCACCGGAAACCGTCTTCTTCATCAATACTGTGGACAATATAACTAGCTAATAGCGCTTTCGGCTTTCACTTAAGGTGGGGGTATACGTGAATTTCAATGAAATTTTAAGAGGTTTAAAGAAGGGATAGAAGAAAGAAAATGATTTTTGGAACACCAACAGACAGTTGATACCCACGCGGGTGCTCTTGCGTGGGTAACAACTGTCTGTTGGTGTCCATCTACTAATTTTAAAACTTCAAATTCTAATTTTAAAAGTACATAATAAATCTTCAATATTTCTTATTTCCCTAAATTTTACATATCCTTTGAGAAAAACTATTTCCTCCCAAACATACGCAAACATAGCCTGCGAGCAGGCTCTCATAAGCGCGATGAGCGCGGAGCGCGATCGTGATCCTTACGCCCTCGCGCTCCGCGCTCGAACTTCACGCAATACTAAGGATCCACGATCGCGCTCCGCGCTCATCGCGCTTATGAGAGCCTGCTCGCAGGCTAACGCAAAACACAAACATCACCCAACAATTTACAAAACACCCATAACATAGATTCATGAGATGAGATTGCTTGAAACGTGAAAACGAGATATTCCATTAAACCCATGCCTCAGTAAGTGGCGGAAAAATGGCATTCAGCTTAAGTTGTATGCGATGGCTATTTTCCTCAGAAAATATAAAGCCCGGCCCAAACGAAAACGAGAGACGCTAATAGTTGAACTGAGTACAGTCGAAGTTCCCGGGGAGAACTTCTACATAAAAGTACGGGGGTGAACGTCGTACCGCTTAGGGGTGTTAAAATCTAAAACGACTATTTTTGGTGTTATTCCGGTAGGAAAAAAAATATGAAAAAACTAGTTTTGTCTTAGAATTGGCACCTTTTAGGGGTGAAAATGAATTTGTGCCACACCCACAAAACGAGATTCTGTAGTACCTTTTAGGGGTTCTTTTTCAAAATTTCCGACGATCACTCCCTGACACTTTTATAGGGGAGTCCTACCTCGAAGAGTTTTATTAAGGCGATTATAGAAATTAGCAACGAGACTTCTAAGAACAAACTCTTCAGAAACAACATTTGAAGAGTGTCTCTCTAACTTCAAATTGCGCTTTCAAATCAATCAAATCAATAACTTTATTTATGTGTCTTAACTTCTAGCTGTCCACAAGTTGACTACTAATTGGGGACACTTAGTTTACAAACTGAAAATTACAATAAAATATCAGATAACACTAATTAAGATTACAATAGTTTAACTGATGACTAGTAAATTTTAAAAATATATATATATATAAAATTATGTTTTCTGATATAGTTTATACTAATAGAGAGATCACTAACAGGGGTCAACTTCGGCTCTTAAACAAAATAAAAAGCCTCACAAGGAAATGGAACACTGGGGTTTAATGCAAAATCAGCCGTTGCTGAAACATATCTACACAAAGCCTCCAATTATATCATATAAGAGAGATAAATCTCTCAAAGAACGCTCGTTAGAGCGACAATTTGAATCAAGTCTCAAATACGTCGCAATCGCAAGCCACGAGGGGAGTTCGTGTAGGCCTGTCATTAACCATTTTTTCAACTGATCACTAACTTCATGACTTCATGTCCTCCGGCAAACTTTCTTATTAGACAGCAAAACAGCTAGAAAGCTAGGCACGCGCCACAAAAGCTCCAACCGTTTGCTGTAAACATTTTGGAGGAGAATGGGTCTGAGGGAACTGAATACACAAGGCACTGGCCCAACGACAAAATTTTCGTATAGGTGTCGGAATGTCGTTTTTACGTTATAATTGTGCTTTCTGTGAAGTTTAAAGTGCCTATACCCCCAAAACTTTTTTCGTTCCAAAAAATCTATACATTTGTTTGAGCAGAACGCGAAAAAATATTATTTTTGTTCGGATACGTTAACTGAACTTTCAAACTTCAGAAAATTTTAGGGATTGAAATCTTATTCCTCGCATCGGATGAGCTGAATTTGCCTTTCCGAAAATACTAGCTGAACTTTTTTTGTGCCCGAAATTTTTTATCTCTCCGAAAACAAAAGGCATCAATTTTCCCATAGTTTAGAAAGTTCGAGATGACATTTCCCTAACAGAATATCTGAGGCGATTATAGGTTTTCTGAACAGATATTCCACCGATACGATCCGTTGTGTGCCCCTGAATAGTACAGTATCAGCTAAGGATCAGGCGCGGATCCAGACCGGCTTGCACCGTTTTACGGAAATCGGTAAAATTTTTCAAATGACTCAAAATCGAGGGAAATATAATTTTAGAGAGTGAAAATCTTTCGGCGCTCAGACTCTAGTAAACCGGTCAAGTTTTTCCTGGATCCGCGCCTGAGGATCCCCATGGCCCAGAAAGGAAGGTGATCCTTATAAATTGTGTAAATAAAATTGATGAATTTTATTACCTATGCATGCAAACAGGTTAATCAATTTTGCCGTGTATTCTCCTCCGGAAATTTCTCGAGAATGTCACCAAGCTTTATTCTTTTTTTTTCCAAATGCTACTGGCAGTACTGGCAAAGCTAGCACGGGCGCAGTAGATGGTTTTTCTCTTGATAAAACCGGCACCGATATTACTTTCCTGATAATGAAAAACGGTGTAAGAGGATCCCATGCGGCGACTCAGAGACCAAGAGACCCAGAAACTCAGAGACCCAGAGGCCCAGACCTATGCAGGGAACAAGAGGCCAGAGACCCAGGGACTCAGCGACCCAAGGACAGGACCCCCCGGGGGAAGTACTCCCTTACATACGCTATATAGGTATGTGCCGCCCGATAGGGTATGGTTTTTGAGGTGCTCAGTCGTAAAATAGGGTATCCTTTTTGGTATTGTGATCCTTATATAAGGTTTCTTTAAGGCGGGATTCTACCTGAATGCCATTTTTCCGCCACTTAACATGGGTTTAATGGAAATATCTCGTTCGCGTTTCAAGCAATCCAAAAACTCTCCACTCATCCCATGAATCTATGTTATGGGGTGTTTTGTAAATTTTTGGATGATTTTTGGGTATTTTGGGGAGGAAATAGTTTTTCTCAAAGGAGTTGTAAAATTTAGGGAAATAAGAAATATTGAAGATTTAATGTAGTTTTAAAAATTAGAATTTGAAGTTAAAAATTAGTAGATTGACAATTGACAGGCGTAAAGTACGCTACGCGTACTTTAGCCTCGTTTTGGCGTAAATCTTGTTTCTCTTTAGAGCTTGCAAAATTACAGAATTGACCCAGATTTCTTGAAATTATGCGATACTCGTGAAATGCATGTGGAAAGTTAGCACTATTTCTGAATTATTTTGGTTTATCACTTTAAAAGCCGCTTAATTGTATTAGCTAAATTGCAGTACCTAAACGCCCAGCTAAAAGAAAAATATATGGTCTGTTAAAACTGAACTACCCGTTTCCCATGTACAGGAAGGAAATAAAAACGACCTGTTCACACAATTCTGAGTTATTGTTTTTAGGGTCAGCGTTTAGGGTCGCGGTACACACCTGTCCTAAATTTACGGGAGTATCCCCCCCCCCCCCCCCCGGGACAGGACCCAGGGAGAAGAGAGAGTGAACGAGCAAGCGACTCGGACCGTCTAGGGGCGCTTCTTTTTCTCTCCAAAGGGGGTCGGGGGCGATTATTTAAAATATTGCTCCCAGGAAGTGCTATTAATGTGCTAGCTCCAAGAAATGAATGAAAGATTCAAATACTACATGGGCTCCTGATGAACATCACTATAGAAACTGACTGTACTGAAAGCTGTACTTTTGAAACTTTTCTGTTGTAATGATTCAATCAAAGCTTGTTTCCTATCCGTTCCTATCTAAGGTGAACATTTTTAATTTGACATGGAGGGGGTGAAAGAAAGGGGAGGGAGTGGTGAGTGGGGAGAGGGGCGATTATTTCAATATTTTCACCAACGGAAGAGGGGAACCTGGTAAATTCGAATCCGCGGTCATTCAGCGGATTCCTTTTAGTCGCCATTTTGGATTTGGAAAAAACATTTTGGGCAAAATTGCTAGTAATATATCCAAGATGTGACGATAATCATTCGAACGATCTCCATTATTTCAGCATAATGGGTCAGGGAAGGTCCAAGGAACGCTACAAAAGTTCTGTGAAGAAACTGAGCAGTATAGAACTGGCGAATATCGAAGCGGTGTTCAACGAAATTTCGACCAAAAGAGATGACGGGACGAGACATGTTGAACTCTCTCAGATTAATCGACAAGATTTTGCCGAACGATTCCGGCTTCCAGGCTTTATTACCGAACGTCTTTTTCATGCTTTCGACAGAAATGAGGTATGAGACCGTGACTTTAATAGCAACTTTCAATAATAGAAAGAGTTTCTGGAAAATGGCGAGTCTGGGATAGGGTAGGGATTTTTTGTGTCTAGTCTAGAATAGGGTTGCAAATGCAGCTGAACATGGTCTGGTATAGGGTAAGGGTTTCAGAGTCCCAGCGGCACACCCCCACCCAAAAATTCAGAGACCCCCCCCCCCGGGTAAAATGCACCCTGCTCGAGGGAGAATAAAGTGTCTTCGCCAAGAGAGCAACACGACCCTGGGGGCAGAGCTCAAACCAGGACCTCTTCATGTGGATCCAATGCACCACCACGCCTCTGACTATATCGTGTATACATTCAAAGATATAGCAGAGTAAAATTCACAACTTTTACAAATGTTTGTGTAAAAAAGCTTGTCTTCATGAGCCTAGTGGTTCTCAACTGCTGGAGCTAATCCCATGAAGCAGCTACAGTAGGATTATTACTACTCCCCTGGTTGGGATGATAGTCCATCGCAGAGGCTCAAACCTGCCACTAGGTCACAGCACCTCCCTTAGAGGTTTGTGTGTGTGTGTGTGTGTGTGTAAGGGAAGGGGGTAACCTGGCATTGGACTAGCATCCCATCCAGGGAGAGTAGGAATACTACTCATGCTATAGAAACCGGCATTAAGTGCTGGTACTGATGAGCAATCTGGCTCTTCTGATCCATTGGATTGGAACAGACTTTAGTTACTTTAACCTTGTTAATTGTGCACAAATAAAGAGGTTGACATTACCGAAGTGGCTGTAAGGTGTGGTTCAGGCTCTCACTGGGGATCTACCATACCCCTGGACACTATGGCACAGGGTCCAGAGAATGAATTAAGGTTTTGTCATCCATTCCACTAGGAATTAGATCACTTAAAATTTCTACTCATAAGCAGTCCATTTCGGAGTTATCAATCTAGGCAGGTATGGTAAATATTGTGTAAATATGAAAACAAAAAATTGATTGCAAGGCTGCGCAAAAGGGCAGATTTATTGGCCGATTTTTTGAGTAGCTGAATTAGTCTTCCACAGGGCCAGGGCTATCTGATGAAGACTAGTTCTGCTAGTTGAAATATCAGCCAGTAAATCTGCCCTTTTGCTGTAGTGCCAGCCTTGCTCCGGCAAGAAACAACACGCTAGCCAAGCGTTTTATTTCTACGTTGTATGGTCCTCTGCATTCAAAAGTTTTAAATATGAAAACAAAGTTCTATGCCTGGAAGCATGAGACTTGTGCATGAATTTAATATAGCATTGGTGGAAATTTATTTTTCTTTGCAGAGTGGAACTATTGACTTGGAAGAGTTTATTGGTGGAATAGCTCTGTGTTTACATGGAACAGTTAAAGATAAATGCAGATTATTGTTCCATATCTTCAATTTGGTAAATGTTTTTTTTTTTTTTCATGCATCAAATATTGAAGTGATTACAGTGAATTGTGTTGCTACAAAACAGAGGCAAGATATCAATCCAGTCCCAGGCCTGTTACTACAGTAGAACCTCCGGTAAGCGGACACAACTTGGGACCAGAAAAAAAGTGTCTGCTTAAGAGAAGTGTCCGCGTATGGGAAAATGTAGAGTTTGTATTGTATTTAGCTGGGAGCATGACCAAGTGTCCGCCTACGGGAGGTGTCCATTAGCGGAGGTTTGGCTGTACTGCTTTCAGATCTTTAGTTTAGTGCCCTGATCACTTAGCCTCGCCACCTTTCTTGATCTCTGATCTCCATTTGGATTGCAGGCTGAAGATGATGGTGTTAGTAGAGATGAACTGACTGCTGTTCTTTTAAGTTCTCTTGAGTCAGCACAGACCATACTGGACAACGTGGAGGAGGCAGAGCAACCCGAGGAGGGGAATGGCATGGACAAGCTGATTGAAACTGTCACAAGGTTGAAATAATATTCAGATGGATCATTCTAACATCGAATCTTTCAACTTTAGACTGACAAATAATGGTAATTGTGAAGGACAGCTCCCCACCATGATTATCGGTCAATAGTTGGCCACAGTCGGCCGCAGTCGGTCAACAGTTGCCTGACTGTTGGCCAACAGTTTCTGTTCTGTTGGCTGACAGTTGACCGACAGTTGGTGGAGTGGAGCTGTTCTTTACAATAATATTACCGACAATATCGCTGTGAGTGGCACTGGTATTACACTCAATTTCCAACTGTAGGTGTTTCTGTGCACTTGCAATCCCCTCCATTTGGTGGTGGAGTGGATTGTAGGTGTACTAAAACACCTGTGGTTGGATACTGAGCCTATAATGGTATGTGTACAATCAGGCTTTTAGCCAGAATTTGTAAAGTGGGCGTCCTGGAGGCATGTCCCCCAAGAAATTTGTTAAAGGTTTGGTGCATTTTTCATCATTTCTCCCAGGATTGGGCGTCCACAGGACACCTGGACGCCCTTCTGGCTAAAAGCTTGTGTACAATATTATTTTGAATTTTGGCAATCTTAAGAGGAAACTTAAAGGGTTAATAAGTTCTTTGTGGATTTTTATCAGCCATGTGACTAGAGCTTGCCCATTTAAGGCTACAGGATGTTTGGTTTGTAAATTATTATTTCATCTATTATTTTATTAATGTTTTGTTATTTGATTGCAGGATTGTTAGTGATGCATTTGAGACCTGTAATGTGTCAAAAACCGGGAAGCTTTCTGCCAAGGTTTGTTATAATATTTTAATAATATTGTAATAAATTATTGAGAAATAGAAAATATGCCACATTGACGTATTTATGTAGCCTGATGCAAACATTAGTCAGAGGGAGTTTGGGACATTCAAATATTTGTTTGAAGCCAAACTGAATGTTACAAATTTGTAAAAGTGACTAATAAAGGTTTTGTTTCTGTTCTTAGGAGTTTGAACATTGGCTTTACAGAAACCCTAAAATTATGGATAATGTTTTTGGCTGGCAGTGTCCAAGTCCAGAGGGTAAGTCAAAGTGTCAAACTAAAATGTTTCCAGAGTCTGTGACTCATTCAGTATATAGCTGTTTCGAGAAATGTTGTCCTACAGAAGTGTACAAGCGTATGCGCCAATGCTGAATGGTAGTATCAGGGAATTTGGCATTGTTGCGTACGCTCTTACGCTTTTGAAGAACAACCTTTCTCGAAACAGCTGTATACAGTTGAACCTCTCTACAATAATGGCCACCTTTTCGTGGCACTTTTTTTTCAATTGAGAAAGCTGTGGACTCATGCAGTGGTGGATCCAGCGGGGGGGGGGGGGGGGGGGGGGGGGGGGGGGGGGTCTGGACCCCCCTATCAGACCTGAGGGATTTTTGCTTTCACTATAAGGATTTTACATAGCAAAACCATCTCCAGGATCCACCAAAATGCACTTTTCAGAGCCTGAAATCTTGATTTTTTTTCTTGGAGAGCCAATTAGAGGGGAGCACCCTCCCCCAGCTACCCCCCCCCCCCTTCCATGCCTACCCCGAATGCGGCTACGCCTTTCAGTAATAACTACTGCCGTCTACTTCCAAAAATTCTCCTTCTACTTCACATTTTCGGGAAACCCTGGAACCCCCCTATCAAAATTCCTGGATCCGCCCCTAAGTGACAATAAGGTATTACTTAAAATAAAAGATGTGCTGTATTTTTTAGAGGGTCAATGGATGAATGACAGCTCACCAGAACCAAGTCCCACAAAGACAAAGTACACCAGTAAGGAAGATGAATCAGTCCAGAGTGTGGAAATTCAAGGTGTACCAGCTGATAATCGCACCCTTAGTGATTTGTTTTCTACAACTTCCATCTCAAGTAGTGACGCAGAAGGACACAGTTTCTTCGATTCTCTTGTCGCACCAGGTGCAATGGACCCATTTTCTCAAGTAACTCAACAAACCTTTCTGACATCAGAGGAGTGTTCAGTGCCGATACAGCAACTTTCAGAAGTGCAGTCAGCGCATGAACCTTCCCAGCCAGCTTTGGAGCCTCTGATGTTGGATAACCAGGATACATCGCAAGCAGACTCACAGCAGTGGCCAGCTTTCCAAGGAGCGGAGTTTCCCGTGCCGCAACTTGCCCCAATTCAAACCAGGCACGTTTTTCATGATCCATTAAATGCCACACAGAACCAAGGCTCGTCCGATACCAAACCTAATATTTCCCAGGAACCAAAGCCTCCATCTGCACCACCTACTCCTGACGGGGAGTGGGTGAGGAGCAAGCAAACTGAAGTTGAGAGGCGGAACTCAGCATGGATATCGACTTCTCAAACTAATCAGTTTCTTGTCACCATTGGTTCAGGAATGCTGAATCCATCGGACGTTGATCAGCAGTTCTTAACATCTCCAGGACTGGTTATCGAGGGACCACAGGTAAGATTCTTCATGAGGGAGGATTCCTTAGATGAAGCAGATCCAGGATGGGGGGGGGGGGGGGGGGGGGGGTTGAATTGAGGGAGTTTCCTTTGGGAAGTTCAAGAAACAGGAAATAAAATACCTTATTTTACAATCTACATTTTCACAATTTTCTCGGAGAGCGTTCCCCAAGACCCCCTCAAGGAGTCATACTTGTGACACTCATACCTACAACCCCCCCCCCCCCCCCCCTTAGCCTATGAATAGGCTCTGCGGTGGGAAATGGGGTAAAAAGAAAATGGCGTGCGAGCCGGGCGAAGCCTGGGGAGAGAGGGAGGGACGGCGGAGCCTATAGACATTCCTTTGAAGCCACCATTCCGTGCACCAGATTCTGGTGCAAGCTCCAATTGGTCAGATCACTGATTGTTGACAAGTTTGCATTGATATCCCGATTTCACCGACGCGACCTCACGCGGCGGGTCATGAAATCGTATTTGCAACGAAACGGCAAACTACTCAGGTGATCGCAATCTCAAAATCGGAACGCCGTTGATTTTCAATCATGAAGGAAATGAAAGAGATCGATATTGACAGTACTAAAAGCATTTGACATCGTTTTAGGTGAAGAAGAATCAGAGAAAGAAATTAGCCCTCGCGTGGCGTGAAATCTGTTGCAGAAATCGCAAGATAACAACCTTCACGCCAATTTTTGACTGTATTTGTTCACACGATTGAACCGAGCGAGCCGTTTTCTCCGGGAGTCTTTGCATATTTTGTGTTTCGCTTCGCTGAATGTGTTATTCCAGCCGGCCAGTGAAGCGCTGCAGATCTTAGAAACGCCTGTCATTATAATTTCATTCAAAGCGGGCTGGCAGCGGCTTGTTTTATACACCAAAACTGCCTCATATTTGCAAATCATACAAGGACTAAAATCCTCTTCATGACTGTTTAGAGTTGATATCCTACTAGATTTTAAACGCATGAGTTAATATACAGAGTCAGGCCAGTTTAGTCTTTTAGAACAGAAATGCCGACGAACATACGTGCGCGAGCTATTTATATTCCAATGCATCCAACCAAGATAATGACATCTTGTTGACAGCTCGTTGACAGATAAATTACAAGGGGGCGGAATGGCGGCTTCAAATGAATGTCTATAGGCTCCATCGCCCCTATCGCTCGCAGTTTTCTTTTTACCCCATCCCCACCGCGGAGCCTATTCATAGGCTACCCCCCCCCCCCCCCCTCCACATTCCTTGATCCACTGCCCCATTTCAGAACCAAGTATGTGTTTTAGTCCATACAGCTGGTTAACAAAATGGGATTTTATTTTGCAGGTAGATCCAGTGAGGGAGCTCTTGTTAAAGTTTATGGGTGAACAAGAAGCCGAAAATAGAAAGACGCTAAGTGTTGATAGTGTACCACTGGATGAGTCAGGGCTCAGAGAATTGCTGGTACGTAGCTAAACTAAGTGCATTGTATCCATATATAAATTATTCTCATTGGTCTTCATTATGTGGTCTTTACTTTAGTATCCTGTAGCTAAATGGGGCATTTAAACACATGTTTACACTACTGAGGGAGTGGAAGGCTGGATGTCCTAATAGTTGGCATGCTGTACTCTGGATGGATCGGCCCTGGTTCGAGCATTGGCTGGAGTCATTGTGTTGTGTTTCGACAAGACATTAAAATGCTGGAGGGTACTGGTAACCTGCAATTGACTAGCATCCCATCCAGTGACGGAAACACACACTGGGTTACTGATTTGCAAATTATACGTTTGCCAAAGTTGATCAGACATTTTAAAAAAGTAATCTGTATCCACATGGTTTTTGTACAAAATCACCACTTTATAACATGATCCCATTTTATTTTTTTTAGGCTTCGCAGTGTTGGAGAGCTGCTCTGGAATTTACCACTAGGTTCCTAACAGCACATGGTCAAGGAGTGGGTCAGAAGGGACAGAGAGCTTTACACACTCACAAGACCTTACAGGTATGTGTGCATGAGGATATCATATGCAAAATAGTAAATAAATGAATTTACTTTTGCAGAATATCAGCAAAAAGCAGCTGCTATGAGCAGACACACCACTAATAGGAGGTTCAACTGAATTCGTTATTACTAGTAAGCTGACGTGTTTCTTGATTTTTTCATGGCAGGTTTGGTTTTGCCGAATAGCACTCCTGTTCAAGCTGCAAATGTTTAGCACTGCCGAGGTTGAATTAGAAGCTTTTGGAAGTTTAACCAACCTGACTTGTTTTTACGAGTTTTACCCTGATACATATCCTGGCAGGAAAGGTTTGTCAATCTCACTGCTACTTGGTATGAATGCTCAAAACTGTGATAAATGCAATGTAATTCTATTGTAGGAGAGTTTAAAAAGTTTTTTGAGAACTTCTTTCATTCGCTTGGACTTTTTGAATTTTTTTGGTAAACTTCAGAGATCCTTTTGGTAAACTTAGAGACCTTCAGTAGACTTGCCACAAGTCGATCTCTTACTTACTTAGCTACAAGCCCACAATCGTTGCCCTAGAGCAAAGCGAGAGGGTGACCTTCAAAGTTGCGAGTGAGCGACGGAAACCAAAACCAACGTAAGGGAAAAAATAGTGGAAAGGGCCTTTAGAAAGTCTACTCTTTCAGTTGTCCTTTTGATTCACTGAACAGTGGCGGATCCAGATCTAGAGGTGCTCAAAGTGGGTGGGGGGGGGGGGGGTGGGGGCGGGGGGGACCAAAGTGAATATGGGTCTTTTCTTGCTTGAAGAAGGGGGAATTATATTTTTCAATGGTAGGGGGATCTAGGGCAGGGCCTTTACGTCTGTGGATGAAAACCTTAGTGTGTAACCATTCAAATAAAAGCTATTGAGGCAGTTACTTTCATGTGGTACTGTTTATTATGCTGTAGCAAGGTTCTAACTTTTAAGTCTGTGCGGATGAAACCCTAGTGTGTGACCATTCAAATGAAAGCTCAGGAGCAGTACTTTCGTGTGCTGCTGTTTGTTTTTCAATATTAAGGGGAAAAAAGGAAATTTGGGATTTTTCTGTTCAATTTAATGCACTTTCTTCCTGTATAGGATCCATGGTACCATTTTCCTTGAGGATCTTGCAGGCAGAACTGCCCAGTACATGGGCAGACCCAAAGATGCCTTGGACAACCTGTATGATCTCCAGAGGACCAGCTGCAAGGTGCTACAAAACCTGCAGGACAATCTGACCGAGGACGGAGGCCAGGGGAGATGACACCTGAAAATAGATTGGGTAAAAACGGCTTATTATACTGTCTTAGGAGATGGGTTTGAAAACCTGGGCAGAGATGGCTGCTGCAGCGGCTGATGGAGCAGCTTGGAGATGAGCGGCACACCGCCCCTGGGGGTACTCCCTATAACGGACTATACGGGGAGGCTCCGCCCAAAAGGGGTAGCTTTTTGGGTGGAGGTATATAAAAGAGTAGGGATTTCATGAGTTGAAGTAAAGAAAAGGGTAGAGGGAAAATTGTCATTTAGGTGTTTAGAAGGGCCTTTCAAAATATCTCGAACAGACGCACCTAACGGCTGCATTGCATCGGGGTTTGTGATAAGAAAACAGAAAATCAAGGGACCAAAAAACCATTAACAATAGTGCTGTCAAAAGACTCCAAAAACTCACTGAAGAATATCCACCTACTCAGGCAACTCTGACTTTTATTTACCCCTTGAGGGAAGGACATCTTTTTGGGGGTTTTCTAAGTAAAACAAATTATTTTTCAGCTGCAATAGAGTTGTGGATCTCCAGAGATGTGCGAGTTCTTTATTCAATTGGAAACTGTTTTCTTGGAATGAAGGTGAGCTGAAACTCGATGTCCTTGTTTAATTCACGTATTTTGGTTTTTCAAAGAGGGCAATTTTTGCTTCCATCATGGTCTGATTCAAACTCTGCTCTTCTTTCTGCAATCGTTGCAGCAAATTCTCTCACAACAAGTTTCTCCGTTGAAAGTGACGTTGTGTTTCTCCGTTGAAAGTGACGTTGTGTTTCAACGTTTCATGTAACTTGTTTTGCCGCTTTCATGCAATTGCAAGTTGCCAGACAAGTTAGCGTAAGGGCCGATTTAGATGGTACAACTTTGTCACAACCAACTTTTGTAGCTCGCGTATCATGCAAAAATCGTATACAACTCCCATCATTTAACATTGTCGTAGGGTTTTAAAACATGTTTCAAAATCCCACGACTCCTGTCGTGCACGATAATCGTAAGCAAGTTGTAGGTTTGATTTACACGAAACAATTTGTGTTGTAAGCATGTCACAGTCCGTGTCATAGTCCGTCAGTGTCATATAGAGAGTCCTCCAGGGGTAACAGAGTCCGTCAATGTCATATAGAGAGGCCCCCAGGGGTAACTGAGTCCGTCAGTGTCATATAGAGAGTCCTCCAGGGGTAACTGAGTCCGTCAGTGTCGTATAGAGAGGCCCCCAGGGGTAACTGAGTCCGTCAGTGTCATATAGAGAGTCCCCAGGGGTAACTGAGTCCGTCAGTGTCATATAGAGAGGCCCCCAGGGGTAACTGAGTCCGTCAGTGTCATATAGAGAGTCCTCCAGGGGTAACTGAGTCCGTCAGTGTCATATAGAGAGGCCCCCAGGGTAACTGAGTCCGTCAGTGTCATATAGAGAGTCCTCCAGGGGTAACTGAGTCCGTCAGTGTCATATAGAGAGGCCCCCAGGGGTAACTGAGTCCGTCAGTGTCATATAGAGAGTCCTCCAGGGGTAACTGAGTCCGTCAGTGTCGTATAGAGAGGCCCCCAGGGGTAACTGAGTCCGTCAGTGTCATATAGAGAGTCCCCCAGGGGTAACTGAGTCCGTCAGTGTCATATAGAGAGGCCCCCAGGGGTAACTGAGTCCGTCAGTGTCGTATAGAGAGTCTCTCCGCCCCGTAGGGGTTAACAGTGCCTTTATTTAGAGTTGAGCATTTGATGTCTGTTTTAAATTGACAGGATTACAGCTTAGCAGTGACAGTGTTTGAGTCTATCATAGCAAGAGATCCTTCTTGTACCTTCAGCTTGTTATCTGGTATCGGAAGAATCTATTTGCAGGTGAGCCGTAATATATCGACAAGTATATTATGTACATAGTCATGAAATGTGACCCACGTGCTCAAAATATCAAGGTGTTTTCTTATGGTTGTCATAAAACTAATTGCAGAGCCAATCACTGCGGCGGCAAATAGCGTAATGAAGCTATCCAAACTTGAACCAAAAACTCGTAACTAAATGTTTTTGCGCGGTAAAAAGTTAACAGGTTTCGGGACTACTGTTCCTTCTCTGACTCGTCTCTTTTTAATTTTTCCTTCGGCGCAGAAACATTTTCATTTACCCATTTATACTGTATGTAATAATAACTAGTAATAATAATAATAATAACTAACTTATATAGCACTTATACATCGCTGTTCTAAGCGCTTTACAAATTAAAGTATAATGTAAGATGCGCTACATAGTTTTTACGTATTTTTAACATTGTTTTCATCAACTACAAAGTCATGAAAACCTGTTTCCATTAATCTGACGATTTTGTTTAATCGGGTTTTTTTCTCCTTCAGCTTGGAGACTTGGAAACAGCACAAACCTATTTCAAACAGGTGGAGTCTAAAGCCACTGGGGATCCAAAATCACTCAGCAGCGTGGTCATGAATAAGTAGGCGCTCTATATTCTGGCTTTCTTTACTGATTTGATGTAATAATTATATCAAACATGTGAGACGAGTGTATCATCCGCTTTCCAAACACTGTGAAGAGAGTTGAAAATACGACGCGCAGCGGAGTATTTTTGATGAAATTCAAGGTGTTTGGAAATCGGATGAAACACTGCCTGAAGTGTTTGATACATCTTCTCAATCGAAAAAAACTAAGGAGTAAAAGGAGAAACAAAATCGAAAAATATTCTTGGTTTGGACTGACGTCATCGCCGCCATATTGGTGACTATTAACAATATATTTTAAATTTGCTTTTATTGTTTGCTATGCAGCGCAGGCTTCTTGAGCCACAAGACTTAAAAAATGCTTGGTTTAAAACTTTTCTCATTTCTTTTATCACCAACAGGGGCTTGTTAGCTCTGTCAGCTGGATCATTTGACGAAGCTCACAGGCATTTTATAGCCGCTACAAAGTTGGATCCTTATAATTCTGTGGTAAGCGTTACTGTACACGGTTCCTTGTCTAATGTGAGTCTCTCTCTCAGAGCGCTTTTCTAACTCTTGCAACGCACTGAGAACGTTGACTGCAGTAATAATCAAACACGAGAGACAAGTGTTTCATCCGAGTTCCAAACACCGAGAAGAGAATTGATAATACGACGCGTAAAGCGGAGTATTTTTGACGAAATTCAAGATGTCTGGAAATCGGATGAAACACTGTCTCGAGTGTTTGATGTAATCTATCAAATAGTAACACTATAGAGACAGTGTTTCATCCGATTTCCAACACCGAGAAGAGAGTTGAAAATACGGACGTGTAGCGGAGTATTTTTTATTTTTTTGACGAAATTCGAGGAGTTTGGAAATTCGAGGTGTATGGATGAAACGCTTTCTGAAGTAAAGTGGAATGGCGACTCGGATAAAGTGAAGAAATGAAGAAATGCTCTCAAATCGAAGGTTATGGGTTTGACCGACTCCCGTTCGGGACTCGGAATTTTTTCGTTCCTGTGTAATTCGATTTGAGAACATTTCTTCATTTCTTCACTGTCTCGAGTGTTTGATATTTCTTCTCGATCGAAAACAAAAACTATAAGGAGTAAACGGAGAAAGAAAATCGTAAAATATGTACGCTAATTAAGATCATCCAAACCTCTCTCAAGGGTTATGATTTCCTTAATTGGTTCTTTTCTTTTGTACACAGGCTGTAAACAATGTAGCTGTTTGTTTGCTGTTCCTCGGGAAACTGAAAGAGGTGAGTTTAACCACGGGTTTTGATGATAACTTTGACTAATATTTACTATACGTGCCGTGTATAGAGCAGTTTTCGGATGGGAGCTAAAGAATAGACGTTTCTGAGCCACGGACGGCAACCGGCAGCCGAATGTTGTCTTCTTTGGCGCGTCAAGTTGAAATGCTAAAACCAGGGCTTTCCAAGTCATTAGTGGGGGTGAAAGCGCACCAAACACAAGAACATTCGACTTCCGGTTGACGTCCGTGGCTCAAAAACGTCCGTGCAAACGGAAATAGCATAATGAACCAATCAGAGTTCAAAAGTAAAAACCAACCGGCGCCAAGCGCGGGAAAACGCACATAAACCACGTGACTATCGGTTGGTTGAAAAATCAACACGTTTGCTGTGATTGGTTTGTGTACGTTAGACGAATTCTTTTCAATCAGCAGAGCTCAGCAAACGCTAAGCGGTAAACCAATCGAAATTAAAGCCTTGCAACCGCTGTTAAGCGCGGGAAAAGTCGACAACGACCGCGAGAACCCAATTCATGATTGGTTGATTGGTTGGACATGGTTGCACGAGCATTTTGAACCAATCACAGAGCTCGGCAAGTGCAAAACTAAAGCAAACAAAGATTATTTTCAAAAAGTGCTCCTTTCTTTTACCCAGAGCCCGCAGGCGACGACTAACTGCTGACCGAGGAACCTGTGGGATCTGGGTACGAGATTGTAGCCGCTCCTTGAAAGATCCTTGATAAAGGGGTTATCATAAATACATTGTTTCATCCTTCTTTCAGGCGCTTTCTTTGTTGGAGAGGATCATCTGGAAAGATCCTAAGACAAACCTTCAAGAAGGGCTACTCTTTAACCTGTGCACGATTTACGAACTAGAATCATCTTACAGCTCACAGAAGAAGCAAAAACTACTGGAACTGGTCGCCAAACATCGAGGAGACGGATTTAATATATCGTGCCTGAAGATAGGGTGACACAACATTTGCAGCAGCTTCGTTATTGTTCGGAGTTGATCGGAATTCATCAACCTCGATTCCAGGCTCTCTCTCCTTTTCCTCCCAAGGAGAGAGAGCCTGGAATCGAGGTTGGGAATTCATTCGTTAATGCACGAGCTTTCTTGGAGTTGAGTTCGTGACTGAAGCAAACTACTACTTTGTGACAGAAATGAGAAATGGAGTAGTTCAGAATTATTCCAGCATTTTCCAGGACTGGAAAATCTTGGAAAACGAGTGGGTTTTTTAGCAGGTCCTGGAAAGTTCTTGAAATTTGTAAATTTAAGCGAAAATTAAGTGGCGCCAAAAGAGAAATGCCGGTCACAAAATGCCTACTAACTCGGGTGAAGGAAATTGTCAAAAAATGCGAAAAAGATGTGTTGCAGAACAATTAGCATTTGGAGTCTGGAAAATCTACAGGAGTACTGGAAAAAATCCTGGAACAGTTTTGAAAATTGCTGCTGAAAAAGAGCTACGAACCCAGTGTTTGTCGTAGCAAAGCCTGCTTTACTTGCAGGATATCGAGTTTTGCGAAGGCTGCAGGGCTCGTCAACTTATAGCTTTGTCGCTAGTGCAGCCGAGAAAATTTGTTCTGGCGGTCGTGGGTTCAAATCCCTTAGAGATCAAACAGTTTTTTCTTTACATCGAGTGATTTAATCTCCCTTACTAGCGGTTGACGCTCATTCATTAGCACTCTAAATTACTCGTTAATTTTTCTGTATCAATATTATCAGGAGTGCTAGAGCGGTTGGCTGATGAAAAACTAAAACCACTCTATCTGACCAATCACAGCATTCGCAAATCACGCAATCAACCAATCACAACTCGAAGCAACACGGTGCAACCGGTTCCAAGCGCGGGAAAACGCGCATAAGCCAAGTCACGATTGGATTTGTTTTTGCTCCTGATTGGTTAAGAGAAACAGCATGCTTGCTCTAATTGGCTGGAGCCAGAGTTGGAGAGCACGTTGTACGACTTTTATTTTAACGAATTGGAGAGCTTAGCAAATACAGTCAAAGGCAAACACACAATCACTTTGGACAGTCAGTCGAAACCGTTACTTCGTTATTACCAGAGAACTCAGTCTTTCTGTAGTGATGTGGCTGAGTAACCAGATAAGAGAATTAAAACAAGAAATGTAACAAATATAGAAATATAGATTTGTACAGCTTTGAGCTGTATTAACAATAAAAAAGATATCAATATATCAAAGGTTGTCTGCGCTTGTCGTGAAAATCACTGCCTCGTCTCCAGGCGTCGCTCCGCAACGGCACCTCAGGACGAGTTAGTGGAAATGCACCCGTATTCCCTTCCCTCCCCACTCTGTTGAAAGACCGTAATGTTTCGTATTTGTCATCTGATGAAACCCATAACTCGAAGAATGTGTAGATAAGACCAGTCAGTGAATTTTCCTTAGTTTTTCGTACGAGTTCTTTGAAATAACAGGGGCACCCAACGACAAAAGTTTCCTGTAGGTATCGGAACGGCGTTTTTACGTTATAATTGTGCTTTTTGTGCAGTTTAATGGCTTATTTTAAACGCTAAGAAAAATGTATCTGTTCGGATACGTTAGCTGAATTTTCAAACTTCAGAAAATTTTAGGGATTGAAATCATATTACCCGAATTTATTAGCTGCTTTTTCCTTTCCGAAAATCCTAGCTGACCTGTTTTTGTACCCAAAACGACATTTTTATCTCTCCGAAAACAAAAGGCATCAATTTTCCCATATTTAGAAAGTTCGAGATGACATTTCCCTAACCGAATATCTGAGGTGATTATAGGCCTTCCGAACAGATTAGATATTCCACCGAAATGATCCGTTGGGTGCCCCTGAAATAAGCTCTCAGTGGCAAGGTTTTCAATCGAGTGTGGTAAAACCAAAACCAAAACCAAAGCAATTACAACGGCCAATCACAACAAACGTAAACAACAAAACGAATAGACTGTACACAACCTCTCTATTTTCTCGACGCTAAAAAAGCGAGTTCGTCGAATAGAAAGGCTGTGTGTGTACAGTGTCTACAGTCTACAAAACGAACGAATATTATTTATTATTATTATAATGAGAACTCAAAGCCGATACACGAAACCGGCGCCGTGCAAAGCGCGGGAAAACGCGTGTGACCAAGTGGTGATTGGTTTTGGTTTTGCATCTGATTGGTTGAGTAGGTGGCGCGATTTTTTTAAGCCAATCACAATCACAGGTGTCACATGTAGGGTTTTCCACATTTCACTATTATGCTCTGTGCTAAAAATGTCACTATTATGCTCACAATTATGCTCACAATTATGCCGGAATAAAAAACAGGATGTAACAAAGCAAAGCCAAAGTAACCCCACGTTGCTTTCGACAATCAAGTGAAAACCGCTTTAACCTCAGTAAGCAGCTTTACATGTATAAAACATATTTCAGTAATTACTTTTTTAATGTTTAAAAACGTGTTTTGCGTGACTCTACTTTCATCAGATAGCGACAATACAATTTCTTGATGTACCAACAAATTCTCAGAACTAAACGTAACAGCTCGCTAAATCAACAGAAACAATATCATCTATTGAAAAAATATATTATACTAAGAACTAACCATTTTCCTGAGAAATTGTTGGGAAAATTGTCAAGTTAACTCTGTACATATGCAAAGATATTCAAAAGCTTACCGTACAATTAGCGCGCGCGTGCTGAGCGCGAGTACCAATACTGACGCAGTTCGCGCATGCACGATAAGAAATCGAGTACCCTGCGAGACATCCTCGTCCCCAGGGCCCCTCGTATTTTTCTTTCTGCCGGAAACGACAAACCACGTGACCAAAAGAAACGGAGGATCTGGGAACGAGAATGCCTGCGAGACAAAGGTCGACTTCTCTTTCGGCGCGCGCGCGACGAGAGAGAAGTCAATCTCTGTCTCGCAGGGTAGAAATCGAGCGGTTGTGTCAGCAGAGGTTCCTTCTCGTCGCGCGTGGAAAGAAAAGTGAATCTCTGTCTCGCAGGGTACCTGCGTGGCCAGGCTTCAGAACAAAACCCGTTTCGCGTCTCCTCGCGTCTCGGGTAATGCTCGGATAAACCATAATGAGCCATAGCCTGTTCCAAGCGTTCGGTTTCTAGGGACGTCGCGAAGAATAGCGAAAAGGGCCCCTCTTGCACACACCTCTCGTGAGCTCATATCATAGTCCAATCTTGTTTGGTGATACAATCTGCAGATGAGCAGTGGGCGCGGAAGCGCGCGAAAGGGTGAATTCCTTTCTGACGTCAACTTGCAGAAATCATCCAATGGGGTAACTCCTTTTTGGCTTGTCTACGTCACTCCTACGTCATTAAGGTCCAACGCCGATATATCGCACAAATTAGCGATTTTTTTTTAGCAGAAAGCTGTGTAGTTAACATAACATCTAAGTTTCGTTAAGAGTGAGTTTTAATCAAGTTTTATTAGTTTTATTTCGTAAGCTGAATTTCATAACGAAAAAGGTTACTTCCTTTGTAAGCTGGACTCATTTCCTCCAAAATAGAAACTTAATTGCACAAAAGTGTTTGTTTTCAAAATAAATGGCAGCTTTCGTTTTGAGTTACCATTGTGGTCCATGAATAAAACTGAGCTCTTTTTACATCATTTCCGAAGTTCTTCACTTTGAAGTGCGGCGGTTTCACCGAAAAAGATCCGTGTTGCGCCTATTAGTTGGTTATGTATACTAGCCACACTTGACATGTGTGAGTGTTAATTTAGCCACATATGCATGTCCCATCAACTCCTGAATTAATTATATATCATCAGCACGTTCTTCGATAGAAATCTCCCGAAAAACGCGTGTAAATGCATATTTTAACACCTAATATGGAGTTCAAATGATCATGAATTGGCCAAAAATAAACAGAATGGATATTTAGGACACATTGATCTCTGTGCTTCACTTTTATAATGATTATTTTATAGTCCAACGAGACAATTTCCGTTGCTGTCCAATACCGTATTTAAATTACTGCTATTTCGCTGCCGGCCGAAGTGGGAGTAACCTATATTAGTACCGGAGGGCAATTACAGAAAAGTTGCGTGAGCATCCCACTGTTTCTACATTGTAAGCCGGTGATTACAGGTAAAAAAATCCTCCGCTTTTCTTGGTCCTAATCTCTGTCGAACATCAGCTCGCGCCCTTAAAAAAAAAGCTGATTTTTAAACGAAAACTATGTAGCATTTTGTAGACCTCCCGGTATAACAATATTTTATGTGTTGACATTGAACCAGATAATCCTTGAAAACGCAGCGGTAATTTAAAATAGAGGTCGATGGCGATGATCGATGAGCGAACCAGATTTTTTTACAAACCGCGCATTTCCGGGATTATTCCAGGATTTGAATGCAGGGTTCTCCTGTGATAAATTTAACATCTTAAAAGGAAGAAACGACTTTAACGGCCTTTTAAACCCCGGAGCATGCCTCGTTGAAAGCGACTGAATATTTGTGGTGGGAAAAAAAATTCATAATTGAGAGGCTTTAGGTCAGGTTTATTTTTGGCGTCGTGTGGCGAATATTTTTCCATATTCATTTCTCGCGTAAAAGTAAACTGAAACATCACCAGGTGGACGCTTATCAAAGATACTCTTCAAAAGCGTAAAATTAAAAATTAAATCGCTTCTTTTATTTACACGTCAACAAAGTGTTTTATAGTCACAAAGGGCAGATTTCAGGGTCAAAAAATTCGCCATCAAGAGAAACTCGCGACCTCTAAGTTAGGTCTTTTAACGCTATTAAATTATCATTTGTATTAAAACTGGAAGGCAGCTTGCCAGAGGAGTGGCTCTTTTCTCGAAAGTGCCTTGGGGGGATTTTCCAAGGAAACTTTTCCCGTTTTGATTGCTAAACATTTGGATATGCCATTTAAAACTTCCCAGGCGCACGATTTCGCCAAATAGAATGCGACGCGCTCAAGTACAAAGACAACCTGTTTTAAGAAAAAGCAGCCAGTTTTGCTTTTGATAGTTCAATTAAAACCTGTTTTGATCAAAGGAAAACTAAACTTCTCCGCGCTTCATGTTTTCTTCGCGTGATCCATTTATCGCGCGTGGACTGTTGTTTATTACGCATGCGTCAAATTCTCTGTGACGTCATAGAGTCACGGTCTGCCTTTGCTTGTGGCTTGTACTCTGTACGCAAAGTTGGTCGAGGAGACGGTGCTTTCGTTTGGTGAGTAATTTCTCCATATTTTTTATCGCAAATAACTTAGAAAAGCGTCATGTGCTACTGTTTAGAGGTTGAAGTGTTTAGAAGACATCCTGTTTTGCAGTAATTTGTCAATCTTGCTCAATTTTTCTTCACGCAAAACCGAATGTTTGTTGATAAATCGAGCGACTTGTGGCAAGAGTTTGTGCCACCTGCACGCACAATTTCTCTGCTACCCGAGCTCGATGCATTCAACGAGCGGGCAGTAGTCAGCAGACCTTATGTGTATGATTTTTAGCCGATCAATTGCGGCATTTCGCTGCGAATGGTCAATTCCAAACTCGCTTTTGAATGTTTAGCTTTAGATGAGACGAACGACTTCGGTGTTCGTACTCTCGTTTCTTGGTATATCTGCGAACAGCAATTGCAGTCACGAACGTCGCCCTTGTCAAGCCTTTTCGGCTACTGTGTAGGTTTTAATTGCTTGCAAGCACAGGGCATTAAATTTCGATCTCCAGGAAAGGGCTAACAAAATTGTGAGTTGTTTGAATTGTGCGACAAAAGAGGTTCGCGAGGCGCTCCTTACGTTTGTTGACATGTTAAAATGTTTTATACATGCAGAGCGCTCGGCTTTCCACCAGCGAGATTGCGAGAAATTTAACTTGATTATATACAAAACAGAAGGTTTCCTCCCGTAATGCGCAAGTTTGGACTCACAAAATAGTAAGCATTTAATATTGTATGCACGCTAGCCGTTAAATGACTCGTCTATGGAGGTTTTTTGTCTTGTACGTGCATTCCGGAAAATTCAGAGATCGTGTGGTACGATTGTATTCTTGTCACCCACGCTGGATAAAAAATCAAATGTCTCCCATAAGTCTTACGCCCTTATTGTATCTACACCGGAGATCTTTTGTGCTGTTTAAGAACAATTCTAGGCTTTTTTTTCACCCTTTGGGAAGTATTGTTTTTGAGGGTATATACATCTTTTAGACCGTAGTCATAAATTATTAAACTGATCGAAAAGAGTTTCGACTGGAAATGTGTATGGCTTGTGTTTTGGGTTTGTCGAGCAAGGAAAGGCGAAACTACTTGCTTTAGCCCATAACCCGCTCGCAAAAGGTGTCAAAAGCTTAATATAAGGAAGCTATAAGCTTTCAGAGCTGTACAACATTGCAGACTGTATTCGTGAAAGTACAGATCTTGAATAGCGGCTGATATTTTCTGTATAGTAGCTATACAGGAGTTTTTTTCATTATATAGATATGGGTTCATACAGCATAATCGATAGGTTCTCGATAGTCACCTACATGTACGATACCTCACATAACGTATTACGAATTGTAGAGGATAATTTTCACTGTAAATAATTTATCACTTTCTATTTTCACGATTTATTCCTGTATGCCTGTAAACCTTTCATGTGGAATTGAAATTCGAAAAGGGCAAAGTGGACTCCAATTTGATATGATACTGTTGTCTACATATTCACTCAAGAAAAAGTGAGTTTTACTAGCTCTTCTTAACTAATTACTGGGTTGGATTCCCTGCTGATGCCGAAATTTAGGTACTGACAAAAGAATATTATTATAAGGATTTAAGCCGTGTGTTATATTCCAAAGTTGTCATGGCTTTTTTTGGTCAAGTAAGATATCATATATATGGCACTGCTAGCTGACCTTTTCTTGGTGATGGGTTGTAATTGTTTTGTCATTGGGTTCAAAAATATCTGTCTTTTATTTTGCTTCAAAAAGATCATCTTTTATGTATCTGGCAACGACGTGTGGCAGTGAACCAGAATTATAATTATTCAGTGTGACATTTTGTTGCCTTTGATTGAAGTTAGTGTTTTGGGTTTCCTTTTTTCTGCGAGAAAGTTTGAATTGGCTCACTAACCACTGTCAGGAGATTTAATCTATTTTGGATTAAAGGGACATTGACAATGAGACTGTATAAATTTGACAGGTCGCAAAGTTTATTTGCAGGCTTTTAAGTATGGGCAAATTTTTCACAAAAGGTACAGCCTGTATCTACTTTGAGCAGTTTAAATTTATTTGTCCCTTTTACACTCCAGTCAATTTATTTTTGCCTTGCCTTATTATCCGCAAGGAATACTGTAAAAAAAGTCAACAGTTTAGGAACTCAAAAGGCAAATAAATTGCCCAGCTTATGGGTGTTGAGCACAACCATTGAATTATTACCATTTGAATAACATTATATAGTCTTCCTTTGTGTGCTTTCACTTTGCTTCAAAGTGCAGCAAAGTGCAGTTCATCTTTGTGGAAGTCAATTTATATCATCCATCAGTTGACATAAAAAGGTCAAATTCATTGTTATTTCCTGGTACTATCATAAATATCGCAGATTTGAATTTAGAGAAAAAGCGCTTTCTCTTTGCTACACAGTTAATGTATTAATCTTGAAATTCCCAATGCAGTAGCCTGGATTTCTGTGCAATTGTTTTTGTGGCAGGTCTTGAGTAGGAGTTCTTTGATGAGAGCGTTGATCGTGTTAATATTTCATCAAATGTCTGTGAATTAAACTGAGAACCACAAATTTTTAATCAAGGCCAGCTGAAATTATACTTAATTGAAACTTGGCCAAGAGTGGCTGATTCCTTCATAACAAGGGAAATAATGCAAAACAATTTAGCGTGCATGGTTGGAATAAGAAATTATTTATTAGAATTTTCATTGGCACTGAAGAGTTGTTTCGACTAGATGTGGAATAAACTCTGTTTCACAAAAGTAAACAGCTCTATTAGATGGAAAAGCTCTGTTGAAAGATTATTGTTCAAAGGCATCAGTCGGCAAAGCAATAATTATTTATTTTTGATTTCATACCATATTTGTCAAATCAGGTCACTATTTTTCATAGTGTTATCTAGACTATGTTAGTGATAAAGGGATTTCTTTGGTCATTATGGTAATTGTGTTACCCTTGAAAGTAGGATACCCACAGAAAGCATGATTTAGAATCAGTTATTCTTTTTATCATGCTGTCTACAGAGATATACATGTAAAATAAAACCATTTTAAGTGTTTGCTTAAGAAACGCACGATTCAAAGTGACAGCAGAAACTCAAAAGTTATTTGAGTCACTAACACTAAGTGTTATACACTCTTGTCGATTATTTGTTTTTACTAAGTACGTTATTGGAAAACATCCATCTTGTTTTCTCACAACTTGTTATTTGCCAACAATTCCCTGTGGTTCTAAATTATAATCAAAACATAAACACAAGGCACAGACTCCGTCATAACATACAAATGATTGATTTTGTTTATCTAGGTTTCTTGTTATATGCCAAATATGTTATTTTATAACTTGGATATTATGGAGTGAAATTAAGACAGACAAGGTGAAATTCCGCATTTCATTACTGCCATTATCAGTTTCTGGCAGCATCAGTAATGTCACTTTTCATTTGTGCAAAGAAATATTCAGCTCGCCTGTGAAGCTCGTTCCTTCACTATTCCCCACTGGGGTAGAGAGAAGGAACTTAGCAAGCAAGCTAGCTGTGAAAGAGTTTAGTTCTCGTCAACTGTTGTACCACACAATTTTTGGTGAGTTTATAACAATGGATTGTATACTAGGACTGTCACCAAACATTTCCTTACGACTATAATAATTGCCAGAAATTGTCCCTTAATTTATAGAGTGAAACTTCCAACAAAATCGACAAAGCAGCGACTGAAGAAAATCCAATTATGACAAGATTGTTTTCAAATTTCTAAGGGATCTAAGCCATACTAGTGAACATATGGGCCTCCTGTTTCATGTTTTCCATGTAATAATTCCTGTGCTATGAATAAATGACAGTGCCCCTTCAAAGAAAGTCAGTTTAGTTTACTGAGGTGTACGTGGAAATGCGATAGGAATGATAGGGGCTTCACAACAGCAGCATGCATGTATAGCTGTACAGTTTGAAATAATGTGTCCCTAGAACACTGTTTGAAACATATTTTTTATTATAACAATAAGAATCACAATTTGAGTTCTTTCAGGATGGTAACCAGAAATCACATTTTGTGAAAAATGAGTTACTTACTCGGAGTTGAAATAATGAATGCTGCTAATTATATTATTTAGCTTAGATGTCGTCCTGAGTCCACTTCCAGACCAATGCACTAACATTGTGACAGAACTTAGTGTATTTTCTGATTATTTATGCCAGTATAATAACTTCTTGACAAACCTTTTAATATTCTACATGTCAAGCAGTAATCTTGCCAGATCAACACTAAAATAATATTTCCATGTATTTGTTTGGTTGGTTTTGTTTTGTTTGCTTATTTATTTAATTATTTATTTGTTTGTTTACCACTAACGACCTTGACAACGCGAGGTGACACAATATTAGGCATAGTTGCTATGCCAACCAATGCTTGTCCATCGCTGCGATATTGCATTCATGATCATTTTTGCTGAAGGCTTTTTACGAGCGTGGTCACAGGAAATACACAACTGATAGTCGAGCACTTACCAGCACATAACTTGCGTACCTACTGAAGAACACCATACTTGGAGTACTGGGATTTTATTTGGCAGTTTTACTATGGAACGATTGTTGTTGTAACACTCTACATGACACAACACATCATCCTCACGGTATGTACTGCACTTATCATTTATTTGCTTTTTGTTTGCATACAGTACACTTTAGTTAGCGCATATTTTATTTCTTAACTTGTTACCATAGTTGCATGTAAAATAATTTATTACTTCAATTTGAAACATTTATTTTATAATAATTTGAAACATTTTTTAGTTTTCATGGATTATACTGTATACTAACAGGCACTCTGCTCAGGAAAAAGTCAAAAGTGGGGGGAAATTTTGTTTTAAAGCCATGAAATTGGAGACATGTTATTCTGTTCTATGACTCTGATAAAATGTTGTTTTCAATCATCTCACAAGTGCATCATTTAAAATAAAATTGTAAATGGTCCTGCTTCTTTTAACGTGTTAAAAGCATATAAAAATAGTTACAGACTGTATTTATTATAACTGTTATTTTAAATAATGTTAAATTTCTGATCTGATTATAAAGAAGATCATTTTTTCTCAAAGTAAAAGGAGATAATTAAAGGTTACTCAAACATAACATGGAATAATCTGTTGAATATTTTCATAATTTTAGGAACTGTTCAAAATCAGTGTTGCAGCGGCAGTAACAAAGAATATTAATCATGTTTTCGGATGCATTCAAAGTGTTTTCTTCTGTATAAGATAATTGCCTGTTAGAAAGTGGTGCTAAAAGCAGCATTTCTATAACTCTATAGAAGCACAGAACAAACATGATCTGTTGACGTAGCGATTGTGCGAGCTGCAAACTATTTAATTCTTCTTATTTTCTAAAAGAAATAGAAAGAAAATATTTTTTTCGTTTCTATGGAGTTATAGAAACACTACACTACAACTTGTGTTTCTATAGCATTTCTCATTCACCCAAACTTCCACTCTTGAATCTATAACTGTATAGAAGCACAGTTTGATTGGTTAATGAAGTCCTCAAACCTACATTATGGTAATCATGAACACATTCATATATTGTAGCTACAAAATAGTTAAGCAATATTGATGTCATTTCTAAGGGCTTAATGGAAAAAATAAACCACTTGGAATGTTGGGAAGATATTGAAAGAGCTAAATGTAAATTGTGCACTTTAAATTTTAAATTAAATTTTGCACTTTAAATTATTATTGTTATTTGAAAATCATATGGTAATATTACACAAAGGACCGCTTTACATTCGATATTCATTTTACTGCTGATTGCCTTGATGAGATTATTTATTGAAATGCTGAAGACAGTTAAAGGGCCTGGTGGAAAAAGGGCGGTTTAACAATATAACTGAAGCGGAAAATGGGCGGGAAAGGGGTGGTTTGACAATATATTGTCAAACCACCCTTTTCACACCCATTTTACGCTTCAGTTCTTCAGCTTTCATTTTCAGTAAAGTAGTAAAGCCTTTTGAGAGCCTAATGGTTTGACAGGCCGGCACTTACATGTAACTATGGTTTCTGTAGCATGAAGTGACTAATTAGGAGTATTACTACTCTCCATGGATGGGATGCTAGTCCATGAATACAACACTATGACTCTTGCCAGTGCTCAGTCTGGAGTCCAACTCCCTAACTATTAGGTAACCACATCTTCCAATGTCTGCTAATTTGTCCTCAGGGTGTAACATGGTTGCGACAGGTCAGGAAATGGTCAGGGGAATAAAATTTCAAGGTCAGGGAAAAGTCTGGAAATTTTATTTTGAGTCAGGGAAAATTGAAATTATAACACCACTGATTTTGATACCATTGAAGGCTGGAAGAAACGTTTCAGGTCACTGTGATCTCAGCAATGTTTTTGCTTACTGTTAGTTAATGAAGAAGACAAACTGTCACTGTCAAGGTTGTGATTCATTGAAAAACTTATCAGTCTAAAATAAATGGGTGGAAACTTGGACGGTTGCAAGGGGAGGCTGGAGGCTATATCTGACATTTTGCATTTATTTGGTCAGGGAAATTTTACTTTTATCAGGGAAAAGTCAGGGAATTTTAAAAACTGATGTCTGTGGCAACCATGTGTGAAGAGAACTGATGAATTTGCTTTAGGTGACAGGAATAAGTTGCAAGAATGAGTTTCTGTGTGAAGCTAAAAGATCAAGGTCTATCTAGGATTAATAATATTATTATATTGTATTCTCAAACTAATTAATAATTCATCAAGTTAAAACAAAGGAAATCATGACCGAGACAGGGTTTGGATATCTGATCAAAACCTCCATTAGATTTTTGCGATTTTATTTCTGTGTTTCCTCCTCAGTTTTAGTTTCGATTGAGAAGATATGTCAAACCCCTCGAGACAGGGTTTGATCACATTTCATTGAATTTCATTGAAAATACTCTGCTGCTCGTTGTATTTTCAACTCTCTTCTCAGGGTGAAATGTGATCAAACCCTGTATCTCGGGTTTGATATAGTACATATTAATTGAAGGGTGGAAAGCGAAACTATCGGATGTGACGATTCGTCCTTGAAATTCGCTCGATTGTACTTCGTTTTCGAGAAAATCAGCATGCAAATAACCTTAGTTTTCGCTGTCGGTGTCTTTTCAAAAGAAGCCAAGAAACAAACAAGGCTTCTTTTGTATTTCGACAGCAAAAACTAAGGTTATTTGCATCTTGATTTTCTCAAAAACAAAGTACAATCGAGCGGAAAAATACAGGTCCATGTTATCTATTAAATTGAAGGCTACATGAAAAAATTCAGCTGATTCTGATCAATTTGGAATTTCAAGGCCGAATAGTCACATCTGATAGTTTCTCTTTCAACCCTTCAATTAGTTAGTAATGGCGGACTGTTAGGATTGTATTTTAGTTGTTTTCATTTTAGTAGGACCCTTCTATTTCTGTAAATCACTTTGTGGTGACGTAGGCTTCCTCTTTTCTCTGTCAATAAAGATTATTTAATATATATAATGATCTAAATAACAGGAAGCTCAACGTTATATACTTTTCTAGATTTTTAGCTTCTTGCGATATTGCTCATATTGCCCAGACAAAACAAATATCTGTTTGGTACTTTGGTCAAGGACTTGATAACAGATTATGTCAACACAACGCACCTGTATCACGCAAGAAATGATTATTGTAACATTAATTTTTTATGCATGAATTTTTCAGGTTCTTCTGTGTGTTATGATATTTTCTATTCACATTGAAAAGTTTTTGGGCAATGCTGTTTTGACTATTGTCAGTAGTGAGTCTACGCTAATACCTTTTTATTTACATTGTCTGTCATTCCAAACCGTATCTTAATTTTAATGCACATTAATTCAATCACGGTGTACCAGTTTTTCCAAACCACCCCGCTGAGAAATAAGTGTTTATAAGATAAAAATGGTTTTAATATTGATTTAAAAGGGGAAAATAATTGCCAAGAAAAACTTGTCCTTTGAAGATGATTAGCTGTTGTTGTTCAGTTGAATTACATGACTGTAGAGCTACAGTTTTCTTGTCATATGACTACTTTTGTTATTTTCTTCTTGTAAGCGCAAAATGTAATTACGATTCCTCTCTATGAGTGTAAATTTGTAGTATAAAGATGTATTTCTTTTTTTACTGCCACAATCATGTAATATTATTATTAATGCATGCGCTCCACTTCATTACTTGATTGTATTCTGCCAAAAACTATATTTTTGCTTTGTCTTAACTTTAAGAGGCAACTAAGCAACATGATTTTAAAGCAACAGTTTTTCTTGTGTGATTAGATTCTTATTAGAACTTTCTGTTTGTTGATTGTTTTCTGAGCACATCCTGTGGTATGATGTAGAGCATACATGTATAATTTGCATAAAACTGTTATAAAAACTGGATATTATGTTCCCTCATTAAATAATTATTATAGAATGAAATCTTTATGAACTGTAACTAAATGTAGAAAGCAATTTCTTAAAATTATTCACTGCTGAAATTTTGTCTTAATCTGAGCCTAAATTGAAAAGTTAATCAACAAAGTATACTGTAAAATGTTTTTTTTTAAATAAATGATCCTAAGTTTCTTTTTTGCCGTTAATGGTTATCCTTCTGCCTGATCAGTTCCTGTTATTTGTTGAGTACTCTTCAAAATCAAACCATTATTTTTGAGTTTGAGCTTTTCAAAATCACGCCAAGAAATAGGTGACAATTATATGTTTAATACCACTTTAAAGGTGGTTACATTTCTTTGTCATTCTTGAAATTCAAACACCATGCATAGTGTGATAAGCTGTTCACCGAGTGTTTTCAAGGTTGTAAATATCTGTTGGACTGTTAAGAAATGGAGTTTATTTTTGTTCATAATACTTTATTTCGTATTTATTATGTTTGGTCTTAAAAATTGTAATAAAAAGTTGCATCCGAAGTAACTTCTTAGATTCAGTTCACTAGTGAGAATTATTGCTTACTATAGCTTCCTGTACTGGATTTTTTGCAGTTCTGTGTGAAGGTCAGACCTTGTTTTGTTTGCAATTTGGAAAGCTGCTTAAAATAAACTTACCAGGGATAAATATAATAAGCATCATGGCACCAGGGCTGCAAATAATTTATTTTTCTTGAAAGAACATGTGTCCGGCTATGTCACCTTTTTGGTCAGACAAAACAAAAATGAGGTCGGACATCATATTACAGTACCGCTTGATAAGCGAACCTGCTAATCTAATGCATTGTCAATGCAGAGTAAACTAGTTTGCGTTTAGAACAAAACGTTATAATGCATTAGCATTTGCATTGAAAGGCAAAAAAATTGTCCGGACATCATGTCCGACCACAGTTGGGATTTCATTGGACATTGGCAAATTTTGGTCGGCCATTGTCCAATGACCGACTGTTATTTGCAGCCCTGTGGCACTGTGGCACTGTGGCAGAAAAATAGGGCAGAAACTGGCACAGTTGTAGACCAATTAAAAATGTACAGTTCAGCCTAGATACAGCTTCAGGGAAAATATTGTAAACCATGGTTTTAGTCACTTTTATTCGTTAATTTTTTTTTTCATCATCATTCGACCGCATTCACGGGCTGCCACAAATAAAAAAAATTACTCAAACTGCTGCTTGCTGGACAACAACCTTCTTCCACAGACTGTGATCACTGGCCATGTTGGCTATCTGGATAGGCTGCAATGGCTGTTTCTTGTCCCCAAGGAGACTTTTACGTTTAGAAAACATTCATTCTCCAAACGTTTGAGAGAATGCTCATAGTGCAAACATCCCAAATAACAAGACTGTGTAACATAATAAAATGATTGAAAGCAGTAAAACATCAGTGATGAACAATTTCTTAATTTAATTAAAAAGTCAATCAGTATTTCTAATCACTGTATGTGGTATTTTTTTCTTGAAATGTCAATAAAAAAGTTAAAAAGATAAAAAATAAAATAAAGTCAATCAGGCAACAACTCCGCTTTGAGAAGGAAATTGTTTTAGCTTTTACTAAAAGTTTTAGTGAAATGGAATATAAATTATTTGCTAACTCTCTGACATAAATTTGAGCTTGAAAATAAAACGTTTTGAGAAATAATTATAGTGTAATGAATTTTAAAACAAACAAGTCTTTAAATTGATCATTCTATAAATTTAACACATAATAATATATACTTTACATGATGACCATAAAAACCATGCAGATGTCAAAATGTGATATCCACGGCACTGAATAATACTGAATTCTGTGAGTTGTAATTGAACATCAATCTTGCACCATAAACCGTTTCATAAAATACCTAAAAAAATACTTTAATTAAACCTTCTCCTACTATAATTGTGCGGTTCCAGAAAATATCCATGTACCCAGCCCAAGGAAGGTCGTTGGAAATTCCTACGGGGAAGGGGGTCTCAAAAGCCAACATCTTTAAATGAAAGTGTGAAGCAAAATAAATATAAAGCTAAACTAGAATTTTCAGAGGGGTGGGGGTTCAAACCAAAAACACCTAACGTGGTGGGGATATGGATATTTTATGGAATACCGCATTGTGTTTATTTGGTGATATTCTTGGAAGTACAAATTACAGTGTGATTTATAAAGAAATCACTCTCAGTAATTTGTAGGCTCAAGTGTGATCAGCATCTTATTTCTCCTTGCAACATCAATATACCGTCAAGCAGAGAGGTGACGAGAATAAAGAAAATAATCAACAAAGGTGTATTGTCTTGATGTACCACCAAATTATCAGAACTGACCTTAAGAGAAATGAATGGTAGCCAGTTAAAGTCAAGCCTGGGTTGCTTAACAGCCTGACGCATAACTCCAGTTGCAACTAGGAGTACTGCTTCTTCCTTGGATGGGATGCTAGTCCTTCACAGATAACCCCCCAGCAATTTTATCAGGTTGCCCTGACAATTTGCCAGTACCCATTTATACTCCTGGGTGGAGAAAGGCACTGTGGGAGTAAAGTGTCTTGCCCAAGAACACATCACAATGACCTCGTCCAGCACTCAAATCCGGATCACTTGATCCGGAGTCCAACGCATTAACCATTAGACCACCATGTCCGCGTCTCTCACAAGGGCAGCCAGTAAGGAGAGTTAATGTTTTCAAGGTTGGGGCTAAAAGAGTTCATAAACTAACTGTTGAGAAAATTTTGGTTAAATTATTAAATGGATGTATAATTATTTTAAGGCTAACACATTTTTGTTTCTGTACCCTTAGAGTAAATAATGGGCAAACAAAACAGTAAGCTCAAACCCGAAGTGCTAGACGATTTAAAACAAGAAACTGAGTTCTCTGAAGTTGAACTCAAAGAATGGTACAAAGGTTTTCTTAAGGACTGCCCAAGTGGCCACCTTACTGTTGATGAGTTCAAGAAAATCTATGGCAATTTCTTCCCGTACGGAGATGCATCCAAATTTGCTGAGCATGTCTTCCGTACATTTGACAAGAACAGCGATGGCACTATTGATTTCCGTGAATTCATGTGTGCGCTGTCAGTGACATCTCGGGGAAAACTGGATGAGAAATTAAAATGGGCTTTCAGCATGTACGACATGGACGGCAATGGTTACATCTCTAAGGACGAAATGTTGGAGATAGTCAAAGCAATTTACAAGATGGTAGGCTCTGTTATGAAAATGCCAGATGACGAAAGTACGCCGGAGAAACGTACTGACAAGATTTTTAGTCAAATGGATAAAAATGAAGATGGCAAGCTTTCTCTTGAGGAGTTTATTGAAGGGGCAAAGAGTGACCCATCCATTGTCCGTCTTCTACAGTGTGATGCGTCAAGTTCCAACACTTGAACAAATAACTTGTAGGATAATTACAATATATTTACATGTATGTATAAAGCTTGACATTTGCAGTTTTGATTGCATCTCAAAGGTAGTGAAGAAGACAGGTCTTGTCAGCTTATTTCGTTCCTTCAGTTTTGAAGGTTTTTTTATGTTGCTTGTTTTCAAGTGTTGTTGTGTAATGTTAAAATTGTTTCAATCTGCAAACATTTTCCTATTATTAATTGGAAGTCATATGATCAATAATGATAATATTATTTAAATAACAAAATGCAATGCTAACAAGAAATATAAATTTGACATCTAATTAATATTTTTTTGGAGGAGGGGTGCTAGATAGATAACCTTTATTTAAACAGGATGAAATATAAAAGCTTATAGCTTGTGGGAGCTTGTGGGGTCTTGTGTCGGGATTTGTTGATTTTAATTGTATATCTCATGTACAAAGTTAATATTTATGTGATATTTGGTAACGATTGGTTTGTACAGTTCTTGCTATCTTGAAAAGTTAGTGAATCTGCTGCATATAACATTTAAAATAGCTGAAATCTTGTCAAATGTCTTGAGATTGATGTCGTTTAAATTTCTTAACAGATATGTCACGATCTAGTTAAATTACAGTAACTTTGGCTTAAAATGTAGACACTTAGGAAAGTCACGTTCTACATCTCAACATGAGAAAATGTTAACAGATCTAGATTTAAATTCCTCTATGAAGTGGTGGTGGTGGTAAATCTTTATTTAAGCAGGGTGGCCCATTCAGCTCTGGGGTGGTATCCACAGGGGCCCTGCATCTAAAAAATACATTTTATTACAATTTAAGAAGATTAAAAAATTATGAACCCTGAGAGTTCGGCTCAATTTCTGCCATTCTCTCAAGAGTACCAAAGTTCAGTATCGAAAAAATCTCAAATATCTCAAATTTCATTTGCAAACTATTTTAATATTAACAGCACCACACAAAAATACTGACCAAAAGCTTTCTTTTGAATGGTCCACAGACTTAAAAAGTTTTTCCACATTTTAAAATTGACTTGAGTTTGGCTCTGGGAGTGAAGGATTAAAAAGAAGCTTGTTACATTTTTCTGTCTATTATGTCATTAAATGTTTTGAGAACTAAATAATGCAAGTTAACCCTTTTACTCCCAAGAGTGCTAAGTTCAAAACTGAGGGCAAAATCTTGAATTTAATTTTGCAAAATTGTCAAAAACAAACAGTACCGCAGGCACTTGAAAGAACTACTCAATAGCTTTCATTTGAGTGGTCACACACTAGGGTTTCATCCACAGACTCAAAAGGTACAACCACATTTATTGACTCAAGTTTAACTCTGGGAGTGAAAGGGTTAAGTGCACTAAGTTAAAAATATGTTGAAACATTTGCCATTATGTGCCCAGAATTTTCTGAGGTATGTAAATATGATTTTAATTAAATAAATTGACTACACAGAAATATGTAACATCAGATATGTTACACAATAAAGTGTGCTTTTCTCTGTTTGTTATTTGCAGATAATTTTGTCTTGGCTTTATTAGCATAGTAATGCGCATTGTACAGTTTTGATTGACAGATAAGGTTCAAAACACGAGAGGTCGGGCTCAAGAGTACATCAAAACATTATTTAAAATGCTCTGTTTAAAAAATGAATCTCTTAATCAAAACTCCTGAAATCCATTTTTGTGGTCATTTCAACCCGTTTCAGATAGATCGATCACAGTTATGTTAAAAAGGGCCATTTCTGAGAAAACAAGGTGCTTTGCTTAATCAATACCACAATTTGCATAGAGATTGATGTTTTTGATCTCTAGAATTTGTGAAAAGAAGAGCTTTGTAGGATTAACAATGTAGATTTTTAGAAGAATGTTGATGATGTCAGATGAAAACCTAACCACCAAATTAACCTAGTGTCCAACCGGTGTTAAGAAGGTCGTGGGTTTGATTCCATCATAATTTTTTTTCCCCAAGTTGTTTGTGTCCAATATTTCTACGAAGCTCAGCATGTTCTTTCCATGATTAACTTTAATCATGGAAAGTCAGTTCTTTACAGTATGTAGCATTTCCGGTCAGCAACATGGCTACTATAAATATCCATTGAAATATCCCCAAGCTTCAATGTATAAACTCAGTGCCATGCTCGGAAAGACTGTTTTGCGTACATTTCCCTTGGTGATCAGAAATTATGTTCTCCTGACTTCCATGCTTGATTTTGTACTGGTTGTTTCAGGAGAAAATAGATGCTGATCACTGTGATGGTCTTGTATTGTGTTATTTTATGATGATTAATCCTTTCACTCCCACGAGTGCTATGTTCAAAACTGAGAAGAAGAAAAATGTGGAATTTCAATTTGCAAGTGTCAAAAACAAACAGTACCACATGAACGTACTTCTCAATGGCTTTCATTTGAATGGTCACATACTAGGGTTTCATCCACAGACTCAAAAGGTACAACCACATTTATTGGCTCAAGGTTTTAACTCTGGGAGTGAAAGGGTTAAGTTGTGCTTTTTACATTGTACAAACATGTAATACTTTATAAATTGATTGTGTATTGAATTATGTTCATTTTGTTCTCATTTTATATCACTTACAACCCTAGGCTCAATTTCCGCTGCTATTTTTAGTGCGGTTGTCATTCCTCTCCCATCCTTTTGGGGGAGGAGTGCAAGTGCATTTAACAGAACAGCAGCTGACAATCAAGCCTATCACTGCCCACTGTGTCATCAGTAGCATGTCAACTGTGCAATAAATGTACTCTGTCCACCACTCTAACTTGTTCATGATCTGTTAATCCTTTCAGCTGCAAACTTAACAAAATAATATGTAAAAGAAAATAATCTCACTGACCACTTTTAATCCCGCAACCAGCTAACCGCCAGCAGTGACTCGTTACTAACTTTTTCCACCTTGTTCAGGTAGATAGGTTGTGAGAATTATGGAGCTGAGTGTTAAGCAAGAGAAAAATGTAGAAGAATGGTTTAAACGATTTTGCGTCACAACTGTATACCCCTGTTATTGTAACTGTTGAAGCCTGTGTGCCATTAGGGCCAGGTTGGGGGGGGGGGGGGGGGGGAGGGAGGGAGGGAGACTCCCTTATAAAAGTGATGGCGGTGATCATCTTACCATGTAGGGGTTAACATTTGTGGTTGTACTGCTCTAAAATGGCCACAGTTAGAGTTATCCGTACCTTTTAAGGTATTAGCCGGAAAACAAATGACAGGAATGTGTTTTGTTGTAGAATTGGTACCATTAAATTTGAGCCACACCCACAATCCAAATTTTGGTACCCCCATCACTTTTATGAGTAACCCCTCCCCCCCATCCCCCCCCCCCCCCCAGGTATTGAGGCACTATTAGGATAGAGATAGAGATAATGATGGTGATTGTGACTGTGGTGCGAGGGAAGCAAGGAAGTTGTTACTCAGATTATTGTAAAATTAGCTAAAGCCATTAATTAATAATTAATTGATGATAGCATGGCAGAGTGGTAGTGTAGGTGAAGTGCAGCACAGTAAAACAAGGCAGTGGGAACTATTTTGATGCAAGTGATATTTCCCCTTTCATTCCCAAGAGTTAAGTTAAAAAAAAATCCCAAACTTCATTTTGCAAAAGAGTACGACTACGTTAACTTCGAAAATTTTACGACCTTTTTCTTTCGGTAGAAACTTACGGAGTTTTTTCAGCACATTTCGGACGTGGGAAATTTCTTGTATCTTTCCCCATAGGGTTCTATCCACAGATTTTAAAGTTAACCACCTTGCACAGCATAATAAACAGTAGCACATGAAAGTACTGCTCAATAGCTTTCAATTGAATGGTCACATGCTGGGGTTTCATCCACTGACTTAAACGTTAACAACCGTATACAGCACAATAAACAGTAGCACATGAAAGTACTGCTCAATAGTTTTCCTTTGAATGGTCACACTAGCCAGGGTTTCGTCCACAGATTTAAAAAGTTAACCATCTTGTTCAGCATAATAAATAGTAGCACATGGAAATACTGCTCAATAGCTTTCATTTGAATGGTCACGCACTAAACAGACTCAAACGTTAGAACCACATTCTCAACATTTGACTCGGAATGAAATGGGTAAAATAATGTCATCAGTCAGAATCTGTTTTAGGTGAGCCGCTGGGCACAGGTTACGCATATCAGGTAGAAATAGTGCTTGTACGAACTGTAAATATTTGTGCCAGGACAACCTGTTCCACTGTACTGTTTTATACAAGAAATGAGAATAAATAAAGGAAGTCTAACAGTTAACGGGGTAGTTTATAACGATGGTGTTGATGAAACTAACTTCCATAGTGAAAAGTTGCCGGATACACTGCTGGTTCTCGGATAACACTGAATCATCTTTCTTCTTCTTAAACTCAACCAACGCTTCACCTCACCATGTCTTCACATCACATACTAACCCAACTGATGTCCACGTACGATCACGACGCTTGGGATCCGCCTCAACTCTGTCTCACTCGTCCACGTGTGCATTCACTCACGTCGGGACCTTGTACGTGTATGTAACTACAATGTTTGACGCAAAGACTTAACTGAGTTGCACGCCCTTTTACAGGTTGCGTGAACAGCGATGGGAAAACAAAACAGTAAACTGAAGCCCGAGGTACTGGCGGATCTGAAAGAAGAGACGGAGTTTTAACGAACAAGAGCTGCAAGAATGGTACAAAGGCTTCCTCAAGGACTGCCCGAGCGGCCATCTTACTGTAGAAGAGTTCAAGAAAATCTATGGCAACTTCTTCCCGTATGGCGACGCGTCCAAGTTCGCAGAGCACGTTTTCCGCACGTTCGATGCTAACGGCGACGGAACGATCGACTTCCGCGAATTCATCTGCGCCTTGTCCGTGACGTCGCGCGGGAAACTGGAACAGAAGCTCAAGTGGGCGTTCAGCATGTACGACTTGGACGGCAATGGCGACATCTCGAGACCAGAAATGCTGGAGATCGTCAGGGCCATCTACAAGATGGTTGGCTCTGTTATGAAAATGCCCGAAGACGAGAGCACGCCGGAGAAACGTACTGACAAGATTTTTAGGCAAATGGATAAAAATCTGGATGGAAAGCTTTCACTCGCCGAGTTCATCGAAGGAGCCAAAAGTGACCCCTCCATCGTGCGCTTACTTCAGTGTGACCCCGCCGGGGGTCCCCCACGGGCTAGAGACTAGGGTTATGATGTTTACTCTTCTATCTATTGTCACTTTCTTTAAAAGAATATGTTTTTTTGGGCTACATGTGCCTCGGTTTAACTTAGTAATATCGCCTGTTAAAATATTTACTCTCGTAACACTTTTCTTCGTTCAAACGACAAGCCAGCCAATCAGGAGAAAGCTGAACTTGCAGCCTGTGGACAGACAGTTTTACTGGGCATGTCAAGTTGGCTGAGCACCGCTGACCTTTTGACGCAGGCAGTCAAAAGCTGGATTCTTGACAGGGCTTTTAAAATGGCGCTTTTAGTCTTCTAAACTGAAACAGACTGTAGTTGTTGTACGAGTTATGTCTTGTATTTCTGTATGCTTCCTTAGGTAGTCGTCTTTGTAAGTGATATTTTTGTCTGTTAAGACAGCCGCACAGAGAGAATCCATCCATTTCTTTAACCCTTTCACTCCCAAGATAAGTTCAAAACTGAGTAAAAAAATCTTGAACTTCATTTTGCAAAATTGTCAAAAACAAACAGCACCACTTGAAAGTACTGCTCAATAGCTTTCATATGAATGGCCGCACACTAGGGACTCAAAAGTTACAACCGCATTTTATATTGACTCAAGGTTTGACTTAGCCTGCGCCGGTCCGGCGGTTGAGTTCGTCTGCGACGCAGGCTAGGTTTGACTCTGGGAGTGAAAGGGTTAAAATCGTCGAATTGAAAAGTGATTTAGAGTGCCGAGATTCAATCAATTAAACGGAGCTCGCTTGCGAGAGTAATATTTATTTATTTATGTCGTTGATTGATTTCTGATAGAGTGGATGGTGTGTTAAGGCAGGAAGTATCGAGTTTTTCGACAGTGGACTCCACAACGTGTCTTTTTCTAAAGTATTGATGGAACCCCTCGACCTGAAAAACAGAAAAAAAGATAACTGCCTTTAGACTTGTTGCTTGTGTATCAATGTATTAATATTTCTTAGCTCAGAGGACTGTTTGTTTGGTCATCACAATTTAGAGAATAAGAGCGCATTTTGGGCCTACCGTATATAATATTTTGCATGTAGCTTGGCGAATAAGTAGTCTCCTTCGCAGCTATTTGGGTCGTCACGCGACGCTTTGAAGTGTTGCGTGACAATTCCGTTCAGTTGGAGGAACAAGTGTTACGTCCCCCGAGAATTGATTGAGCCCGCGGTTATGGTTGGGAGGTTGCTAAGCAACTGGTCCTGACGTCATAAATCTCGGTATTCTCGTGCTGTTTTCTGATTGGATAATAAGGATCGGATGTAGTTCGGTAACGAAGATTTGCCGAACTGCGGGACTTGTTCCATCAGCTGCAATGTTGGATAAATTTTTTTCCCCTTGAGATAACTGAGTGTTGTGAGAGGGCATGCAACTGAATCTTGTGTCATGCCGTACATGTATATGGACTGTGCGCACTTGAAGAGAACGTGTATATTTTAAATATGCTTGGAAATATCTGATCGTTTCTCCTGAAGGAGGTGGACAGTAGTTTAATATCTCAGGTGGTTTTTAATGTTGAATAAAATGTCATTACTTGCTGAACACGTGTTTCCTTTTGATCATTGCTCCGCTGGTCTTCAGGCTCCTTGGTCAACCGCTGACCGGTTAAGAGACTCGAATCACTGAGGTAACAAGAATTATCGCGGGCGGGCGAACTTCGATGTGTTGCATCGTGAGAGGAATGGGAAAGAGGCCTTCTCGCCTTCCTATTTCCCATTTTCCTCTCCAATCACGCGAGACGCTTGTTAGTGGCTCGAGGGGTGTTCATTGTGCGGCTTTCCGTTTTAAACTCGTGAATGCGAAAGCATTGAACGAGTTATAGCATTTGGAAGACAAATTTCACTCGCTCGGTCGATGGGCTGTAACGTTAATCAGGCTATTAATTTATACACATTAATTTATTCATTCACGAGTGAGATCATAGGAGCCTTTGATTGTTTAGTATGATGTTTCGATACCGCGTTCAGATATCTGGTATTTTAGTTAGGGTTACGACTGGGTGTGCACGGATATCAAATTTTTCTCTCCCAAAGTTAAGCCTGAAAGTAAGTTGGCTGAAACCCAATATTGTGTGACCACTCTGATGAAATCTATTGAGCAGTACTTTCATTCGGTAGTTTTTTACTATCTTTTTTTCCCCTTCAGTAGGATTTTTTTTTTTTTTAAATTTAGAAGATGTAATCAAACGAAAATACAACAGCAGTACAATACACATGAGAAGCATAATGGCAATATAATGTTAACGCAAAGACGAGTCGACGAAAATAAACAATATACTAAAGTAAGGCAGATAATACGTGGATATAAGGCTTGGCTCCCTTAATAATGCCACATACAGGTCAATAAACTGGTGACATCTTCCCCCTACCCTCCCTATCCCCTCCATTTTGAGCGCATCTGGATCTGTCAAAGCAGGTGCATGTACAAACTCCATATAAGTAATTCAAAAGTTAACTTCGATTTGTATTTCTATATTTCAATGTTAATTTTACATTGTAAGAATGTTCCTGAGACGGTATAGATGTAATGTGCAACAGTAATTACACAGACGTTTAACCCTTTCATTCCCAGAGTCAAACCTTGAGTCAATAAATGTGGTTCTCCCTTTTGAGTTTGTGGATGAAACCCTAGTATGTGACCATTCAAATGAAAGCTATTGAGCAATACTTTCAAGTGGTGCTGTTTGTTTCTGTCAATTTTGCAAAACGAAATTCCTGATTTTTCCTCAGTTTTGAACTTAGCACTCTTGGGAGTGAAAGGATTAAGCTAAGGCGACGAAACAAATCATTCAGTGTAATCCCTCATCGGTGAAGTTAATTGTATAGTATTCTTCTTCCACTAATGAATAAAAAGAGTCCATAAACATCTGCAATATAGACATACTGACTTTACCACTACCCGTGAAAATTAGCCCTTGGAATCATCATCATCTTGTGCCAAGGCTTTCATTATATACAATTACTGTTGTGGCAAAGTGATCGCGACAAGTGATCGATTATTATGCGTACGATCTGCCCATGTTTGCAGCTTGTCGTGTACGGCTCATTGTTTTCATGTAAATTAACCAAGTTAGTGGTGTTTGTCATGCAAGGACAAACAATGTACCCTTCGTTTTTTCAATTTCACAGAAGGTAAATCTGTCTGGATCAGCTGAAAACAGCTTTCCTGCATTTAATTTGTCTATGCTAGCAGATACTTGACGATTAGATCATCAGACCCGGTTCTACTCATTCGCCAGAACGCAAATTTGATTATGTTTGCAAAAAGGTCGATTCTAACAATAGAAAATGATGAAATAAAATTTAAAAATACTTGCTCCGTTTTTAGTTCGATTAAAATCTGTCTGTACTTGCATAATTTGCATTACAATAAGAGTTGTAAACAACTTGCTAATCTCGGAACGGCAATGTTTTCGCTTTCTTTTAGATCGTGGAGAAAATCGAAACGTGGCAGATTTGATATTTTTGTCTTTCTTCTAAGAAATTCGCATCCCTCTGTCTTTCGTAGGTCCGTGAAAACGCGAAAAAAAGTACATAAAAACATATGAATGGATTAGCCTCCTATGCAGACCTTCTTTGGGCTCAGGTCTGCGTAGGAGGCTAATGAATGGGTAGAGTTGACAATGAAAATCCAACTACTAACCCAGGCGCCGTTTTTATATTCGTTTCACAGGTGTAACTAAGCGGAGAGATGGGAAAACAAAACAGTAAGCTTAAGCCTGAACAGTTGTGCGACCTAAAGGAACAGACAGAGTTCAACGAGCAAGAGCTGCAAGAATGGTACAAAGGCTTTCTTAAGGACTGCCCGAGCGGCCATCTTACTGTAGAAGAGTTCAAGAAAATCTATGGCAACTTCTTCCCGTATGGCGACGCGTCCAAGTTCGCAGAGCACGTTTTCCGCACGTTTGACAAGAACGCCGATGGCACGATTGACTTCCGCGAATTCATCTGCGCTCTGTCTGTGACGTCGCGCGGGAGGACTGGAACAGAAGCTCAGATGGGCGTTCAGCATGTACGACTTGGACGGCAATGGCTACATTTCCAAACAAGAAATGCTGGAGATCGTCAGGGCCATCTACAAGATGGTGGGCTCTGTTATGAAAATGCCCGAAGACGAGAGCACGCCCGAAAAGCGAGTCGATAAGATTTTCTCGCAGATGGATAAAAATCAGGATGGAAGGCTTTCACAAGAAGAGTTCATCGAAGGGGCCAAAAGCGATCCCTCTATTGTGCGCTTACTCCAATGCGACCCCGCCGGGGCTCCTGAAATGATTGTCAATAGACGTCAATGTGACACCATCCTTGATGGAAAACTCTTTGATGTCCCTTTTAGTCTCTAGCCATTGTAGCCGGCACACACACACTCATTCTTCCTTTTAAGACTGAAGTTATAACGCTTAGCGTAGTGCCGAGGGCTGTATTATGAAATGAATACTTAGGCTTCCTCTAAACACTATTTGCATTAATATATTATACCTAATTAGTTCGAAGTGCTTCTTTTTATAATATTACAAATTAAAGAGCTTTGTGTGTAATCAACCACGTGTTTATCTGCTGGCGAGTCCTCTTTGAGCTCCTTAATGTTAGAATATTCCAATGAATTAAATAACTTTATCTCGATTCTCAGTAAAACTGATTTGTTTCTTGTGTCGTTCTTGAAGGAGAAGGGGGAGGGGGACTAGTTAGAATAGAATGGCAAAAAGCTGAAAAAGGAGTAAACCTGCAGGCGTGGGGGGGGGGGGGGGGTGGGGATACTTCCTAATAAGTGGCTAATGGGGATGTGCCGCTGGATGGGGTTGCATTTTCACGACTGGATTGACCATGGGTCGCAATTTTAACAGTGACAACAATGGGGTCACATTTTCAACACAACTGTCAGAGCTAAAAACAGCTCGAATGACTGAAATGCGTCTCTGTTTTGGAAATGACTGCTAAATTATCTCAGTATTTTAGGAAGACCTAGTTAAAAGGGTTCATAAGGTATCGCGTTTGCAAAAAAGTGACTAAGATGGGGTCTATAATTTGCCACAGAATAGACTGTAATAGGGTCAGAATATTGATTGATTCAAACACTGTTCAGCAAAAACTGACCCAAGTACCCCCCAAAAGAATTGCAAAAAGACCGTTGAGGCATACAATGTGTTCTACTGTTGAAACCAGATAATTATCATAACAAAGGTATCAAAACTGTTTGGTTTTCACAAAAATGGACTTGGATTCAGATTTGCATTGGTTCGGCGTTGATCGTGCGAGTGCTTCATGAGGGGCATTGGGGAGTGCTGTAAACCGTGTACTGGGGAAAATATTGGCAAAAACCCCAATTCCGAAACCGCATTTTTCATTTCTACATCGACCACAGCCATGCATTGTGGCGGCAAAACGCGTTGTCATATAAATCTTCAGCTTCTTGATGGTCCATAAAGGAAGTTGACTTCAAGGAACAGCTTTTTGTAATTCATATGTGGCTTTTACTAGAGCCGGGCACAAAACACACCCTATTTCAGACCAAAACTTCTGAAAAACTAACTCGTCCCCAGTCGTTTCTTATGAGAAAATTGATAGACGCGATTGATGATGAGATCCACGAATTTTCTCGTGAGAGGCGACTCTCAAAAGAAGGCATCACTCTCACCCCGAGATTAATCAGGTAACTCTGAGTTTCTCATAAGAGTAAAAAATGTGTATGAAAAAAGGCGGCAAATTGGCGCAGTGTTCACGGTAAGTTGAATGAACATCCCCTTCAGTGGCATATGATATAGAACTCACAATAAACGGAAAACTGATCCTCGCGCAAGGGGAATTTGGAAACGAGGTAATTGAAATATACAGTACTAAATATTATACAAAATTTGTCCGATATTTCAGCTTGGAAAACAAACCTACGGGGGCTGAAAAAGAAAACAATATAACCCATACTGTTACTTTCGGGTGGGAGGGAAAAAAGGGAAAAGCCCTGGGAACGAGGTTGAACAACTCCATGCCCCAGGTCTCCCAGGGTGTAGCTTCACCACGGTCTCCCCCTCGGGAGAAATCGGGTGAAAAGAAATCAGGTAATTGGCAGACACAGCTTTCATATACGTTATCTTATGCTGATTATTATTTCAATGGCGTACCGATTGGACGGTAAATTTACTCAATTTGATGCTCATTACATATTGTGAGTAAAGAAAAAAAGAAAACAAACGAAAAGAAACAAAATGAACAGAACGAGAGACGGGCTCAACTAAACAGCGGCTTCCCCCATGAGACACACAGCGCGCGCCATTTTGGTGTCGAAAACTGGTTGAAAGCTGTTTCATTTGCACTGAAAATACAGAAATCCAAAACATAGTATCGATACTTAACGAATCATGTTTGGCTCAACAAACACAGCTTTCAGTGGCGCGTCAAGTTTTGGAACTTTTGGCTCGACTTCTGCCACGACAAATACCCTTGGACTCGGAACTCTTGACAACCCCATGAAGGATATAGAAGTCCAGGCACCTCCAGATGACACGGTCAGCGCGTTGAAGTTCAGTCCAAAAGCGGACTTTCTTATCGGCTCATCTTGGGCGAATGATGTAAGTATTGTGAATCTGCACTGCGGTCATAGATGCTTTCAATCTGTAGCCACAACACAGTTTCCAGAATGAAATTGAAAAGTTTGAAATTCCAATCGGATTTTTAAAGCTTATCGTGTGTAGGTCTAAAATCGATCTGTAAATTAGCTTATATAAAGCCCGGGCCAAACGAGGACGAGAGTTGATGAGAGTTTGTAAACTCTCTCATCGACTCTCATGCGCTCTCGGAACCTGCTCAAAATTTTCATGCTAAGAGTCATCAAGAGTTTATTCTCATTTGGCCCACGCTTCATGAGAGTTGATGAAAACTCTCATGAGAGCCAACTCTCATCAACTCTCATTCTCGTTTGACCCCCCCCGGGCTTAACACTAGGAAAGGCAGGAATAGGCCACAATGCAATTAACGTACTATCCTCACTCACTGATATAAGAGAGTGGCAAGAGATCATGTGACATGATGTGTGCTGCATGATTTGTGGTATACAATGGAAAAGGAAGTAGAGTGGGTTTGTGTGATGTGTGGCAAGATTTTACCAGAAGGACGTCCGAGTGTCCCTCTGGACGCCCAATTCTGGGAGAAAATGATGAAAAATGCACCAAAGCTTTAACAAATTTGTGGGGGAACATGCCTCCAGGATGCCCACTTTTCAAATAATTTCTGGCTAAAAGCTTTGATGTGTGGCTTGGGCAAAAATTAGTGTGTGATATGTATAAAGCCCTGGCCATACAGATTCACAAGAAGTCGCAAGTGTTGAAATGTGAACTTGCATTGGCTTACCAGATGGACTCACAAGTGCACATAAGTTATCAAAAATCAAAAATCCATTTTGATGCTTGCTGCCATTCAAAGTAAAAAACGAGAGTTGTGCCTGACTGGTGTGGGGTGGCCACATGGTGAAAACCTGCATCAACTTGCATGCAAATTTGATCTTGATCAGAATGCAAGTCCTGTCCGAAGAGGTGGGGGGGAGGGGAGGTTACTCAGGTATATTAGTAATGGGGAGGTCCGAATGAGGCCAAATTTTTAGACCCCCAAAAAGTCAGCTAAACTATTCCCAAAAAAGTCCAAATCCCCCCCCCCCCCCCCCCCCCCCCTCCTGACAGTTCAATTCTGATATTTTTCAATAAAGGAAATTAACATGGTTTCATCGTTTGTCTTCTGTAGATTCGATGTTGGGAAGTCAAAGAAAATGGCCAGACCATTCCAAAGGCACAACAGTCTCATACAGGTCCCATCTTGGATTGTTGCTGGCATGATGTAAGTGGATAGTTGTGTTCATTGAAGACAGAGGAAACATTTTCTGTGTTTTTAACAAGAAATGCAATGTTTTTTAGTTTCTTCAGTTTTCAGCTTGTCGTGGTGTCCCATTAGCGACCACCCAAAATGTCAAGCTTAAGTGGTTGTCAGACTACAGGGATTTTAATTACCTATCTAATTACCTACAGAACTACGCACTCATCAGTAGGGATGCATAGCAGTGCAATGCAAGGGAATCACCATAAAGTAGTTAATAGAAGTTGCAATAAATCTGAAAGAAGAAAATGAAGAATGTGTGTTTTACTTCATAATGTTGTTTACTTGCAGGATGGTACAAAAGTGTTTACAGCATCCACTGACAAACAGTGTAAGATGTGGGATCTCAATTCCAACCAGGCCGTTCAAGTGGCACAGGTAATACTACACTACAGTCAAACCTTATTAAGTGGCCACCCTCTGGAAATGGCCGCTCAGAAATTAGCATAAGGCAGAAACGCCACTTTATTTGAAGACAAAGATGATAATACAGTGAACTCTCTCTAAGGCGGACACCCTCAGGACCAGCTCTAGATGTCCGCCTTAAAGAGGAGTCTGCCTTATACAGAGTTTCCAACTTGATTCGGTCAGGACCAGCCAACCATGTCCGCCTTAGAGAGGTGTGCGCCTTACAGTGGTGTCCGCTTTGAGAGAGTTGACTGTAAATGTGTTTGAATGTCGTCACCTTCTATTTCGGACTCTTATCTGTCATCAGCTTTTTCAAAAACAAGGCCAAACTACGTGTATTAAATTCTTGGTGGCCACTTAATAGGGGTAAAACAATAGGAGAACCCTCATCGGGACAACAAAAGGTGGCTGTGGCCACCTGCTTTAATAATAGGGGTTTTATTTACAATATTATACTGATGATAGTTTCAGGACTTTGATACCTGGCCGCTTAATATGGGGTTGGTGCTTTATAGGGGTTCCACTTTATATTAATTAATATAATACACAATTCCTGAAACTTGATCAAAGATATTGTGACTGCTCTTGTATGGGATTGTTTGGACACGGCAAAGGCAAGAAAGTTCAAAATGGGAGCAAGATGGAACTAGACAAATAATTATTGTTTTTAATCTTTAATACATTACAATCAGTAAGTTCTTGATCAATGGTTTCATAGCTTTAAGGCCCAGGGGGGCACTCAACAAAGTTTTATACGGGGAGGCTCCGCCCCGAGGTCCAAACCCTTACCCTTTTAAATACCATTTTTGACAGAAAAGGTGACCCTTTCGTATATCTACCATAGAAAAATGATACCCCTTTCACATACCTACAGTTGAAACACTGCATCCCTTTTACGACTTTTGCTTGAGTAGCCCCTTAAAATATTGGATATACCTCCAGCCTGAAAAATACCCCTTTTGGGCGGAGCCTCCCTGTATAGTTCATTATAAGGGTAAAGGAGTACCCCCCACCCCACCCGGGATTTAAGGCTCAACAAATTTTAGCGTGGTACTAGAGTTTTATTTTCATTGTTTTCTTAATCAGCATGACAAGGCAGTCAAGACTTGTCACTGGGTCCAAGCACCAAACTACAGCTGTCTAATGACTGGAAGCTGGGACCAGACACTAAAGTTCTGGGACACACGGTCACCGAACCCCATGCTAGTTATACAAGTTCCCGAGAGGGTGTACTGTGCAGATGTGGTGTACCCATGGCTATTGTCGGAACTGCACAGAGAGGGTTATTTTGTTACCAGTTGGAGAATCAGCCGTCGGAATATAAGAGGATCGACTCACCGTTGAAATACCAGGTTTACAACTGAAGTGTTCTTTGTCAACATGCACATGGTGTCCCCTAGCCTCTTCCCAGACTTTCTTTTGGCTCATCAAAGGAAAGAAAGTCTGCAAGGAGGCTAAGTGACACTGTGTCATACATGATTAGGGTGAATTTGGGAGAACGTGAAAGTTTATTTACACAAGTATTTAAGTTTTTCTGAAACTCACTAAGGGGGGGAAGGGCAGGGGAGCTAAGGGGGGGAGGGGGTCATTATTGAATGAAAAGAAAAGGTCTCGCCAACACCTAGAATTTCACCTAGACACTACAACACATTTAACAATGATGTTCTTTTACTGTTGTAGAATCGCTGTGTGAGTATTTTCCGAGACCCAAAGAAAAACAATAGTCCTGTGGGATTTGCTCTTGGCTCTGTGGAGGGAAGAGTTGCAATCCAATTCATTAACCCTCAGAATCCGTAAGTTGACAATAATCATTGACGATAACACTTAAGGTTTATAGTTTGTCTGTCCATCTTCTTTATTTCTTAAAAACGCCAAGTCTTGAACATGCAAATCAAAAATAAAAATAAAAATGAATCTTACTGTCGACAGCAGATCCTAGCAGTATGCAGGACTTGTGTAACATGAACCTAGTAAATGGCCTAGCTTGCCACGAGTCTCCTGTAGCTCAGAGTTACATGTAGAGCATCCGACCAGTGTGTGGAAGGTCATGGGGTCGACTCCGTTGGGGACTCAAATGTTTTCTTTGTCCAACGCTTGTGACAAACTGAAACATCTTTCTTTATTAAAAATGAATTTCTTGACAAACATTTGTTTTTTTGCATCGTAGAAAATTATAAGGAAAATCATTTACACTAACACTTGCTTGTGGCTCGTGCTTTTCTTCACACTTCTTTCATGCCCCCGGGGGTTCTCCCCCAAAATATCTATACAGGTATGCGCCGCCTAAAGGGGTCGTGATTTTGGGACTCCTGATCTAAAACTGGGTATCCATATTCGAGACATTTCAAAAACGGGCTATTAAAATTTACTAAATTTCTAGAATGGGGTTTTAAAAATTGGCCTATTTCTAGAACGGGGTATCATTTTGAATACAAATTATTTCTAAAACAGAGTCCAAATATGGAGACCTGGGTAGCACATACCCACCCAAAACATACCCGAGTATTCTCGGGGGTATATTCGTAACTTGTCTGCTTGACAATGTGTTGATATTATAAGAGAAATGTGATGTTGATAACTCATGGCCTCCTTTACTTTTGCTCATGATCCATTTGTTTTCACAGGAAAGATAACTTTACATTCAAGTGTCACAGATCAAATGGTACTGGGACAGCTAACATTCAGGACATTTTTGCAGTAAGTTTGTAACATGCAGCATGTCTGTCATTCTCATCCCCAGATTCTGCAATCCTTTTGGTCAGCACCAAGGAATCTCGGACTCTGGTGGGGACAGATAGAACAAATTTTTTGATTGGCTGTTGAAACAATGAACAGACAAAAGACAATAGAAAACGAGTACTCTGCGCAAGCTCAGAAAATCGGTACCAGCCAGAGGTCGTGATTTCTTGGTGCTGACCAAAAGGATCGCGGACTCTCGGAACGAGAATGCATGTCTGTGACACTGACGCATGTGAGAAGTTACATTGATTTACTACATGTAATACCTGATTTACAGTTCCACTGTTAATATGTGGTTTCAATAAGTTTTTTCCAAGATTTTGTTGGTCCTCTTTGTGTGTTAACTTTATAACTACTGTACATGCAGTAATTTCTACACCACCTTACATTATATCAAAGCCTTTTTTACTTTTGTGTGGGAGACGCCGTGGCCTAATGGTTAGTGTGTTGGACTCCAGATCGAGCGGTCCGTTGTTTGAGCACTAGCCAGGATCAACATATCCTCCAGGGGGAGTAGCAATACTCCAAGTCAGCTTCATGGGGCCAGTTAGACTGCGAGCAGTCCCTCTTTCTTTCCGATAGCGAGCGCGAAGCTCGAGAGAGCGGGAATAGAGCGCGAAGTGTGAGCAAGCGGAAGTGAGGCATGAACGAGCGAAAGAAGCCTCACTTCCACTCGCTCGCGCTCGATTCCCGCTCTCACGTGCTTCGCGCTCGCTATCAGAAAGAAAGAGGGACTGCTCACAGTCTAGGGGCCAGTTTGGTCCAAGTGCATCTTTACCTTTAGCCTGCAAGCAGGCTCTCATTCGCGCGATGAGCGCGAAGCGCGATCGTGATGTTCGAGCGCGGAGAGCAAGGGAGTGGGTTGTTCTCATTCCACTCCCTCACGCTCTGCGCTCGTACATCACGATCGCGCTCCGCACGAATGAGAGCCTGCTCGCAGGCTACTTTACCTTTTTTTTAATTACTTTCAGAATAGTACCCTAACAGCATGGGAGTAACATCGTTTGTTGATTTTAGACCTAACAGGGTTGAAGAATCATTGCAATATGTCTAGGTATCTAATTGTGTAGTAGTTTTTGGTTGGTGATTCATTTGATCAGTATTCTGTTCAATTCTTTCCAGGTAAATGATATTGCTTTCCACCCAGTGCATTTTTGTCTGTTATCCACTGTGGGATCTGACGGAAAGTTCAGTTTCTGGGACAAGGATGCTCGCACAAAGCTGAAAGTGAGTACACCTCAGATGGCGGACAAATGCTGTTTCTGTCTGAAAATATGTTTTGTTTTAGATTATTGGTACCTCCTAGGGGTAAACTTGAATTCTAGCCATGCCCACAAAACAAGATTTTGGTGCCTTTTAGGGCTCTGTTCAAAAATCTCCGAAGATTATCCCCAATCCTCCGAGACAAAGGGGAGGTGCAATGCTTTCTTTTGTAATCATGCTGGCTCTGCATAAGAAAAGTCTCAACTCGGATGATCGCTTCCTTGGGCAGGGACGTTAAGCCATCGGCCTTGTCTCCTATGCCTTCTCATATTACATACAGTGTGCCTGGCAGGAGATGCTAAAAAAACCCACTACATTGTTAAAAAGAGTAGAGAATGTAGTCCCTGATGTGACCGTGGTCTGACCTGAGGCCACAGGCCTGTCAGCCACTGGCTGATATGTCTTTGAACCCTCACAAGTCATAATAAAGTGTAGACGAAAAAACGCAAGGCTGATTAAACGGTATGAGAATAACTATATTCAGCCTTGCGTTTTTTCGTCTATTTTCATTAGTTATAGCTGATTAGATCCTCTACAGACAGGATCTGGTACTTCTGTTAAGTTTTGTTACGGTGGTCCTTGGAAATTTACATTAATTGTTTTCAATAATAAAGTTTACCTAATGTCAACATGAAAACGTATATTGTTAATTTATCCTTGTGCATTATATTGTTACCATTTTCAGACATCAGAGCAGCTCAACATGTCCATAACAGCCTGTTGTTTCAATTCAAAAGGAAACATATTTGCTTACAGCTCAAGTTATGACTGGTCCAAGGTTAGTATGCTTATACACAGTAAAATTATTAACCCCCCTCCCCCCCCCCCCCCCCCCCTCCCGATATAAGCTCTAAAAAGGACGATATAATTTATTTTGATTATTAGTCCCGTAAAGCTTGTTTGCTTGTAATGTCGTTACGACGTGTTTCAGAGACTTTCCTGGTTCAGTCTGTTTTGTGTTTAATATTTTTATGTTTACTTTAGTTATTTTTATCAAGCAGTATTCTTTTGTGGATCTAAAACATTTTCAGACACAGTACTCTTCTAAATAAAAGCTCAAGTTCCAGTGCTCGACACTAACGCTAGTACACTAGCCCAGGACTAGTAAAACTTCATGCTGGGCTAGTAAAAATACGCTCCTACTAGCCCCTAGACTAGTTAGTTTCGTGGAAAAATAAATTTACTACAACTCTATAACTTGGGAAGCTTCATCAGGAGCTAGTTTCCATAGCTTGAGTAATTTAAACCAGAGGAGTTGCAATCCATTCATACGCCATCTTGGAAAAGGCCTTGCGTCCTCGCTTCCATGTCACTCAAAAGGGACCTGGGAGAGAGCCACATAGGTCCGCCATCTTGGATTTTTTTCGGCGCGACTAGTCACTGAGTGAAAACGCAAAATTTATTTCAATAAGCCACTTCAAAAAATACCCCAACCCCGAAATAAGTAAACCCCTCCCGAAAATGCTTTTTGAAAAAAAATATTTAAACCCAGGGCTAGTCGGAATTTTACGGTAGTTTTATAATGGATGGATAGAAATTAATTCACTGTTTTTTCTTCTTCTTCTTTCAAGGGGCACGAATACTTCAACCCTCAAGCAAAGCCCAAGATCTTTCTCAGAAATTGCACAGACGAGCTAAAGCCAGAAAAAAAGTGAAATCAAAGAGCACAGTGTATCTGTTACACACCGAAAGATACTTCATATAAAAACAACCAATCGTTCCCACAGTCAGTATTGAGTGAAGAGTGTTGTTCCACTTCAAGTGAAGAACTTGTGATTTTCACAGCCAGTGGAATAACAGGGCTGATATTGTGGAAGCTGATGGGCTCCGAAACCGGTACATGGAGTTCGACATTGCTTTTCAAATGTTTTTGGTTAAGTTAAAGACATCACTGTCAGACGAGAGTTTATAAACACTTCTGTGGATAAACAATTCGAGGCTTCCCTACAGTATGTAACACTTTGATAAGAGACTAAACTGGGTAACTGTACGTTATAAAACCTGTTACGTAAAGGGGAGCAGTGTTCTGCTGTTCCAGGTTTTCATTGCCAACGAAAAGAAAATGACGGTAATTTTCTTTAGTCAATCGAGGGAACAAGCGCCGTTTTTGGCAAATCTTCGTTGAAGCACTCGAAGAGTTTCCGATTCTTATTATCCAATGAAAAACTAGCGCGAGCACTCACGAGTACTCCTAAAGTAATCACCTCAGCATAGCGCAATAAGGATACGTCATGTTGCTTAGCAACTTCGGGGACGAAAACCGCGGGCTCAGTCCCGTCGGATGCGGGATTTCAACTGGTACTTGTTCCCCCGACTGTATGGGCGCCAAACGTAAAGGAACTGTGTCGTGATGTATACAAGTCATTTATTTTTGCGATGTACATAATTTCCTTCAAATTGAAATGTAGTTTACTAAGGTAAAAAAAAAAAAAAACAACAGCAAAAAAAACATAGGTAATGATAAAAAATAAACAAACAGGAAGAAGGATGATGGAAAGATTGAGACGGATTACGCGCAATGAACTTGAAAAATTGATGTTTTCAAGACTAAGGACTCTTTTTTTATATAAGAACCTTTTTTATAAGAACGTTGAGGCTGAGATTGACCAAAATTTTAAGAAACATGCTAAGAACATAGCCAGGTTGAGACTTAGCTAAGAACATTTTTATTCACTTGTTTCTTGCATCGAGCTCTAAATACAATATTCCAGTAACCTTTCAAAAAATTAACAAAATGTAACATTTCAAATTTGTCAGTGAATAAGCAGTTCAAATCAGCTAAAAAATACTTGAATGCACATTTTTTATAGTAACAACATGAGTTTCTATCACATAAAATGTTAATACCATTTTCATGGTCACGTTCGAATCTTTTTTGTGAAATTCTATACCATGTAACCTAAGAACATGGGGTAAGAACGTTTTCAGGCTGAAATCGCCCAAAACATTAGAACATTCGGTCTTGGTTCAGCCTCAGCTCGAAAATGAGACGTTCTTATAAAATAAAAAAGAGTGTAACAGCTCTTTGTAACGGTCAGGATTTTTTGTCTCGGCCGTGTGCCGATCCATACACGTTACTCTTATTGAAACCTCCCTGCAACAGCACCTCTGTACAACGACCAGTTAATTCTGCTTCAGGATGATCATTGTAGGGCGGTTCAACTGTAATTTGAAAATGCAGATGGCAACAAGCACCAGACCCCTCTCGTGCTTCGTATTTGTCCCACCTCTGGCAAACTGTCATTCGCGCTCTTCGCCACTGTTAGAAGAGCTTGTGTGTATACACAAGGTTAGGTATTTATTTTACTTGAAACGAAACCCGTCACACCCACTAATTAATCATAAGGCAATAATTTTCCAAGAGAGGGACGTAATTTTAACGTATGACAAGAGAGGATGATCTAAGAGAAGCATTCCCCCATACATGGGTCTCTTCCAAAGATAATTTGTTGAAATCTGTTTTTAACTAATAATTAGTTAAAAACAGATTTCAACATGCTGAAAGAAATTAATAGTTTCGCGCCATGCTGTGAGTTATTTTTATTCCTTCCTGATCGAGGCTCCGACATCACGTTACTCGAACTCACCAATCAGGTAGCGCTCTTAAAATAACCCAGTTATGGACTGAAAGTAATAACATATTTAAAAATTATCATGGGGTACGGGGAATCCTTCTCTTAGATCATCCTCTCTTGTAACACGTCATTTAGTTGGGATTTTTTTGGATAAGGACGTTACGTAATTGTTAACTGAAGAGCTAAAAAAGATAGATTCAATATCTGCATTTATAATTTTATATCTTTACGATGTGTTTAGAGACTTGTTTCATTTGAGAACTGTAGAGTAGCTTGTTTTGTACCTTATTTTCGCGATGTAGCAAACAACGCGAAAATAAAGACGATATTTTTTCGTAAATTTTAAAGTCTTTGAGCCCTTTTTTATCTGAAATCGCGAAAATAAAGCCTCGCGAAATACCGATCTGTCTATTTCGCTAAATTAAGTACGCGCGAAAATTAGCGAGAATAAGGTATTTCACATCGTTGTATTAAAAAAATATATTGAACCATGTGGTATTAATTTCGACCCCAGACGCAAGATCGAGATCCCTTCTGTGGTTTTCTAGTGGAACCCCGATTTAACGAACCTCGATTTAAACGAAGTCCCCGATTTTAAACGCACAAATTTATTCAGCCCGGCCAGAATTACAATAAAATGTATGGAAAAGAACCCCGATTTAACGAAATCCTCGATATAACGAACACAATCTAGAAGCCCGAATGTTAAAATCTACCCCGATATAACGAATAAATGTCATCACACCACAGAAGAAAGTTGTCAGCAGTCCATTACAGTCATACATGTTGCTAAAAATAGTACTGTCGTGCCATCTAATCGGCTTTATCTTCTCTGTCTTTAGTCAGTTAACATTACGGCAAATTAATTATTAAACTATAACTCCGATTTAAACGAAGTTTTTGGTCAGTTTTCAACAAATTCGTTATATCGGGGTTCTCGATTTAACGAAACCCCGATTAACGAACCAATTTCCCCAGTCCCTGGCACTTTCGTTTAAATCGGGGTTCCACTGTACCCATCTTTTTTGGAAACGCAAAATTTTCTCCCATTTCCGGTGTGTATGGTTGTATGTATGGAACTGTGGGACATCTCCTTCCCATCAAGCCCCGCGCTCCCCGTTCTCCCGTGTCTGGACATATGTGATTTCCTTTTTGTGTAATACCCAATGGAATTTACTTTGGACAGTTCTTCTTTTCTTTCTTGGCAATTGCAAACATATATTTTTTATAATCTTTCGGACTCCCCTCGATTTGATTTGATTTTACAGACCGAATTGTATTTTCCTCATAAAAACTGGGTTTTGCATTAAAAACGAAAGTAATCACAACTGTAGCCTGAATTTCAGCTGTCTCCTCTGTAAGGCTTACTCCTGCGAGAGTAAGCCACAGAGGAGACGGCTGAAATTCAGGCTATCATATCTGGCCAATCATAGCAAACGCCAATAACAGAACAAACCAATCGGAACATGAAGCAAAGGTAAACGCGCGGGGAAACGCGTGTGGCCAAGATGGTTTTTGTTTTGCGTCTGATTGGTTGAGAATGAGTGGCGCGAGTTTTTTAAGCCAATCACGGAAGGAAGTGACAGTATCGTGATCCTTTGACAATATCGTGATGCTTTGTCTGTTAATATTAAAAGGGTGGTGTTTTGATTTCTTTTATCCAAATTTCTGACGGCTTGATGATTTGAGGTGAACATCATTCTTATACAGTGATCGACATCCTGATTCTCCATTCAGTTTTCAATACATTGTCAAACAGAAATGTGATGAGAATATCAAAGAAGATCCAGAGGATGTCTTGATACAACACAAAAGTCTCTGAACATACGCACTCAGTAAATAAGATTTAATATTTTGAAAACAAATATTTTATTAAGTCGTCACACCGGCCAAGAGTCATCAACCTACTATAAAACACACCCAAAATAACTTTTTAAAAGTTCATAAAGCTAATAAATAAAACTACACACTCTTCTTTATAAAAGAAATAACTTATTTCCCACTCTGTCACCCTTATGTAATTCTCAACAGCTTGAAATTTACGCTAAAAACGTGCAAATAACAACCAAGTTTTGCCTGTTAACCTTATTGTGAGTTTCACCTTTTGTTTCCTGTTTGCGATATTGAGTTGCACGGCTATATTATAATCTTTTGTTTTCCTTGAATATTAATTTGCAACACTTGTTGTTGCTCAGCACACTACAAACATATATCACAAGCAAAGAAAACATATATTGAATGGTTTGTGTTAGTGAAAACAGACCTATTGATTGATATATTTGTTTGCAACCCGTTTTCGTGTTGAAGAACACTTGAAACAAAAAGTCACGCAATAATTTTCGCTTTAGCGGGAAGCCAGCTCCCAAGCGCTTTTGTCCGTCAAGGAAAACGTCATTGAACCTCCGTTTAATGCTAAAATTCACCCGGAAAAATTAAAATATACTAGAAAGTTTGAGGTTTTGTTATAGGCTTTGTAAAGTTTACAAAAAAAAACGCATTAATTTTTCTGCCTCAATTCTGTCGAACACTGGAACAGGCTCGTATAAAAGGTTGCACACTCGTCACCGAATTTTCTCCATGTTCCAAACGTTTCTGCTCTGAAGGTATATCAGAAGGATCGCTTGCGGAATAATCATGTAATACCTCTTACAATACGGAAATAAACCTGAATCATAAAATCAATATTCTAACCGCTAAGTCATACACACCAACTGACACTTTCATCTAATGCTACTGATCGAGTTATGTTAATCGCTTCCCATTTGATAACTGAATACCAGAAACAGTATTTTTAAAAGCCCTTACAGCCTGAATTCTGAATGCAATACTTTACCAGTATGACCAGTATTTAATACTGAAACACTGTCAAAGCGGTTTTTTTGCTCTGAGAATTTGGTGCTACAAAATAATATATATGCCGCCCGCTTGACGTTTGTAAGGCCGCTGAAATAAGATGTTAGTTGCGACGTGAAGGCTTTGATAAAAAGAATAGAATCAAACGTAGTCATTTTTAGGTGGATAAGGATTTACTTCTCTCGTTCTTGGCGGCGCAAAGCGACTGTACTGGTAAGCTTGATTTCCTCATTGGCAGCCCTCTTACCAAATCGTCCCTGTTTCTCAGACCCGCACAGAAATTCCTACTGTACATCGGTACTCTTGAAACTGTTCGGCTTTTCGTCCAGCGGAGGTGTAAACTTCGGACTTGTTGCTTTTTGCGCTGGATGATTCGTTGGAAATGGCGGCGGGGAGTGACTCGAACTCGCACGCCGGGAAGGTAACAGGTCAAGCGAAGGCATTGTCAACGTTTTGTGTAGTGTCCTACGAGAATTCGAAGCGGGTGCACTTTCCAGCCTTACAGCTTTGGTTATGAAACGGTTGGAGAGTTGAATCTTCTTTTGATTCACCTGCAAGTAACGGCGAGGTTTTACTCGGTATCGCGCGAGTTTGTTTCCTCGACTGTTTGTAGACTGGAGCGCTTGGACCTCTACGCAAGGAAGCCTTGTCTCGTATGCCTTGAATTTGCTCCTGTCGCCTCGCAAATGCTTGAGATGCCTTCTGCACTTTTCACGCAAGGGGATCATTTTGTCCTTTTCCAGTTGCTGTAGCTCGAGGACTTAACCTTGTCTGATGGACAGAGTTCCTTTTCAAGGCAGAGGTTTCGTCCGCAGAAGTCATTTTGTTTGCTAGAGTCTTACAATGCAACGCGAAGTGATGAGTCTTGTCAGGCTTCGGTTAGTCGTATTGTCACTATTGTGACTTCACTAACCCACGTAATCTGACCTTTTCAAACACAAACGCAATGCCACCTGTGGACTGTTGATACTTCCCATTGTTTCACAGCATTAGTCTTTTGTTGTGAACGCCACGCTTCCAGGAAGATATGTTATTTTTGTTTTAATTCAGTTTTAAATGAACTACGCCTGGAATTAACAGCTTTTTGTTAAGTTCATAATTCAGTAATCAACCGTTAAGTACGACAAAGTTCTTTGTGACGTTTCTTTTCACGGCTTTTTATTTGTGATCAACAAGAAAAAGCAACAACAAATTTATCAGGCAAAAATAAACAATTTTTGTGAGGATACTTCGAAGTGTTGGGACTTTGAAGAGTGTAAACATGCGCTTGTTTTTTTCGTAAATTGACTGTTTCGATGTGGTTTACGGTAATCTCTTACCTTTAGACATAAGCCCAATAAACCATTTGCTCATCGAAAGTGATTTTGTCTGATTGGTTCGTTGAAAGATGATTGACACTTATAACTGAGGCAGGCTGAGTCACTGTGACAGTTGCTGAAATATTGCACTTCAAGAACAGGAAACGGAGATGTCAGAAAGTGCTATTGCTCACCACGTAGTAAGCCACTTTATATTTTCAGTTTAATTTCTCGAATGACGACTTTCTTGGATTATGAAAGAATTATACATAAGATTTGAAAAATTATACTGTAGAAGCAGAGACCGATACAACGTATGGATTTTTTTAGTTTTAGGTACTTTATTTTCAAACAGTCTTCTTCAGGTACAATGAGGAAAATTTCGTGTTAAAAATTACTCTAGCTGACAGTTTTTGCGCAATAAAGGAAACACGTCAGACAGATAACATAGATTTACAGTAGAACAATAAAATAAAATTATAAAAGGAAAACTAAATACAGTGGAACCCGATTTAACGAAGTGCAAGGGACTGGGGAAATTGGGTTCGTTTAAATCGGGTTTCGTTAAATCGAGAACCCCGATATAACGAATTTGTTGAAAACTGACCAAAACCTTCGTTAAATCGGGGTATAGTTAATAATTAATTTGCCCGTAATGAATTCCTGATTAGATGGCCAACGACAGTACTATTTTAGGCAACATGTATGACTGTAATGGACTGCTGAAACCAACTTTCTTAGAGAAATTAAAATATTTTACTGTAGTCGATTATTCATCTTCTGTGGCGTGATGACATTTATTCGTTATATCGGGGTAGATTTTACATTCGGGCTGCTAGATTGTGTTCGTTATATCGGGATTTAGTTTATTCGGGGTTCGTTAAATCGGAGGTTCTTTTCCATACATTTTTATTGTAATTCTGGCCGGCCTGAATAAAAATTTGTGCGTTTTAATCGGGGACTTCGTTTAAATCGAGGGTTTCGTTAAATCGGGGTTTCACTGTATCTAGTAATTAAGGACATGGGGTTCAAGTGTTCTGGCTTTTGAGATTAAAAAAGCTTCCCTGGCTTTAAGTATTGAGTCTCGTTTGGAAACATTTTTCCATGGGGATTACTTGCATGTCGTTAGCAGTGTGATTAGGGGAGGAGAGAAAGTGTTTCGCCGGCTGTTGTAGGTTTACTGGATTTGGTGTTAGAAAATGGTACGGCGGTGTTCATTAAAGGGGCAGTATCACAAGGATTTTTGACCTTTTTTGTCAAAAACTGTGCTTCAGTGCCTTTACTTATTTACAAAATAATTCTAGAACACCAAGATAAGAAATCAACTAGACTGCAAAACAGTCGTTATTTTCCGGCTTCAACCGCGCGCGTATGAAAAGTCTATGAATCGTAAACGCGAAAAATACGACTGTTTTTGCAGTCTAGAGATCAACCAAATTCTTGAAATAGGAACAAATTATGATCTGTTTCTAGTGCATTTTGGAAACGAAAATGCGAGAACTTGTTGAAGTTAGCCTAAACTTTTTCAAGTTGCAATCCATTCTAGCATTCTAGGGCTGTTCACAATATGCTCGAAATTTCTCAAAAAGTTGCTCCAAAGTTGCTGTTTTTAATTTAAAAAGTTTAAAAGTTGTTCTTTTTTGCCATTTTGTCTAAAGAAAAAAAATATGCTAATCGCCAATCAAAGTAAAAATATGCTAATCAAAGTAACATTTTCTAAGCATTTTCATGCAATTTTTAATGCAACTCAAGACTCAAATGGGTAGAAATTGCTCAGAATGCAAAAAAAAGTTGCTCGAAATGAAAAAAAGTTGCTCGAAATACGAAAAGTTGCCGGCAAAAAGTTGCCGAGCAACTTGTGGACAGCCCTAATCCATTCCGACCCAGTCCATCTACGGGCCAGAAGAACTTATCATATATTGACAGGCTTAGTACACTAGGGTGGTTAATTCATAACAAAATTAAATTTGGCCATTATGTTTACGTTTCTGTTAATACAAAAACGTTTTTTGGTTTTTGAAATGATACCAAATCCCTGTGATACTGCCCCTTTAAATCTGGCTGTCTTTTAAGGCGTCGTTTATAATTAGTCTCTCCAGGGAGGAGCATATCACGTACCTGTCTCTCCTATTATTGTAAATTGCAGCGGTTACATTGAATCATGAAGATTAAATTTTTGGTGTCACAGGTCAGGTTAGATTAGATAAAGTGCGTTTGTCCTAGAAATGTAAGGACAAGTAGCGCAATTCTTTCCACAACGGAAAGAACCGGAAGAGAGTTGTAGATGGGTAAACCCCGCTAACTCGAACTCGGTTATTTCGAACTCCCCGCTTATCTCGAACTCAAACCCATTCCCCTTGCCCTTGTTTTTCAGTCATTTACTGTATTAGTCGAGTTTTATAGTAGGGAGTTTAGCTGTACTCTAGTAAGTCACGTAGGTTGCTTGAACATTTTTTGTCATAAGATTTGATATGTTTTCTACAATTACAAGAGAAATCAAATGTAGCCTTGTCACAAGTCGACTTCTTTGAACGAAGAAGTCGCGAGAAAATCGTGAGCGGGCTGACCGGACAAAACCCAAAACGGACTTAGAGAAAGTCTAGAGAAAATGGCGAACCATATTTATATTAAGAACTTTGTTTGTTGGCCCAGTTGTTCAAAGCACGATTAAACCCACAATCCCTGGCATATAATTTTGATTTCAGTTTTTGTAAACTTTTCGGTGGAGGTTTTATGGATTTTGTTTTCACGATTGGCTTTAACTAATGTCACAATACAACAAGCTTTATTAAATCTTATTATTGTGGCGAATCAAAAAAAAGCGTGAACACTTTATTTAACTTTGACTAAATGAAAGTGTTCACGCTTTTCTGATTCGCACAGTAATGTAAAACTATACAAAACATTAGTAGTGAAAAACACTTTTTATACAAGAGAAAATTAAAACCTCGATTCACTTCAATAACTAATTAACTGAATAATAATTTGTCATCAACCTATCCAAAATTAAAATACGTTGTATTGTAAGAATATCTTATACGCTATAGACAGTGTTTGATCAAGTCAGTACTTTCAGAAAATATTTTCACCAACAAATGAATCAAATAAACTGGATAAATAATCGATTAACTTTGTTTCTCGAGGGGCACGGAACTGCCGAAACATCACATGGGGAAGTCAAACCTTGCACATTGTAAGTTCCATTGTCCTATTGTCATTAGTCCAATCTCCTTTCTAGATTTTTTTCCGCAGATTGTGACTGCACACCTCTGACGTCATGGTGTCCCAGGACTCCGATGAAAACAATCAACCAACATGGCGGCCATCGTGGACTGGGATCAGCAAAGAAGAAGCTCTCCACTGACATATTCAACCGTTTTGACTACAGATTTCACTGGTGAACTAACAGCAAGAACAACTACAGGAGCTTCACGCTGGCATACGAGATGGCGGAATCAGTTTGGGCGCAAGTAGAAGCTTCGATAGAAGCCGTATGTTTGGCGGCCGAAACATGCGACAGGCAAGAACTACACGATGCCCTCAACGAAAATGGACCGAAGATATTATCTTGTTCGCGACTTGCGATGGGAATTTTCTATGCTGGACAGGGAAAAGAAAGGCACTATAAGTGAAAGGGAAGCAAGGTTTCTTTTCCAGGCTGTTCACGATGATTTTTCTCGAATCGGCGATGGCTTAAATACCTACGTAGTCGAGCTGCACCGGGTTCTGGAATCAGTTTCGCAGAAATCGAAGTTCCACTCTGCGATATACCGACCATGGATTGGCTCGACGAAGAGAAAGGGCAAGATGAGGATAAAGCGAAGGAGGAAGCGCTGAGACGCAAACGGGAAAAAGAAAGAGCCGAGGAAGAGGCCAGGAAAGCTGCAGAGAAACAAGGCGAAGGCTGGAGAAGGAAACATCGAGGAGGAGAGAGGATGTTTTCACGGAGAAAGGCTGAAGCAGAGGCCGCTAAAAGAAAGGCTGAACAAGACGAGCTAGAAAGGAAGGCGGGAGAAGAGGAGGAAGAAAGAAATCGCATGAAACACGATAAAGGAGGGGGGGGGGGACCTGAAAGAAGCTTAGTGACGACAGGAAGCAAAAACTAAGAGATGAAGGGGAGAAACTGAAGCAAGAAGAAGCCAAGAGGCTGGAGGACGAAGACAGGAAGAGAAGGGAGCAGGAAGAAGCAGCTCAGAAGTGGAAGAAAGATGAACTACTCAAAGCAGCAGGAACTGGAACGAGAGAGGTTGGAAAGGGGTAAGCAAATACAGTAATCTGACAAATGGCTACACCCCAGGGGGTCCCACAGGGACTCACCCCAGGGACTGTGAAACACTCCCTTTTAATTCAACTCCTCTGAGTGGTTTGAAAAAGATTCCCATCAATTATACATCTCATACCTTATATGAAAGTGTTTGATTTTTATCGCGAGTAAACACCTTCCATAATTATAAGGTATTACATGTATGAGATTGATGGAAATCTTTTTCAAACTACTCAGATGACTTTTGATTAAAAAAAACCGGTGGTAAACTACTGACTTAAATGAAAAGATTCATAAGAAAGTAAATGGTACCCACACCAAAACAACAGCTGTTTACCAACAATGGTTTTCTGTAACTCCAAGTTACAGCTGAGTTTGTGAACAGCTGGTGGTGGGGGGGGGGGGGGGGGGGGGGGGGGTGGGGGGGGGGGTGCAGGGGGAGGGTGGAGGTCTGAGCCTGTTTTATTCCTAAGAGCTGCTTAGTAGCTCATTAGGCCAACCAGTTTTCTGTGGCAAGTTGAACCTCCAATAATGGTCACCTCTCCACAACGGTCAGCTGTTTTGTTCCTGCCACCTTGGGAATCCCAGTTACCGCCCTCTCATCTCCCACCTCCCCGCAGAATTACTACCCCCTTTACTCCCGGGTTCCCATCCCTTGGCCCTGGCCAGGGCTGGAAACCCCATTATCCATGCTAATTTAATGTTTCCATGTTCATGATACAGAGCGACAAGAAAAGGAACAAAAAGAGAGGGAGGAAGCTACAGAGGCTGAAGATCTTGCAGAGGAAGCAGAAGAAGCGGAAAAAGAGCTGCAGCTGAAGCAGCTCGCTTAGCAGCTGAAGCAGCAAAGAAAGTCGACTGATGAGGGGGCACGAAAGGCTGCAGAAGAAGCAGAAAAGAAGGCTCTTGCTGAAGCCATGGCAAACAAGGAGAAGAGGTTGCGAGCTAACTTGAAGGGTGCAGTCAAAAGCAAGGAAAGAGGAAAGGTTGGAGGGCTCAATCAAGGAGGCAAAGAATGCTAAGATGCCAGGTAGGTTGAGATTTGAGTTCTTTGAGTCCAAAAACACATTATACATTCGGAGAGACAAGTACCAGTTGATGACAAAAATCCCACCTCCGAGACTGGACTGAACCCATGGTGTTCTTCCCTGAAGTTGCTAAGAAACAACGTATTTGCTGGCACAATTTTTTTCAAAGTACTTGTGAGTGCTAGTTTTCTGATTGGATAAAAAGATTCGGAAACTCTCGAGTGCTCCCACAAAGATTTGCTAAAATCGGAATTTGTTCCCCCAACTGAATAGGGCGATCCTTTGTTTTACCATGACGTAGTTTTCCTTTATTAGTGTAAAGAGAACGATGCTTGTGAAATTATGGCACCTGTTTGTAAGGATGTGTAGTGCAATGTAAGAGAATCACCTTAAGATTTGTGATTTGTACTTTGACAGGTTTTGAAGGAATGACATCGATGAAGCAGAAAAAACCCTTACAAATGTCCTAAGCAGGGGAGGCATTGAGGGGTGCAATAAGACGTCGTCACCTAGGTGACCTGGAGAAATCAATGGCGCATATTCGCAAAAATGGCTGGGAGAAAGATTGGGGCATTGAACTCAAAGAAGGAGAAAAGCTGGCAAACCGGCTGAAACGTCTTGAGAAACTGAAAGCTGAAATCATGGAACTTAAACAAAGTGTCCATCTCTGAGATCAGGAGCTACAGAATCCACCTCCTGCAGTTTTCATAAGGTACAATGTACATAATGTAAAGGAACTCTTTAGGACTGCCATGCTTTACAACTCGTGCGTTGGACACCGGACTGAGCGGTCCTGGTTCGAGCACTGCCCTGGGTGCATTGTGTTGTGTTTCTTATGCAAGAACACTTTTACTCTCACAGTGCCTCTCTCCACCCAGGAGTAAATGGGTACCGGCAAACTGTTGGGGCAAACCTGACTAAAATGCTGGGGGGTAACTTACATTGGACTAGCATTCCCATCCAGGGGGAGTAGCAATACTCCTAGTCCACTTTCATGTTACAGAAACTGGCACTTTGGCCAGAGCACAGGCTTTACAACTCCAGTTTATGGTTAGTGTAGAGAGTGTGTTGGGATGAGCGGATTTCAAGTCCAGTGCCCTTCATTACGGTACAGCAACACTTAAAATAAAATTGGATAGACTTGTATATGAAGATTCTTTTACTATTAATAATATATTATTTTGACATTTCTTACATATCAGGTTATGATCAGCCACATACCTTCTCCTGGATTATCCTGAGAAAGAGTTATTAAACTGGAGGAACATGCAAGCGTTACTTGGCAAGACGGGTAAAGAAGGGCTAAAACGGCAGGTTACTTCTCTTGATCCTTTAAGAGTGGACATGGCAAAAGCTGATTTTGCTTTTGACAAATACCTCAAGGAGACTGATTTAGAGACTATCCGAGATACCAGCGCTGGAGCGGCTACCTTTTTATGTCTGGGTGAGTGTGGCTTTGAAATCATTTAGGTTTGGTGGGATGTGCAGGGCTGCAAATAATATTTTTTTCTTGAAAGGACATGTGTCCAACTATTGTCACCATTTTGGTCGGACAAAACAAAAATGAGGTCGGACATCATATTACAGTACTGCTTGATAAGCGAACTTGCTAATTTAATGCGTTGTCATCGCAGAGTAAACTACATGTAGTTTGCGTTTAGAATAAAACTCATAAGCATTGCGTTGCAAGGCAAAAAAAAATGTCCGGCCATTTTGTCCGACCACAGTTGGGATTTCATCAGACATTGGCCAATTTTGGTCAGCCATTGTCCGATGACCGACTGTTATTTGCAGCCCTGGATGTGGGATGGGGCTTAAATTGAGTCGGGATGTGCTATACTAGAAACATTTGGGGCAGGATACGAGATGAAATAGCCCAGGACTGTCATCAGTAGCCAGAAACCGTTACTATGACTGGCAACTGCAGCGAAGATGGCTGGCTACTCAAAGTTTGAAAATGACTGAAAGACAACAGCTACAGTAGGCTATCTGGAGTATTAAACCAGCTACTTTCCTTTTGTAGCCGGCTGCTTCAAAGCTTAATGATAGCCAACCATGACGGGCAGTGGGATATGCTATATTTTGTAGGCAGAATGCAGAAGTATTGGTCGGAGTCTGCCAGGAAATGGGATGAAAAACACCAATCATGCGACTACAGTCACTTCACACTATGCGAAAGCGGGATCAGGGAATCTCTAGGACAAACATTAATGGCAGGAGTTGGGTTGGAAAAGTGTATTGATTTTTGCACCCTCTATCGATTGCTTGTGAATGATTTGTTGTTGTTTTAGGCCACCAACATGATTGAGGAAGTGGCATGCTGTTGCTGAGGCAGAAAGACAAAGTTACTTGAAGAAGAAAAGAAGAGAAAACAGGAAGAAGCAGAAGAAGCGAAGAAGATGGAGGAGAGAAAGAAAGCTCGTGCAGCTGCAAAGAAAGCTGCTCCGCTGTCCAAGAGGACATCACAGATGCCAGGAAAAAAGACTTCATCTGATCAGGGCCGCAAGACATCAAAGGACGCTGAAACGCGGGGAAGAAGTAACTCTCGGGGGAGAGAAGCGAGTAGAGATAATGTGAGTAAATCCCCTGCCAGGCCGGTGTGGCACGTAGGACAAGTAGCAAGTCACCTGCTGCAAGGAGCTAATAAAATTTATCATAAAATCAAATTTATAAAAATTTATATCGTTAATACGGACACCCGCTTTACCGTAAAAGCTCTATTAAGTCCCCGGGGGGCTTATTTAATTTCAGGCCTCACGAAGGGGGGGGGGGGGGGGGCTTAATAGAGAGGGAGGGCTTATTTAAATCATAAATTTTCGAGAAAATTCACATTAATTTTTCAAACTTTTACTAATTACACCACTAACTAAAACAGAACAAGAAATGGAACATGTATCACCGTCTTACATTATGCAATGTCATTTATACCCTAACTCCACTGATTAGTTATGGAAATTAAAGACCACGTTTCAATACAAAGTGACTGAAACACCAGAAAATATTGCTGAAAAGTCATTTACATCGGCCTGACAGAAAGGGAGGGGGCTTAATAGAGAGGGTGGGCTTATTACAAAATCTGACGTCCAAAGGGGGGGCTTAATAGAGAGGGGGCTAAATAGAGCTTTTACGGTATTACGGACAGTTTTGTTTGTCCCGACGACACATATTTTCTCTTATATCAGCCCGCTTAATGCGGACACCCGGATTTAATACGGAACACTTTTTTCATGTCCCTTTGGTGTCCGCATTAACCGCAGGTTTCACTGTACATGTAACTTTTGTGTTTTGTTTTTTCGAACTTCTCAGCTTGTTTGCACAACTGTAACTACATGTTTTTTTATTTATATTATTTTATATAATTTATTTCTGTAGCTGAATCTTTAGGCTGAAGTTTCCTATAACAACTTGCTGTTAGTTGTGACACTTCAAGTACTGCTATTATATTCATTATCAGTTGAGGGAACGAGTACCAGTAGTTGATGGTGAATTTCCCAAGAATTGACTAAGCTTGTGGGTTTCCGTCCCAAACTTGACATAATTTTTCCGCTAATTGCCACGGCCATGATCTTCGGGCGTTGGTGGACAACTTTCCGGGAGCCACCGGGCTATTTATCCTAAGATTGCTTGCTGTTTGCCGATTAGTTTTGATTTGGGATAAAATAAAAAAATTCAAGAAAACTTTTACGGAGTTAACTTTCCACCCAAAAGATATTTTGGCGCCAAAAAAAAAAAAAATATTGGGCTGAGCCCTTTGGGTTTCCTCCTGCCGGGGGGACTGTCCCCCCATTACCCACTTTTCCACGGAAAAACCATGACCTTTAGTTACAAAAAAATACGTTTATCTGGCAAAATGGTTTTAACTATTTAGATAATTAATTTATTTAAAATTAACCAACGGTACTTTACTATAAGTTTTTAATTTTTTTATATGAAAAAAAAAAATTAGACCTTTTCTTCCAAAATAATTGCGCTCGCCTGCCCAAAATTCATATTAGAAAAAACTGGAAGCAGAAAAAACATCAATTACCCGCCACCAATTACCAAACAAAGCAAAAAGCGGTTGGTCTGTATCAGGGGTTTTATCAAAAAAGTTTTTTGTTCGATTTAGGTGTTTAGGGTTTTTTTTTCCTACCCTTGAGGTCCAAACGGGAGGAAAAAACGCGAAGATTAAAAAAAACCTGGGGGGAAAAAAAAATATTAAGGATAACTGGAGGAACCATTTTTGTATTGACTGGGTGTTATGGGCCGACTAATAGGGGGGCGTTATACCCCGTCCCCTAACAAAAAAACGGTTCCCCCTCCCTTCAAAGAATTCATTTTTTTCCAGGTTTTTACACAACTTTACGTTCTCTTTTTTTCTTGGAACTTTCAGGCTTAGCGAAAACCTAAAAAACCGCCTAAACGAAACCTGTTAACCCCCCTAAATTAGCCAAACTAAAAGAGGTGGGGTTTCCTTTTTCCAGGTGGCTGCACCGTAAATTTGAATTTTTTTTCCCACTCAGACTTAAATGTTTTTTTAAATCATATTGAAAATTTTGCGGCGGCCATTTTTTTGGGGCGGTGAGAAAGTTCATACATTTAGGCCTTTTGGCGTGTCCCCTAAAGAAATTAAATTGGTGGTTAAATTTTTGCACTTTGTTGTAATAGAATAATTGAAACCCGCGCCCCCCATGGTTATTAAGTATTAAAATGTTACTCGTACATAGTTACAACTGTATTACACAGGATTAACTTATGATTACAAATGGGGTTTTGTACGCATGTGGAAAACAGTCCATGACCATATCCTCTGTATAAAACGTTTTTTCGCAAAAATGTTTTTTTCAGACAAAACTTATAAGTTAGTTTGATGTAAATACATTGGAACCTCCTGTAAGAAGACACCCTTGCATGAATTGGGACCTGAAAAAGTGTCCGCTTAAGAGAGGTGCCTGCTTATGGGAGGTTAAAAATGTAGTGTTTGTATGTAGCTGGTTACATGACCAAGTGTCCGCCTATGAGAGGTGTTCGCCTACGGAGGTTTCCATTAGTGAGGTTCAACTGTATGCATAAGGAGCTATTAGGATGTTATAATCCATCAAAAAATTTTCTCACGCGCGATTGGTCTAAACACGTCACGTGACGCAGCCAAAACTGGGGAATATCCGGGTGATATTCCCCAAGTGATATTCCCCAGTTTTGAAAATTTGCGTTTCACGTTCGCATGTTCAGTTTTCGTCTCAATAAATTGCTAAATTAAATAGGACTGATTGTTTTTGAACAGACTAGAAATATTTTTGAACTCCAACAGAATTATTTTGATGTTTAAGACGATTTCCGCTGGACGTTCGAGCAAAAAGTGCCAAAAATTAAGTTACCAAAAAAATACTCATAGCACGGTAACATTTTGAATACAGTTAAGAAGAAATTATCGATAAATTAGCTCCCAAGCTGACCCCGCGAGAGAAGTCATTACATATTTTAATTAAAAAGACGCTTCATGTCAGTTCAAAACAAAATGGCGTGCGTTGTTATCATTTTTTACGAAGTTTGACATTAACTTTCTCGAGAATGCTTGAGAATTTAATTGCGGGGTCACTTGGAGAAGTGAATTAAAGTGATATGTTTCAATAGTATTCAAAATGTTACCGTGCTATGAGTAGTTTTTTAGTAATTAATTTTTGCACTTATTGCTCGAACGTTAGGCGGAATCCGTCTTAACAGCTTGCCGACCGAGATCTTCCACGGCAAACAGAGCGGCCTTGTGAAAAAATATTTGAAGGATAATACTACAATAGCCTCCATTTGGCTTCAAAATATGCTCGAATATTTGTCCTTGGACATTATCTGTTCCTCGAAGCTCACAGTTTTAAAACTGTTTCGCTTCTCGGAACAGATAATGTCCGCGGACAAATATCCGAGCATATTTCCTCGCCAAATGGAGGCTATTGTTTATATGTTTAAGGGTTTTAAACTGTACTGTCAATAGCATCTCACTTGATATATTTGTAGTATTCAAAATGTTATCTCAAGTAGAATGAGAAATACTTTACTTCCCAAAGTAAAATGACATTCACACTAAGTGGCAGAATAACTTTATTTTATTAAACAAAACTATTTTTTTTTTTAAATGATTGTGATGTCTGTTACTTTATGCCTAGCTATGTGCTTACAAGACTCCGCCCTAGTTTTTTAAGTAAGTAGGCCCTCAGGCATTTGACTTAAAATGTGTTCCTAAACTCCCTGACAATCAAATATAAAGCAGCTAGCAGACAAATGCTAGTGTGGGTCGTATAAATATTGTGAAAGGGAATGTGTATAAAAGAAGAGCACTTTTAGCCAACTCGAGAGAACAAATATACCATTTTGTAGTATAAGAAAAATGACAAGCAACTCAAAAATATATTTTTGTTATAATGGTAAACCTGATGAATTATTAGTGAGTTTGAGTAGATCACATAAAATCCTGTCTTTGTCTTGTTTGCCAGAAGACCTAACTACAGTACAGGTTTGAAATGCTAAACTATGCCTATGATTTTGCTATGCAGCTTTCTATTTTGCTTCAGTCTTTATCACAGCAACACTAATCACACATTCCGTCAGTTGTTCATCAGTCGGTATGACATGCGCAAAGCTTGGGCAACACTGGAATAAAAAGAGAGAAATGTCAGCATTGTATACATCGTAACTTATTATTACCAAGCACAAGGGCTGAAGTGGTAGAATATCAGCCCAAGGTCTTGACAGTACGGATTAAGCGCAGCAAGGCTCATACAGAAAAAGACCGAGAGCCGATATTCTCCTAGCCTGTGAGAGCAGCTTGGGCTCTTGTTTTCACCCGCCGAGGAAACTCAGCCGGAAATAAGTCTGCGTTCGCAGGCTAATATTCTCCCAGTATGGTCCTGAGCAAGCTTGGTTAATAAGAGATTTATTACATAACCATAACAATGTAAGAAACTTTACCGGGTCCAATACTTAAAAAATACCAGACTGGCAATAAAGCTTTCTGATTGGCTGATTTTAGTTATTGGCCCTCTCAACTGTCTTAGTCGTGTAATAAATAAACTCGCAACTTGACCTCTTCGAGTCTGTGGCCAACAGCAACAGGAAATACAATATTTTAATATTTCTAAGTGCCAATATTACCTTAGGCCAGCGACAAGCCCAGCTGGCATAAACTTTCCTGTTTTCATGAACCTAGTTCCCATCACACCAGACAACAACAATGATGTCGCTGCAATTATATAATAAAAGACACATCAGCTTCACAGAAATATTAACTTTGAGATGTAAAATATTTTGTGTTCCTAATGTGCGACTGCCTTGATAAAAGTCTGCACAAACTATGTGCACTGCACTACAGTGCTTCACACCAGTTTCTACAACATGATAATGATAATGAAGCACTTTAAAATTTGTACCTTGGGTGAGATTGGATGTCAGCAGGAAGACACAAGCAACTAGAAGTATTGTTACTCCCCACTGGGTGGATTCATAAGTGGAGAGAAGTGCTACGAGTGTAAAGTTTCTTGCCCCAAAAGCACAACACAAGGATCCAGGAAGGCTCAAACCCAGACCTTAGTGTATTAGACATGACTCTCATGGATGAAGGGAAATAAAAGACAACAATAAATAAGAAAATTGTAGCCAAGTTTCCTGGTCTTTTCACTGGGCTTGTTTAGCAAGGAGCCTGAACCTACTTGCCAACATTTGCCTCAAACCCCGGGTGGGGGGTACTCCCATATAAAAGTGACGGGGGTGATCATTGGAAATTTTGGAAAGAATCCCTAAAAGGTACCAAAATCTTGTTTGGTGGGTGTGGCTCAAATTTATTTTCACCCCTAAGAGGTACCTATTCTATGACAAAACTAGTTCCTGTCATATTTCCCCCCGCAAAATCCCCTAAAAGGTACCAGAATAACTCTAACGGTAGACATTTTAGATTTTGACACCCTAAGCGGTACCAAACCACATATTTTAACCCCTAAAAGGTATGACGATCACCCCCGTCATTTTTATATGGAAGTCTCCCCCCCCCCCGGAATGAAACATGTGAACAGCTAGGGACTAAGCTGGGATTAACCTAAGAAGTAGCAAGTTACTTGACTTACCCAACATAACCCAAACATTCCTTGGGTTTGAGGACGTCTGGTAAGCACCTAATGCAGAAATGCCACCAAATGCCAGTCCAGCAGCCAGGGATGGTACACTACCTGTAAGTCAATCAATCAATGATTAGTCACTTGATTGACTGACTGTTAAATCAATGGACCAACCATATAAGCAAGCATAAAAGAAGCACACACAAACAACCCATCCATCCACCCAGTGAGAAGGGATGAGGGGGGAGGGGGGGGGGGGGGGGGGGTCTGTACTTGCCACTTCCTGAACATTTTATTCCCTTCCTTTCTGGCTCCCGCCTTTCTGTGCTTTTTCTATTGCGAATATTAATTATGCAAATTATGTTGCAAATGTTTTTTATTTCTACCCCTTCCCTTCCTCTCTTTTCCAACCTCCTGAAGACTTCCCACCCTTTCCGGCAAAATAGGAAATAAGCACCCACCCCCTTTACTCCCATGTTCCCGCCCTCTTGTTCCCCCCTTGTTCCCGGGGGGGGGGGGGGGGACTCCCATATGAAAGTGACGGGATGTTTGTCCTCTCGTTTCCAGATTGGTCTCCTTTAGGGGTTTAATTCATCCCGTCACTTTCATATGGGAGTCCCCCCGGGCTTGTTCCCCCAACCACCCTAAAGACCCTAAAGGGGGGGGGGGGGGATACAAACTGAAGTGGTGAGATACTAGGTAAGATATATTTGTATATTTAAACCATGGTGAATATCCTTTGTACAAAATAGCGTAAGAACTTCCTTATTCCCACAGCTGTGTCAATTTAACAACAACTCGCCATGGGTACGTGTGCTAGGCTGATCGCCCAATATATTAAAAGTGGTACATAATTTAGCTGCATGTGTACAGGCCATCAGTGGCTTTCTGGACCATCTTTTTTGAAACTTTGTTTACTTTAGGTCTACAATAACAACTTAACTAGCACCAACCAGCTTTTACGTATCCAATAACGCCACCAAGGGCAACGATTACAGAAAAGCCATACGACAGGTAATCAGGAGACGCCATTTTGTTATCTGAAGACTGCATGGTTACCGTGAGCAAGCTGGGGACGAGCTTCGCTGACGCGTAGCGCAAACAATAATTTCGGGTATTTTTCACCAAAATTAACATTAAAATATAGGATTTCATAATTGAAATTAATTTCTGATAGGTTTAATTGAATTCTCTTTAAAAATAGCTTTGAATAAAAATAAATACAAGGAAATAAATGTCATGATTTCCCGCGAAAATTTTCAGTTTCTCTGGAGTTGCGAGCCCGCCATAAATTAACTTTGCCAGCGGCTAACTTCATAAGTACAAGGAGGGAAGTAAATTTGGAGGATGGAAGGACGAGAATTTTTGTCTCAGACTTCGGTATTTTGGAGTATTTTTAGATGACTAAATGGCTAGATCTACCCTGAGTGCCGACCTTGAGTTCCACATCCTTCATAACTATCCTTGGTCAAAGCTTCCGTCGAATATCAAACAGGTATTAACTTGTATGATTTCCGTACCTCTCACATCAGTCAATGGCTGTAATAACCTATTACTTTAGCTTTATTCTTCTGCTTAATTTTATCTCTGTTGTAAATATTAAGGCTTTAATAACGACGCCCGTATACTTATGTAACGTTTTATTTCCTTAGTCGTTGTTTAACAGCCAGAAGGAGTGGGAAAAATGCGTTTTCGATTACAGTGTGCGGAATCAACTGAGGTATCGTGGGAATATAGGTGAGTGTATCAACTGATACCTTGCATTTTTTTTTTTATAATTTTCCTTCTGTGTTGTGAAAACGAAAGACAAGTCATAATAATCTTTAGCACAAAAAAATATGTCTTGAGGAAATATGATACTCGATTCAAATGCTATTAGCTCAGCACGTGAGAAAAGGAGTCATCTTTCATGCTAATGTAAGCTATAAATTGTTAATTATTTATCGTATACCATTGTTAACATAAAAGTTGTGAATGATCAGGTTAATTTAAGCTAACAGGTGACAGCATCAAGGTGTTCAAAGGTTAAATAAATTTAGATACCTAGGATCGAGGGCCACTAGTTTATCAGTGTTTAACTGTTATGTGTTTACCCTCGTAAAATAAAGTTGCTTACTTACTTACTTACTTACTTACTTAAATAATATTTCAGGGCTTTATAAACAAAACAAAAGATCAAGTCTTGCTTAGTACAGTGCCACCATTTTATTTTTTTCTTATCCTTTCTCCAAAGACAAGCATACTGGTATATGATTGGTAGAGTGGTGTACACCTTTAAAGGGCATGTAAACCCAAAAATGATATTTTTTCTGGTCATGTAGCTGTTTAGTACGTTCATCAAGTAGTCCAGATCTGTAATTATTTTTCTCTCCGAGCGCGTTTTCACGTGGAAAAAGCTGCCCCAAATTCGAAAAAGCCGCCATCTTGAATTGCGCCATCTTGTCCGTGACGTCACGGGTGGACCCTTCTTTGACCGGAAGCGAAAGGTCTCCCTTTATAGCCTTATGAAATGCGCACATGTTTACTTGCTTTCAGGCGAAATTCATTCATTTTTAGATGTTGTGTGGTCAGTTTTGTAGTAACTAATCCAACAAAATGGGACATGTTATGTAAAAATTTCCTAAAGCTCCAAATTTGAGGCAACAATAGTTAACTTCGTCCAACCAAGTTAAAATAACCGATTTCGCTGAACTTTCCGAGCACTCGGTAATCTTCAGAATCTTTCAGTCATTTTTTCTCCTCACTCAGTGACCGCTACGAGAAATTTCACATATCAGAAATGGTTCTTAAGAGCACAAGCAATTACTTGGTGGTGCTGTACCGACAGTGCAGTCGCCAGAGGAACGAAATCGTCAAACGTGCATATTATAATAGCAACCTATGTAGAGCGTAGAACCGGAAGTGTCTGATAGTTCTGCTGATAAAAGGCCAAGTTGGAGATCAATAGAGTAGGTAAATATTCAGTTTATCTAGAAAGCGGAGTAATGTAACGTATAACTTAATCCCGTTGAGGAACATGTTTAATTTATTTTCAATTACATGTACTGACAGAACACGAGAAAGCCTATTATAGTTATCTCATATCCTCCCGATTTTGAGCCCACAAGAGAAACTACCGCATCCGAAGAAACGGTCAATACTAAAGGGTATCCTGCAACGTAGCTGCTGCAATTCAATGTTATCTTGGTAGTATGACAGTGACAACAAATCACCTACTCATGAACAGTAAGATTATTTGCGCCTTGCGGCTAGGCAGCTGTACTGCTGTCGGTACACGTAATATACGCTGTCTCAAGCACCCACACATCAGGCAGTTTGATCGAAATCCTGGATGCCGAGTGATGCAGCTAAGCTCTGGCCTTTCAACTTCTACTTTTTGCTATACTTGGCCGATGAAATAAATCACAAAATGAAACAATACCAGGCAGTGTTTCCGACGCGATTTGTCTCACTTTCACTCTGTATAGCTCGCTGCCTTCTGTGACACGTTTTGCACAACACTGCGTGCCTCAAATCGATACAGACGAGGCCCAACGTTCCAAAATGTTGCCTCCATCACTATCATATCAATTTAACCCGTTAGAATAGCTTTCCTCCGATAAAACTTCCTACAAACTGAACTGCTCCTCCTAGCCGCCATATTATTCCTTACAGAATCTTCTGTTGCGCAATGTTTGTGTTCCCCCGCTTACGTCACGAGGACTCGCTATTGTCTTCACCGGAAGAGAGGTTTTGGTCAAAAATGTCGTTTTTGACCCTTAAAAACTTCGAATTGGGTAAAATAAACGCTGAAATCGTATTTACTGACCCTTTTTACGTCTAGTAAGAAAAACTTGTATTTTGGGGTTTACATGCCCTTTAAATGGATATTATCAATGTAAATCAACACCAGAATTTCAGAACACCCTGACTTTGGAAAGTGAAATAATAATAGTCTGTTAACATAAGGGGTGGCGAATGGTAAAATCCGAGACTACAGAGATGCCGAGACCCTGGTTTAAAAGTCCGAGCCCGAGATGCAGTGATCCAAAACCTCGAGAAAATAGAGTATAAAAGAAGCTGCATTTGCGAGATTCAAAATTCGAGACTCCGAGACCGTACTATTTTTGGCGAGCCCGAGATTCTGAGACGCTTTTTTAAGCGTGCCAAGATTCTGAGACTCGACTCAAGTTTGCCAAGATTCGTTATTTTTGATAGACCATTCACCACTCCTAACATAATACATACCGCATAAATTTATATCCTGAAATGTTGCTTACATTTGACTTTAACAAAATTTCAAGCCAGAAAAATTTGTACCACACCACATAGTAGGGTGAGAGAGAGTGGGGGAGGTGGGGGGTTGGAAAGAAAACTTTGTACTGATGCCGGTTCAAAATGTCATTTGCAGATTTTCCGTCTCTTTCTATCGACGGAGTCCAAAAACAAACAAACAAAGAAATAAAAGAAATAAAATGTCTTGAAGAGAATAAACAAATCATTGAACTGTCTTTGGCATCCTTCTGGTCATATGATAAATCCTTTATTGACAAAGCTTGTTCGGTCAAGATGGTGGGATATCATAGGGAGGCGGCGTGGCCGAGTGGTTTAGGGCGCTGGATTTGAAATCTGGAGGTCCCTGGTTCAAATCCTCCATCCTGCCACTAGCTTGATTTGCTCTCAGTAGTCCCGAGTTCAACTCCTTGGCCCCGCTTTGTAAATAGCCAACTGGACAGCCTCCCACCAGTTGGGATTCTTAATACGTTTATATTCTATTTACAATATTTGTTTGTTCATTGACAGTGTCCACAACTAATTATTATTAGTACAGCAGTGCTAAATCCTCTGACACTTAAATAAAGTTATTTATTTATTTATTTATTTTATTGGCCTTCTTTTTTTTTCATGTTTATGGATCTCGACTTCATCTCAGTCCATAAACACACACAAAAAAACAAGGCTAATATCCCGCCAACTTGACCTCACACTTGGCCAATAATCCATATAAAACAAGCACAGTTGTCATTTCTGATGATAATTATTATGATCTTTAAAAAAAAAAAAAATCTTTTTCACAGTGCGACAAGTCAGAAGAGATGAGAGGAAATACTATGAAGATTTACTGCAGTACAGTAAAAAACACCTTATGGTGAGTATGATATTACTAACTAAGCCTTATTTAATAATAAAAGGAAGGAGAAAAAGTTGACATTAATTATTTATGTTGTGTGATGTTTATGCGACACATGACAATATTGGCTGCAGTGATATCAGCCATGAGGGTTCACCATCCTACTCAGTCTCAAGGTGATGGTTGGTTCTCTGTGTGGATGATCCTCACCAGGAACTACATGATGATTAGTGGGTTTGAGCCCTGGCCTGGATCATTGTGTTGTGCCCTGCCTCTCTCACAGTACCTCTCTCCTCCCAGGAGTATAAATAGGTACCAGCAAACTGTTAGGACAACCTGACAACTTGCTGATGGTCAGTGATGGACTATCATCCCATCCAAGGGGAGTACCAGTGCTCCTAGTCGCTTCTAGCCTGCGAGAGCACACGTAATTTCTGGCTCGAGTTTCCCCACCTCCCATTGTCTCGTACAAAAGAGGTAAATCACTGAAACACATACTCGTGAGAGCCAAACTCTAAAGGCTAAGACACTACATTTGCGAACAGCGGGAGTCATGTAGGCCTGTCAGAACTTTATAACTCGAACCGGAAATTACGTCTGCTCTTGCAGGCTAAGTCGCTTCATGAGCACGATAAGCTATGGCGATGTGGGCCACTTTGGCCTGAGCACAGACTTTATCCTTTGTAACCTTTTGTTGTTGTTTATTCCTTAGCTTTTCCCGTACCACCTGTCGGATGTGATAGTTAAAGGCTTGAGAATCACTCCGTTTTTCATTACTACTGTAGCATCATGGAGAGCATCATGTCAAATGAAAGGAGTTATGACTCATTGCCGAACTTCACTGCAGCTGATTGTGAGTAATAAGACATGGAAAAAATGCATGGTCTGTTGCTTAAACATTATAATGTTTAAGTTCTTAAGCTCTTAGCTTTCTCTTTATTTCTTCAGTTTACTCCTTACCCACAGATTCATAAATGAATTTAGACTACATGTACTTGCAGTCCCCCTTTTCTCTTAAGATCCGATGAGAATTTATCCCTGCAAATGTGAGCGCAAAAAGCAATATGGACTAGATTGGGATGGGACAAGAACAATTTTTCTTCTTGCGCCTGACTCACCTTGTCTTGCCCCAATCCCTTCTCATACCAAACTTGATTTTCGTGATTTGAGAGAGAAACAGACTGCATCTAATGAATCAAGCAATAAAGTGCCTCATGCGATGGACACTGTTGTATTTTAATATTGTGCGATTTCAGAAAATAACCATACCCACTGACCCCAAGCAAGGAAATCATTGGAAATTCCGAGAGGGAGGGGTTCTCAAAAGCCAAAATTTTAAAACCCCTCTGTGGAGGGTATGGATATTTTCTGGAACCACACATTTTGACTTAATTGAAGCTGCGTATAAATGCAGTGACTTAAGAAATCCATTATTCAATGGTTTGATAGGTTATATGCATTGTGCATTTTACTCATTCCTCTGTAAGTTCTATGTAACTCATAGAATATCCATGTTGTATATACATGTAATCTGGTAAACTATTGAATGAATTATACAATAATTTTGATCTTGTCATTTGTCAATCACTGAGGCCCAGTTCAGACGCCGTACTTCACATGAGCCGAATCGAATTCGATGAATTAAGTTCATGTGAGGTACGGCGTCTGAATCAATTCGGAACGGCTGAATCAATTCGGATCGGCTCAGCCGTTCTTCCCGCCTGGCTCAGCCGGGAATAACAGCTGTGGACCAAATGCATTAATTATTATAATGTATTTTTCAATATAACAGCAATTTTCCCCTATTAATTTAAGTTTGGCTGAATTATGCTTGGCATCTGAATCAATTCAGTCGATCTAAATTAATTTGGGTCGGGCCTAAATTCGAATTCGATTCGGCTCATGTGAAGTACGGCGTCTGAACTGGGCCTGACCTTCTTCCCAGTAGATACATTTAATTATTGGGTCACTTACCGTGCTGAATAACTAAAAGTCTATTTCTTTCTTCGAGTTCTAAATGTGTTTACTTTTTTTGTGCAGGTTTACGACTGTTGGCAATTGGTAGAAATCAGTACATCGAGTTTGATGAATCAGTGTCGATCATCCAAGGTAAGCCCTTCCCCCCTCCCCCTTGGAGGTAATCCCATATAAGAGTGACGGGGTGATCGTTGGCAATTTTGTAAAGAAAACCCTAAAAGGTGTGGGTGTGGCTCAAATAAGAGGTACCAATTCTAAAACAAAACTGATTCCTGTCATTTTTCTGGCTTCAGTATCCTAAAAGGTAGCGGCCGGGATAACTCTAACGGTGATAACTCTAGCGGTACCAAACCATGAATTTTACCCCCTAAAAGGCACAACAATCACCCCTGTCACTTTTATATGGGAGTTCCCCCTTGCGGGGTAAGCCATCAAATATTAAAAATAATAAATAATATTAATACCTTATTTTATATTCTCACTAATTTTTGCACCTAAATTTCAGAACTGACTTTAAAGAAATCCATAAGGCAACTTAATATTTTGTGCTTGGGACTTACAGAGTCAAGATATTCTTTCATTTGCTGAATCATCATTTGATGATTTCTCATTTCAGAAATTTTTCCGAAAGAAGCCTGTACGAGATCTACTGCCCACCAAACCTCCTTTGTTGAAGGTTCTTGAACCTTGGTGGATTGTGCAGATTGGCTACGTGACAGAAGACGATATCAGGGTAAGGAGTGGGGTAAGATGAAATGGGTGCAAGAGAATTGTTGTCAGTGGTAACCTTACAAAATGCCAGGAGTAACCTGCAATGTTTAACAACACTCCTACTCACTTCATGCTATTAACATCCTTGGATTAATCGGTTATGGGATGAAGTAAACCAGGCAAAAATTGGCATGACCGATTATTCTTGTAAATGTTCTTCATGCAGATTTTCGCCCAGTTTACTTTCAATGTCTCATCACGACTAACTGCTTCTGGGTCTTTGAGGATGTGCTATTAATAGAATTAACTAGTAGACTTAAAGGGACACTGTCCGGCGTATTTGATCAAAACTGCTATAAATGCATGAAATGGTCCCTAAATCTATGAAATAAGAACTTAATAAATTCTAACTAAATGATAAAAAGCAATTCTTCATGAAATTCCATACTGCAACAAAATTTTTTGCAAAAATTTCAAAGATCTCTTAGTCAAATTTGAAACTTTGAAAAACTGACATCCTGACATTTTTTCAAAAATTCATATTGCAATCCATTTCCATCCTCGCTGTCGTTTGTCATCCTCACTTGCTAATGGGTTCCTGTCATTTGTCGAGTGTTATTCTACAGAATTAAACCATTATTGATCAACTTCCTATGATCTAGATATGTTTCTGAGCTTCCCCAAATCATGCTAAAACCAGGACAGTGTCCCTTTAACTGCACTGTCGAGTGGCTGATAAACAATAGGCTCCTCTGATCTCTAGGAATGGAATGGATAACCGTTAACCTTTATTAAATTATTTTAACTACATGTATGTCTAGCCTTGTTTCTATATTCTTCAATCTTTTCAAATAAGAGATACTAACGCAAGTACACAAACTAATTATGACCAGGTTGTTCAAAAGGCGGATTATGTTATTCACCAATTAAATCATTACCAAGTGGATAAGTCAGTGTTAAAATGAAACAAATTACGCTATCCACTGGGTAGTTATTTATTTTGGTGGGTAGCGCTTTTAATAAATAATGAAAGACAGTGTTAATACTGTGTTGAAAATTGATTTAGATGTGTTCAAATGCTGAGCATCAAGCTATTGATTCTGTTATCGACAAAGGCCCTGTGACAGCTGGAATAATGGATCTCAAAGTTGTGCAAGGTAAAGAAATTAGAACAATTTTCATTAACTTTGCATATCACATTAATAATTAATTAAATTATTTTTATAATCCACCTATTATTTTTTCTCATGGCCGATTGGTCTAAATGTGTAATGCACTGTATAGTAGAACCCCGCCTTACGGCCACCTCGTTATTATGGCCAGTTTTCTTTGGCCGTCCTTATTAACGGGTTTTCACTGTAATTCATTTGGGAATTCATTGGGTTTGTTATTTTGTTGCAGGTTTATACACAAAGGGTCTTGTTTTCATAGATGTCCCAATTGCTGATGACGACTATATAGTGGGTAAGAAAGAGAATGTAGTTGGAAATGCGAGCACTCTGACATTGTGATGTCAGTATGTTGTCATTACATCATCATGGTGTACTACTAGATCAGTATAAAACACTGCCGTAAACCACTGGCTTGGTCAATTCACAGATTGAAACACTGTACTTGAAGTTTAAGGTAGTCATCCTCCTGATTAAAAGGATTGTTAGAATTTGTGTGGTGTCCTGTAGAAGAACACATCCAAAGGAACAGTCATGACAATAATTTATTTCCTAGAAATAAGTAAATGCATAAACACAGCTAACTCAGAATATCAAAATTCTTCTGACCAATAATTACCATGACTGAACTTTTATTGTTCTCTTTGCCTTGCAGTTCCACCTTTAGAGAATTTTGTAATGAACAGAGTTTTGGGTGATTATTTTGAAGTTCTGATGTACAAGATATTTGTTTCAATAGACGAGCACACTAACATAGCAGAGGTAAGTTAGTTTGTCATAATAGTTATTTGTTATGCATTTGCAATTGGAGTCTGGAGGCTGAGCATGCAAGATTTGTAGTAATGTTGGGCAATGAGCTCAGATGGGATCAACTGTCAAATCTAATCCTTCCACGGCAATCCTTCCAATCCAATCCAGTAATTCCAATCAATCTGTCCATCCTTCAATCCTTCTATCCATTCATCTTGTCATCCATCCATCCATCCATCCATCCATCCATCCATCCATCCCATCCATCCATCCATCCATCCATCCATCCATCCATCCATCCATCCATCCATCCATCCATCCATCCATCCATCCATCCATCCATCCATCCATCCATCCATCCTTCATCCATCCATCCATCCATCCATCCATCCATCCATCCATCCATCCATCCATCCATCCATCCATCCATCCATCCATCCATCCATCCATCCATCCATCCATCCTTCAATCCTTCTATCCATTCATCCTGTCATCCATCCATCCATCTTCTATCCATCCATCCATCCTCCCTTCCATCCATCCATCCCCATCCATCCATCCATCCATCCATCCATCCATCCATCCATCCCATCCATCCATCCCATCCATCCATCCATCCATCCATGCTTCAATCCTTCCATCCATTCATCCTGTCCATCCATTCTTCTCCCTCCCTCCCTCCCTCCCTCCCCCCCTCCCTCCCTCCCTCCCTCCCTCCCATCAGTCTTTACCCATCCATCTTTTCTTCCTTTCAGAAAAGAGTCAAAGCAAAACTAAATAACATTATATAACTAATAATAGTAATGACCAGTCCAAGAGGCCTGGGAGCAAATGTCTGGTAATCGTTGTTCCCGACTCACTCCACAGTGGTTAGAGCACCTGTCTTGAGACTGGGGTGTCGTGGGTTTGATTCCCGCTCAGGCCACCTGATTTTTCCTGCATTTGTTTTGTTTCTCCTGAAAGGCTTATCAGAGTTACAGCAAGGAGCCCAAAAATGTGACCCCTTTTAATTAATTCACATTCTTTCATGCACATATACTATGCAATCAAAGCCAAGGATAGCTATTCTTCAGCTTCTGATTGGATAATCTGCATGCACGAAAGAATGTGAAAGTGGTCACACTTTTGGGTTCCTTTTTGTAACCTCTGAAGATGAAGATTAATACAATTTTTTCTTTAACTTTAATGAATTGTATTTTTAATATACCATATTTTTGTATTTGTTTCGCTTTGCAGCTAGCAAATGTTTTACAGATTGATTTACAATTAGTTAAGGTAAGATTTGTCATTGAAATTTAAAAGATTTCCCTCTTCATACATGTACATGTACATAAATTATGTATGTGCGATTCCCTGTGATCGTTTTGTTTTGCACTTATCACAATGTAGAAATCACAAAAAGTTGTTCATGCCAAGAAGAATGGCGGATTTTCAACTGAGTTGTCGGTGTGCAACATTTTGATGCTTGACTTTGTTGTTGCAGAATGCTGTGTCTCTTTATATTCGACTGGGATTTGCACACAAGAAGGGTGAGGAAATGGATGAGGCTAAGTTACACCACTCCTGGACAGAGAAAGTCAACAGCTTGGCACTCAAAAGGTACCGGTAATTAATTTCAAATATAGTACACGTATTTTTAGGGTCATCTTGTCATTATCATCATCAGCCTTCTCATCATCATCATTAGTAGCACCAACACCACCATTGCAGTGAAATTGACCAAAGTTGTGGGGTATTCCGCTAAGTCGTCGTCGTCATCATCATCATCATAAGTCATTTTTACTTTACTAGACTGCAGGTACACAACTGTAGTCCCTCATTCGCTCATTGAGCAATGTGAGCGAAACCAGAGAAAGTGTAAGCTGACGGAGTAAGCAACCTGCAGGAGGAAAAGGCTATAGAAAACAGGCCTTTTTGTTTGCAGACTGCAATGCTTGTTCAGGTCTTGCTTGACAATCTAAGAGGGACTTCCTGCAGTCCTTTATAATTTGTAATTAATTACTGGAAAGCCTTTCAATGGAGTGATTAATTTTTAAAGTATAATATAATAATCATTAGTAAAAATCTACTAGTATACTAATGCAAACGAGGACAATCTGATTGGCTGAGCTACTCGTATACTATCAGCCATTAGTGTGCAGTGGCTGGAGGTCGTCTGCAAAATTGTGGATTCTTCTTGTTTCTCTGAAGTTTTGGAGGAGGATTTGGAGTTAATACTAAACAATAATGTTATGATTTTTACTAAAACAATCAGATTATTCGCTCTCAATTTCTATGATGTGATAGTTGAGAAATCTCGAGCTCATAATCTAATTGTTAAATTGTTATTATGATACTTTGCCTATTTTGATTTTGTTGCTTTGTTATACATCAGATATGGAAGCAGAGAAAATCTGTTGACCCTCGACCTTAACAACCTCCCTGACAAGACAAATTCAATGGCTTCGTTGGACACTCCCTCAAACGATACTCAAGAAACAAATGGGGAGTTGCCCACTACAGGTATAAATAATGCATAACACCTTATGGTATGAATAAAACTTTTAGCAACTAGCTTAAGTTTCCAATACTGTTTGCTGATTTCACTACCAGCTGTAAATGGCGATTTCCTTTGTTCGTGAGTATGTACCTTATTACATGAAATTTTTCGTGACACTTTAATTTCATGAAAATTAAGTGACGTTATATATTAGCTATATATGTTAGCAATAAATGAAATAACGCTAATATTAAATCATCACGTATCAGTCGCGACTTTTGTCAAACTTTATAAGTGTATTTCATGATTTTGAAACTGCATTAAAGTAGTTCAAATGGTAGGTCGTGTTGATTTTATCGTTTTAATACGACATATACCGGTATACAGGCAAATGCTCGGATAAAATCGCGAGATTTTAGATGAAATCACGAAAGTCAAGTGACTAACTAAGATTTTAAAATTTTAGCAAAATCAGGAAATTAATGTCATGAAATATGGCCACTCCCAAATTCGCGAAATTAACATATCGCAATATATGATTTTCGTGACACGTTAATTTCGCGAATTTGGAGTCACCATATTTCACGATAAGGTAAGGTAATATTTTAGTTTGTTAACTTGTTCTTTTTTTTACAGCTGAAAGTTTTACAGGAGGAACATGTAAGAGAATTGCATTCCTGTTTGACTCAACACTGACAGCATTTCTTATGATGGGCAATCTGGTCACCGGTGAGTGAAGAGGCCTATGTACAGTTTAAAACATATTTTCTCTTTAAAGAGAACCGCTTAAAACTGGATTTTGGTAAATGTACGTTCAGGCATTTTTTCTTTTCAGTGAAGGGTACCTGGGTGGTGGGCTGTGTCAGGGTTGCCATGGATACCTCCTCGTGCTGGCAGATTCCTGTTTGATGCTTACCCCCCACCACCATTCGGTTTCTGGAGATGAGTTTAACTAGAAAGTAACATAATCATACTCTTCAATTTAGGGTTTAAAGAGCCATGCAGTCACAATGTTTGAAGTTGGAAAGCTTACAGATGAATCTTTGGACAGCTTTCTTGGGGAACTTGAAAAGGCAAGTATTGATTATAGCACCTTCCTACTTTCTTTGCTGATAGTAAAAATTATGTGGAATTAATTATTAATTAAGTTTAATGGGGAGTGGTACAGTATGCAAGGATCCGGTTACACAGTTGTAATGTTTATTTGCTTCACTCATAGCCTGTTCCAGGCGTTCGGATAGTAGGGGAGCGACACAAAAAGACGCGCAAAGCGCGGGAGAACGTGAAATTACTAGTCTGACGTGCCCTAGTCTGACGTAACTTTGAAACTACTAAATTCTGTCAATGGGGCTCAGAGTAACCTTATTTGTTATAAATTTAAGGTGGCTCTGAACCCCTAATGACAATATTTTTTGAAAAATTGTAAAAATGTCTGTCTGTCTAGATTAGACAAAAATGCGTCAAAAAGGTAAACTTTTACCGAGTCGTTATTAGTCCCAAATCGTCAAACCTGGGGTACGTCTCTTTTAGGATTGTCATTGCAAACAAATTGTGACATCATAGAAATCTCAATTTGTTTATTGGTGGTTTTCATCTGATGTCATCAAAATTCTAAAATCTAAATTGTTAATTCTACAAAGCTATTCTTTTCACATATTCTCAGATATACAAAATCACTATGCAAAGTTTGGTATCGATTCAGTGCTTCGTTTTGAAAATAAAGCATTTTGAAATTTGTGATGTCCCGGATGAACGTGTTTCTGAACTGTCACAAAAACGGATATTTTTATGTCATTTTTAAATTTTCAGACCTGATAAATATATTGAGAAGTGATATCTAAAGAGCTTTGAAGTGAAAGCTGATGATAATTGCTAGTAGAACTGCTCTACTTCTTGTGCAATTTATGGCCGCCATATTGTGTCCCTCTGCATACTAAGTACTGTAATTTTCTGAAAATTATTTTCGTAATAACTTGGTTACGAAAAAACGCTACAAAGCTATAATTCCACAACGTTTCGTTTTTCCTGCTCTATAAGTTTTAATTCTATGCAATTTCTATGCACATCTGTACTAAAAGTTACTGATAAGACAGGAAGGTCTAAAGTACTTATAAGTGCTATTCAACCGATATTCGACCTCGTCACCAGGGCCCTTTCCGATTTGAAACTGGCTCAAACAAACAGAATAAAATATTATAAAAAGTCGAAATGGTGACATGAAATCGGAAATGGTATTTAAGACGAATGCTGCTGCCTGAGAAAGCGACTGACTGCTGTGAAATAACGTTGACTGGGTATATTTCAATACTTCACCCATCGTATAAAAATATATTTAGAAATTCCAGCGCTTCCTGTTATTCAGAAGTCACGCTATATAGAACATCTCTAATAAAGCTCCGTGATTGGTCAATTATGCCTGCCTGCCCGGCCAGCGTAACGGAATCAACCATTGTCTTCTTACAACCTTTCAATCATTTTCCCAAACAATCTGTCAAGCTAAACTGATCACAATTCTCAGAAATCTTGCATGTCAAATATGTCTGTAAACTGCCCTCTATGATTGGTGAATATTTATAGCGGTCTTCCGATCACAAGATCTATTGTTGAAGGCGTTGTCAACTTCACAGACTTCAAACCCTGTTAGTTTTCCATCTGTAATCATGGATATAAAAACCTTGCTAAACAATCTTCATGAAGAAGTATCCTGTTCTGTGTGCATGAACACATTCACTGATCCAAAACAGCTGCCATGTTTACACAGTTTCTGTCTTCACTGCTTGAACGGGATTCAACGAACAAGTGGTCGCCATGATGTCATAACATGTCCTGAATGTCGAAGAGAGAGTAGAGTTCCTGGTGGAAATCTTAACGAGTTGCCGACCAACTTTCGCATCAACAGTTTGCTAGATGTGTTGGCCATTAAAGAGTGCAATACTACTGGAGCGAAATGTGGAAATTGCGACAAGAAAAGCTCTCAGAGTTTCTACTGCTTCCAGTGTTGTGCGTTCTGGTGTGACGAGTGTATCACTGGACATAACATGATGCAGAGCTAATAAAGAACACCGCGTGTTGGCGCTTAAAGACTTTCAAGATGAAGACATTGAGAACCTGTTAAAGCGACCAGCATTCTGTCCAAAGCCAGGTCACGAAAAGAAAGAATTGGAATTCTTTTGTAAGAACTGTGAAGAAACCATTTGCAGCTCTTGTGCTACAACCACTCACGACGGACACTTCAAGATACTTTTGAAAGAAGCGGCAAATGAACGAAAATTGGAAGTGCAGTCTGCGATTGAATCCCAGAAGCAAAAAGCGCAACAAATGAGAAACAAAATCTCTGAACTTGACGAAAACTGCGTTAAAATTCAAGCACAAGTCACGGATGTGAAAAGAAGCGCGCAGCAGTTTGCTGATAACATGATCGCTGTTATCGAAGCTAAGAAGCAGGAGCTCTTTAATGAAGTGGAACATCGAGGAAAAGAGTCCTCCAACGTCTGGGAATACAAAAGACCAAGATTGAGGATCAAGTACAAATGACCGAGACAGCAGTTGAAAAAAACTGAGACACTTTTAAAACGAAGCTCAAACGCTGAGATTGCACGTTTAGATAAGTCATTAAACACAATCTTTCAGGAAGGAGTCAATGATGAAGGAGAACAAGCCGAGTGTGACCTTGAAGGTCTTCGTCAATTCGTTTTCGTAGAAAACGAAACATTAATGGCGGAAGCAAATACTGAAGGAATTGGCTCGTTCAAAACATTCCTCAGCAAGACTAAAGCGCATCAATCAAGTGCCGAAGGAAAAGGAATCAGTGAAGCGATCGTTGGACTTGAAGCAAAGTTTGTTTTAACAACAAGAAATTCTAAAGGAGAACAATGTTACGAAAAGCGTGACTGCATAACAGTGGAAATCGGAAATTGTCAAGGCCATGACTGTGTGACGAAAGCGCGAGTCCAAGATAACAAAGATGGTAGCTACAAGATCAGCTATTTTCCTAAAGAAACCGGAAAATGCGAGGCATCAGTGAAGGTAAATGGAGAACATGTTCTTGGCAGTCCTTGTGCTGTTGAAGTCAAACCCAGACAGTTCAGACCCGTGTTATCTTTTGGACAAGAAGGTTCGTCTGTTGGAATGCTTAGCAAGCCCTGGGGAGTGGCAGTGAATGAACGCAATGAAATTGCAGTGACTGAGTATGGTAACGACAGGGTCCAGGTATTCAGTAGTGATGGGACTTACTTAAGATCTTTTGGTAGAAAGGGTGACAAACAGGGAGAATTTAACTTTCCTGCTGGGATAGCATTTGATAAGAACAGTAATATTATAGTGTCGGACAGTGAAAACCACCGAGTCCAAGTTTTTAGTGAGCAGGGTGAGTACCTGAGCCAGTTTGGTGGTCAAGGAAGTCTTGATCACCAGCTGAACAGTCCTGGTGGTTTATCTGTAGATAGTGACGGGAATATTATTATTGCTGACTCTGGTAACAAACTAATTAAGATATTTTCTCCTAGTGGTCGGTTTTTGCGTAAAATTGGTGAAGAGGGCACTTTCACCTTTCCCTTTCACTGTGTCCAATATGACAATTATCTTATAGTGTCAGACAGGGGTGAAAATTGTATCAAAGTTTTTGATAGGGAGGGACATTTTCTGTACAAATTTGGAAAGGAGGGGAAGGGAGATGGGGAGTTCAATACACCTCATTGCTTGTCAATTAACAAGGCAGGACACCTGATGGTCTGTGATACATTGAATCACAGAGTTCAGGTGTTTGAACTAAGTGGAAAGTTTATAACAAAGTTTGGAACAAAAGGCAGCGGGATAGGAGAGTTTAATTTCCCAGTCTCTACAGCAGTTCTTAGTGATGGCAGGATTGTTGTGACTGACTTACTTAACCATCGCATTCAGATATTTGAGTAGATATGATATCCACCAAGAGAGGATTATCTCAGAGAAGGATTCCCATGTCCCATGATATATGTTTTTGAAATCTAATAATAATTTCGCGCCATGCTGTGAAAGTTATTTTTATTTCCTTCTGATTGAGGCTCCGACATTTAATACGTTACATGCACCAACTGACCAATCAGGTAGCGCTCTTAAAATAGCTCAGCTATGGACTGAAAGTTAAAAAAAGACTATCATTGGAAGAGACCCATGTATAGGGGAATGCTTCTCTTAGATCATCCTCTCTTGTATCTACTCAGCTGTTACAAAATATGAGTCGATTTTCAGATTGATTCACATTTGCATCCAGCTAATTATCGTTGGAAAAGATAATGAATTTGTAACAAATGATTTAGCACCATATTTTCTAGAGATCAAGGTTACTTCCTAAGAAAGTCTGGGCGGGGAAGAATAAATGTAGTAAATGTTTTTGCATGTAACACATAAAAGTTACTGAGAACGTTTTGTAATTAGGAAAACTGAGATTAAAAAAAATTAAAATTTGAATGTTAACCTTTATAATCATAACTATTTCAATTCAAGTAGTTTTAGATTATTTGAAACAGAGGTATAGCTCAAAACAAATTGAGGAACTTTTAAGCTGTAGTGATTGTAATTACTATGTCACTAAAATATTTTAAATACTTTTCTATACATGTTCAATTTTCCTTAGCAGGGATTGTGTCATTGATTTTGCTGTAAATATAAACAGTGGTATCAGTCAATATTGTAATTCACAACATAGACTAATTGTCCGTATTATACAAGTTTGTAACGATTGAAATTGAATAGAATTTTGAATAAATTGTAACATTTTTTCTCCAAACTTTGCTTGATATTTGGTGCTTGTTAACAATAAATTAAGGGGGACTTTGTGGCGTGATTTAATCTGGATGTTTACACATCTGTCACCTAATAGACCTTTCTCCAATATGGCCGCCGCAAATTCAAAATGATTAAGTAAAAATAAACTGAGCGGAAAATCAATACCAGCACCTGAAAGACCACGTCCTGTTTGGTAATCGTACGAAGTTTCGTTAGGTTAGGTTCGACCTGAGTCGAGAAATTGGTATGGCGTATACATTATAAAAGTCAAAATGGTGACATGAAATCGAAAATGGTATTTAAGATGCGCCAGCCATTAAACAGAAGACTGCTTCTGCCTGAGAAAGCGACTGACTGCTGTGAAATAACGTTGACTGGGCATATTTCAATATTTCACCATTTCAGTCATTTATCCAAACACACTGATTTGATCAAAGAAGTGCCAGATAGCATCGTAAATATATTTGTAAGGTCATGGAATACTGATCACAATTCCTAGAAATGCCAGCGCTTCCTGTAATTATTTTAGAAGTCACGCTATATAGAACATCTCTAATAAAGCTCCGTGATTGGTCAATTATGCTTGCCTGCCCGGCCGGCGTAACGGAATCAGCCATTGTCTTCTTACAACCTTTCAATCATTTTGCAAAACAATCTGTCAAGCTAAACTGATCACAATTCTTAGAAATCTTGCATGTCAAATATGTCTGTAAACAGCCCTCTATGATTGGTGAATATTTATAGCGGTCTTCCGATCACAAGATCTATTGTTGAAGGCGTTGTCAACTTCACAGACTTCAAACCCTGTTAGTTTTCCATCTGTAATCATGGATATAAAAACCTTGCTAAACAATCTTCATGAAGAAGTATCCTGTTCTGTGTGCATGAACACATTCACTGATCCAAAACAGCTGCCATGTCTACACAGTTTCTGTCTTCACTGCCTTGAACGGGATTCAACGAACAAGTGGGCGCCATGATGTCATAACATGTCCTGAATGTCGAAGAGAGAGTAGAGTTCCTGGTGGAAATCTTAACGAGTTGCCGACCAACTTTCGCATCAACAGTTTGCTAGATGTGTTGGCCATTAAAGAGTGCAATACTACTGGAGCGAAATGTGGAAATTGCGACAAGAAAAGCTCCCAGAGTTTCTACTGCTTCCAGTGTTGTGCGTTCTGGTGTGACGACTGTATTACGGTGCATAACATGATCAGAGCTAATAAAGAACACCGTACGTTGGCGCTTAAAGACTTTCAAGACCAAGACATTGAGAACCTGTTAAAGCGACCAGCATTCTGTCCAAAGCCAGGTCACGAAATAAAGAATTGGAATTATTTTGTAAGAACTGTGAAGAAACCATTTGCAGCTTTTGTGTTGCAACCACTCACGACGGACACTTCAAGATACTTTTGAAAGACGCGGCAAATGAAAGAAAATTGGAAGTGCAGTCTGTGATTGAATCCCAGAAGCAAAAAGCGCAACAGATGAGAAACAAAATCTCTGAACTTGACGAAAAACTGCGTTAAAATTCAAGCACGTATCACCGATGTGAAAAGAAGCGCGCAGCAGTTTGCTGATAACATGATCGCTGTTATCGAAGCTAAGAAGCAAGAGCTCTTTAATGAAGTGGAACATCGAGGGAAAAGAATCCCTCCAAACGTCTGGGAATACAAAAGACCAAGATTGAGGATCAAGTTCAAATGACCGAGACAGCAGTTGAAAAAACTGAAACACTTTTACAACGAAGCTCAAACGCTGAGATTGCACGTTTAGATAAGTCATTAAACACGATCTTTCAGGAAGGAGTCAATGATGAAGGAGAACAAGTCGAGTGTGACCTTGAAGGTCTTCGTCGATTCGTTTTCGTGGAAAACGAAACATTAATGGCGGAAGCAAATACTGAAGGAATTGGCTCGTTCAAAACATTCCTCAGCAAGACAAGCGCATCAATCAAGTGCCGAAGGAAAAGGAATCAATGAAGCGATCGTTGGACTTGAAGCAAACTTTCTTTTAACAACAAGAAATTCTAAAGGAGAACAATGTTACGAAGAGCGTGACTGCGTAACAGTGGAAATCGGAAATTGTCAAGGCATGATCATGACTGTGGGACGAAAGCGCGAGTCCAAGATAACAAAGATGGTAGCTACAAGATCAGCTATTTTGCCAAAGAAACCGGAAAATGCGAGGCATCAGTGAAGGTAAATGGAGAAACATGTTCTTGGTAGTCCTTGTGCTGTTGAAGTCAAACCCAGACAGTTCAGACCCGTGTTATCTTTTGGACAACAAGGTTATACCGATGGAATGCTCAACAAGCCCTGGGGAGTGGCAGTGAATGAACGTGATGAAATAGCAGTGACTGATAATGGTAACAACAGGGTCCAGGTATTCAGTAGTGACGGGACTTACTTAAGATCTTTTGGTAAGGGTGATAAACAAGGAGAATTTAACTATCCTACTGGGATAGCATTTGATAAGAAAGAAATATTATAGTGTCGGACAGTAATAACCACCGAGTACAAGTTTTTAGTGAGCATGGTGAGTACCTGAGCCAGTTTGGTGGTCCAGGAAGTCTTGATCACCAGCTTCACGGTCCTCATGGTTTATCTGTAGATAGTGACGGGAATATTATTATTGCTGACTGGATATAACAAACTAATTAAGATATTTTCTCCTAGTGGTCGGTTTTTGCGTAAAATTGGTGGAGAGGGCACTTTCACCTTTCCCATGCACTGTGTCCAATATGACAAATATCTTATAGTGTCAGACAGCAGTGAAAATTGTATCAACGTTTTGACAGGGAGGAACATTTTCTGTACAAATTTGGAAAGAAGGGGAAGGGAGATGGGAGTTCAGTGACCCTCATTGCTTGTCAATTAACAAGGCAGGACACCTGATGGTCTGTGATACATTGAATCACAGAGTTCAGGTGTTTGAACTAAGTGGAAAGTTTATAACAAAGTTTGGAACAAAAGGCAGCGGGATAGGAGAGTTTATTGTCCCAGTCTCTACAGCAGTTCTTAGTGATGGTAGGATTGTTGTGTCTGACTTCGGTAACCATCGCATTCAGATATTTGAGTAGATATGATATCCACCAAGAGAGGATAATCTCAGAGAAGGATTCCCCATGTCCCATGATATATGTTTTTGAAATCTAACAATAATTTTGCGCCATGCTGTGAAAGTTATTTTTATTTCCTTCTGATTGAGGCTCCGACATTTAATACGTTACATGCACCAACTGACCAATCAGGTAGCGCTCTTAAAATAGCTCAACTCTGGACTGAAAGTTAAAAAAAGACTATCATTGGAAGAGACCCATGTATAGGGGAATGCTTCTCTTAGATCATCCTCTCTTGTATCTACTCAGCTGTTACAAAATATGAGTCGATTTTCACATTGATTCACATTTGCTTCCAGCTAATTATCGTTGGAAAAGATAATGAATTTGTAACAAATGATTTACCACCATATTTCCTAGAGATCAAGGTTACTTCCTAAGAAAGTCTGGGCGGGGAAGAATAAATGTAGTAAATGTTTTTGCATGTAACACATAAAAGTTACTGAGAACGTTTTGTAATTAGGAAAACTGAGATTGTTTAAAATTTGAATGTTAACCTTTATAATCATAACTATTTCAATTCAAGTAGTTTTAGATTATTTGAAACAGAGGTATAGCTCAAAACAAATTGAGGAACTTCTAAGCTGTAGCGATTGTAATTACTATGTCACTAAAATATTTGAAATACTTTTCTATACATGTTCAATTTTCCTTAGCAGAAATTGTATCATTGATTTTGCTGTAAATATAAACAGTGGTATCAGTCAATATTGTAATTCACAACATAGACTAATTGTCCATATTATACAAGTTTGTAACGATTGAAATTGAATAGAATTTTGAATAAATTGTAACATTTTTTCTCCAAACTTTGCTTGATATTTTGTGCTTGTTGACAATAAATTAAGGGGGGCTTTGTGGCGTGATTTAATCTGGATGTTTACACATCTGTCACCTAATAGACCTTCTCCAATATGGCCGCCGCAAATTCAAAATGATTAATAAATAAACTGAGCGGAAAATCAATACCAGCACCTGAAAGACTCCCTCTTGTTTGGTAATCGTACGAAGTTTCGTTAGGTTAGGTTCGACCTGAGTCGAGAAATTTGTATGGCGTATACATTATAAAAGTCAAAATGGTGACATGAAATCGAAAATGGTATTTAAGATGCGCCAGCCATTAAACAGAAGACTGCTTCTGCCTGAGAAAGCGACTGACTGCTGTGAAATAACGTTGACTGGGGCGTATTTCAATATTTCACCAGTTCAGTCATTTTTCCAAACACACTGATTTGATCAAAGAAGTGCCAGATAGCATCGTAAATATATTTGTAAGGTCATGGAATACTGATCACAATTCCTAGAAATGCCAGCGCTGCTATAATTATATTTAGAAGTCACGCTATATAGAACATCTCTAATAAAGCTCCGTGATTGGTCAATTATGCCTGCCTGCCCGGCCGGCGTAACAGAATCAGCCATTAGTCGTCTTACAACCTTTCAATCATTTTGACAAACAATCTGTTTTAAAGGTCAAGCTGAACTGATCACAATTCTAAGAAATCTTGCATGTCAAATATGTCTGTAAACAGCCCTCTATGATTGGTGAATATTTATAGCGGTCTTCCGATCACAAGATCTATTGTTGAAGGCGTTGTCAACTTCACAGACTTCAAACCCTGTTAGTTTTCCATCTGTAATCATGGATATAAAAACCTTGCTAAACAATCTTCATGAAGAAGTATCCTGTCTGTGTGCATGAACACATTCACCTGTTCCAGGCATTCGGATAGTAGGGGAGCGACACAAAAAGACGCGCAAAGCGCGAGGAGAAGGTGAAATTAGCCAGTCTGACGTGTCCTACCTTTGCCGTTTGACGCTAGCAACTTTGAAACTACTCGTGAAAATTCTTCCTTTCGATAAAATTTTTGTCTAATCGACAAAGCACACATTCGTGTAAAGTTTCAAAAAGTTATGTCAATGGTCTCAGACTAGTAACCCCTTCTGAACCCCTATTGACGATATATATATTTTAAATTGTAAAAATGTCTGTTTTGTCTATTAGACAAAAATGCGTATTACCGTAATCACAAACGTCTGACCTGGGGAACGTCTCTTTTAGGATTGTCATGGCAACGAATTGAGACGTCATAGATATTGGTTAAATACTAATGCAAATCTGTACTAAACGTTACTCTTCAACATGACTGATGTAGCTGTGATAGATTGCCACAGACAGGAAGGTTCTAAAGTACTTATGCGATTCAACCGACATTCGACATCGTCAGTTACACAGAATAAAACATAACTAGCAGTAATCACAGATTAAGAGAGTGCGTTCGACATTTTAATCTCAAAACAGAGGATCACGTTTCTCAACTGGTCACGAACTAACTCAGAGCATTTACTTTCTGGTGATATGAAACCTGTTCGTCTTGGGAACGTGATTGGGTTGATATAGTCTTTTCATTGAGAATTGTGTCAAGGAAGTATAATTCTGAAATGGTGGAATGGTATTCCTGAATCACATGAATGAATATATATTCATTTAACTTGAGTAAGCCATTTGCTAATTTCAAATTGAGCCCAGTGTCTCCCCCCCCCCCCCCCCCCCCAACCTCCCGTCTTCTCCTAAACAAGAGGTCGGCCACTGAAGTCCGTTTGTGTATTTGCTGAGGCTGATCATATTTAATTCAGTCTGTTTCCTTTGCTTCATGTGGTTTGTAAGATAATTGATAGCGAAGGTCTGGGAGATAACCATCCCAATAAATAACACTAAAGGTTACATTTATACTTATGGATCAAGGAATACTGATCACAATTCCTAGAAATCCCAGCGCTGCCTGTAATTATTTTTAGAAGTCACGCTATATAGAACATCTCTAATAAAGCTCCATGATTGGTCAATTATGCCTGCCTGCCCGGCCGGCGTAACGGAATCAGCCATTGTCTTCTTACAACCTTTCAATCATTTTCCCAAACAATCTGTCAAGCTAAACTGATCACAATTCTTAGAAATCTTGCATGTCAAATATGTCCGTAAACTGCCCTCTATGATTGGTGAATATTTATAGCGGTATTCCGATCACAAGATCTGTTGTGAAGGCGTTGTCAACTTCACAGACTTCAAACCCTGTTAGTTTTCCATCTGTAATCATGGATATAAAACCTTGCTAAACAATCTTCATGAAGAAGTGTCGCTGTTCTGTGTGCATGAACACATTCACTGATCCAAAACAGCTGCCATGTTTACACAGTTTCTGTCTTCACTGCTTGAACGCGATTCAAACGAACAAGTGGCCGTCATGATGTCATAACATGTCCTGAATGTCGCAGAGAGAGTAGAGTTCCTGGTGGAAATCTTAACGAGTTGCCGACCAACTTTCGCATCAACAGTTTAGACTAAGATGTGTTGTTGCCATTAAAGAAATGCATATACTACTGGAGCGAAATGTGGAAATTTGCGGAAACAAAGAAAAGCTCCCAGAGTTTCTACTGCTTCCAGTGTTTGTGCGTCTCTGGTGTTACGACTGTATCACTGGACACAAACATGATGTGAGCTAATAAAGAACATCCGCGTGTTGGCGCTTAAAGACTTTCAAGATCAAGACATTGAGAAACCTGTTATAAGCGACCAGTATTCTAGTCCTAAAGCCAGGTCCACGAAAAGAAGGAATTGGAATTATTTTGTAAGAACTGTGAAGAAACCGATTTGGCAGCTTTTGTGTTTGCAACCCACTCCACAGACGCGAACACTTCAAGGATACTTTTGAAAGACGCCGCAAATGAAAGAAAATTGGAAGTGATGTTCCTGTGATTTAATCCGCAGAAAGGCAAAAAGCGCAACAGATGAGAAAACAAAATCTCTGAACTCTGACGAAAAACTGCGTTAAAAAAAAAAAAAAAAAAAAAAAAAAAATTTCAAGAACTGTAGTCACCAGAAGTGAAAAGAAGCGCCCGCAGCAGTTTTGCAGATAAACATGATCGCTGTTTATCGAAGCCAAGAAGCAGAGAGCTCTTAATGATCTGAAGAGTGGAACATCGAGGAAAAAGAGTCCCTCCAACGTCTGGGTGGAATCACAACAAGACCAAGATTGAGGATCAAGTACAAAATGACCGAGACAAGCAGTTGAAAAAACTGAAACAACTTTTACAACGTAAGCTCAAAACGCTGAGATTGGCACATTTAGATAAGATCATTAAACACAATCTTTCTAGGAAGGGAGTCAATGATGAAGCGGAGAAACAAGTCGAGTGTGACCTTGAAGGTTTTCGTCAATTCGTTTTCGTAGAAAACGGAAACAGTAATGGACGGAAAGCAAAAATGTGAAGGAAATGGCTCGTTCCCCAAAACATTCCTGAGCAAGACTAAAGCGCATCAATCAAGCTGCCGAAAGGACAAAGGAATCATGTGAAGCGATTCGTTGGACTTGAAGCAAACTTCATTTTAACAACGAGAAATGCTGAAGGACAACAATGTACCGAAGAGCGTGACCTGCGTAACACTGGAAATCAGAAATCAGCAAGGTCATGATCATGACTGTGCGTGGGGTTGGACGAAAGAGCGAGTCCAAGATAAACAAAGATGGTAGCTACAAGATCAGCTATTTTCCTAAAGAAACCGGAAAAATGCGAGGCATCAGTGCAGGGGTAAATGGAGAACATGTTCGTGGCAGTCCTCTGTGCTGTTAGAAGTCAAACCCAGACAGTTCAGACCCGTGTTATCTTTTGGACAACAAGGTTCGACTGATGGAACTGTTCAAACAACCCCTTGGGCGAGTGGCAGTGACAATGAACGTGATGAAATTGCAGTGACTGATAATGGTTAAACCACATGGTTCAGGTGTTTCAGTAGTGACGGGACTTACTTAAGATCTTTTGGTTGTAAGGGTGATAAACCAGGGAGAATCTGAACTTTCCTGTTGGGGATAGCATTTGATACGAATCGGTAATATAATAGTTGTCGGACTGTAATAACCACCGAGTCCAAGTTTTCAGTGAGGCAGGGTGTGTAACCTGAGCCAGTTTTGGTGGTCGAGGAAGTCTTGATCACCAGCTGAACAGTCCCCGTGGTTTAATCTTGTCGATAGTGACGGGAATAATTATTATTGCTGATGGACGTAACAAACTAATTAAGATATTTTCTCCTAGTGGTCGGTTTTTGTGTAAAATTGGCGAAAAAGGGCACTTTCACCTTTCCCTATCACTGTGTCCAATATGAAAATTATCTTGTAGTGTCAGGACAGGGGTGAAAATGGTATCAAAGTTTTTGATAGGGAGGGACATTTTCTGTACAAAATTTGGAAAGGAGGGGAAGGGAGATGGGGAGTTCAGTGAAAACTTCGTTGCTCGTCAGTTAACAAGGCAGGGAACACCTGCTGGTCTGTGATAGATGGAATCACAGAGTTCAGGTGTTTGAACTGAGTGGAAAGTTTAGAACAAAGTTTTGGAACAGAAGGCAGGCTGATAGGAGAGTTTAAGTTCCCAGTCTCTACAGCAGAAGTCTTATTGATCGGTAGGATTTGTTTGTGTTCTGAACTCGCTAACAATCGCATTCAGCTATTTGAGTAGATAATGATATCCACCAAGAGAGGATTATCTCAGAGAAGGATTCCCCATGTCCCAATGATATATGTTTGTGAAATCTAATAATACTTTGCCCACCATGCTTTGAAAGTTATTTTTATTACCTTCTGATTGAGCGACTCCGACATTTAATTTACGTTACAGCCACCAAATGACCAATACAGGAGTCCAGCGCTCTTAAAATAGGCTCAGCTATGGACTGAAGTTTAAAAAAGACTATCATTGGAAGAGGACCCCATGTATAGCGGGAATGCTTCTCTGCCCAGCGCGGTGCTGATACTGTTTATAAAGAGCCACTTGACCTTCCCTTCTAAATGCTTGTTTTGAAAGACAAAGAACTAGCTGCACGTCGAGTTCGTTATTCTAGCTATAAATACAAGCTCGAACGTGTAGAGTCCGGATGATTTTTTTTTTTGCCGGTTTAAGATTTGGTCCTGTGATATATAGTTCCGCGATGAATGAGTCCAACATCGAACCAATCCATTGTGAAGGTTCTTCAGAGGCGATAATTTGTGATGTTCAGAGTTAAGATAGATGCTGGTCCTACATGATTTAAATGACTGTTTAACGGTCAGTGACTTTCTAAATATGGCATCGGGTATCTTTTTGTGACTACGGTAAAAGTTCTTTTTACGTATTAGAGAAGTCAATACAAAGTTTCTTCCGTGTGCCGGATAAAATCCTAATCTAAAAATCCGTGTTTGTATTAAGTGGGCCACAAATTCTTCATTACTCAGAAACACAATCGGCAAAGTGTATTCCAGTGTGTTCGATTCAGGATCCAAAATATTCATGTGTCAGTAGTGATTGCCGTTGAAGTGATTATTGCAGTTGTATGCGCTAACAGTTTCGGGCGAAAGAGTTAGCTGGTTTTGTGTGTCATTTTTGTTTTGAATTTGGTGATATGTTACTCTTCGGTAATAGGCGTACATGACGTTTTTGAGATTCGCGCAGTACGGGTCCGTTACGTTTAGGAAATGGCTCGATGAGCTGAAACGCTCGGTTTGGGATAACGTCGAGGTTCTTCTTTATCGTTTATTATTGTTGTTTTGGCAAGGATATCTGGCGTTAATAATGAAGAAAAAGGTAAGTTTGTGCCGGAATTTTTATTTTGGCTAGTATTTACATTCCTTCGTATGGGACATTGCATTGCAGGGCGGAGATTGCGCAGTGCGCATGCGTACTGGAAATCATCTTTTAAGGGTAACCAGAAGGCTATAACTAGTCGTTTTCGTCACTGGTAATGGTTCTTGTTCCATCAGTTTCGCGTCTAGGCTATTTTATAGATCATTTTCCCCGCGCACCAGTAGCCAATCACGTTTTTAATGCGCGCGCAACGCAAAGCCAGCAACTTTGGCCAAGGAAAAGCAAAAAAAAAAAAAAAAAAACAGTTACAGGCAGAATGGAATAGACTAATTGTTTGATTGAATGCTCTACTAAATTTATAGGTGCTGAGTGATTTTTCAGTTCGATCCAAATGAAGCATGATTTGTATGAAAACGGCGGCAAAACGTCTGGCGCGGTTGTTCAGTTAGCAAGTTGAATGAAAAGAGAGCAAGACAAAGTTTTCTTCGGATAAATCTTCGCTGAATCTGCTCTAAATTTTCGGTATATTCTGCAAAATTGTGCAAATGGTGAGTTTGTGAGTTCAAGTCCAGGACAGAAAAATGAAAATTAACCTTCGCGTGTTGACGTTCTCCATAATACCGTGAATTTGGACATTTGATTTTTTTGTTTTGCATACGAAGGCAAAGAAATGTAAATTCGAAACGCACGTGCTTTTTGTTTTGCATGGGACGGCAAAGAAATATGCAAAACACACGTGCAGAATATTTGTATTACTAATTAAACCTATTGTTTTCGTGACGTTCTTGTTGTCGTCGCGGTCGTGGTTTTCGTCTTATAAACGAAAAACTTTAGGAAGAAGTTTATCTGGTTTAAAGGATCACAAAGTGAAAAAATACAATAATCATTCATACATCAGTACGCACTTCCATCGCCTCATCGGCCGCCATGTTTTTTCTAGCTTTTCTTCTGGCTTTACACAACTTCTACGCACGTGCAGATTATGAATCCGCTGGCTAAAGTTGTGATGATTGCTTTGCAAGTTGTGAGAGCATGGTTTGGATTTGATTATTAAGAGAATGTATGGGAAGTAGCTACCCCCCAACCCCCCCCCCCCCCCCCCCCCCCCGGGACAGCTGAACGGAGTCGAATATTTCACTTGTTTACGCGGGCAAATCTTGCGCGACATAAAAGAACAAAGGAAACCCTCACAGGTGAAATGACTCTTTGAAGTGAACACTACAGAAAAAGTGTAATTATAGAACCTTTGCTTTTATAACTTTTCTTTTGTAACGATTACATCAAAGCTTGTTTCCTATCCAAGGTGTTTCAAGGGAGGCAATTATTTCAAATATTTTCTCCAAAGGGGGCGATTAATCGAGGGACGGCTATTATTCGAGGAAATACGGTGACTAGAATTCAGAATCCCCCACTCGACTCGATCGGAGACTGGGCCTGGATTAACTGAGCGCTCATGGGATACTTACCATCCGGATTAACCCGGGTGAGATTATGCCTTTCAACTGGATGGTAAGGGTTTTTCTTTTTATAATCAGTAGATTTGCGATAAATGGACAGAAATGGCGCCCACCATTTACGTTGATAACAAACTGGGAAAAGAGGAGTATCTCTGGCTGTAGGTAATCCAGTTACAATGGACTGGGAGGGAGAGTAGCAACACTTCTTACTCCTAGTTGTTGCTCCATGCTACAAAGGGCCTTTTCGCCCTTCCCATGTAACAGAGTTACAGTTGAGCGTCTATCCAATGGCCACTCTGGCTAGAATTAATTGGCCTTAGTAGAGATGAATCAAAGGCTCGTTGAATGTATGGTAACAGAGTTCTCAAGAGAATTTCATTTTTGTCCGGTTCTGCAATGATTTCGCGATACAGCGTTATCAGGGGCACCCAACGACAAAATGTTCCTGTAGACGTGGGAACGTCGATTTAACGTTATAATTGTGCTTTTTGTGCAGTTTATGACTCATTTTTAAACGCTAAGAAAAATGTATCTATTCGGATACGTTAGCTGAACTTTCAAACTTCAGAAAATTTTAGGGATTGAAATCTTATTAACCGAATTTATGAGCTGAATTTACCTTTTCGAAAATCCTAGCTGACCTGTTTTTATACCCAAAACGACATTTTAATCTCTCCGAAAACAAAAGGCATTAATTTCCCCATATTTAGAAGGTTTGAGATGACATTTCCCTAACCGAATATCTGAGGCGATTATAGGCCTTCCGAACAGATATTACACCGAAACGATCTGTTGGGTGCCCCTGCGTTATTAACCAGACCTGATACTGATCACTACGGCAGTGAATAGCGCTCGTCCTCCGTAAACTCTCTTCAGGGTGTTTGCAAAATTGCACTGTTTCTCCTCGTGATGTTTTGATATATTACATGGACATCAAGGAGAACATCAGATTTGGTTCCAACAGTAGTTTATTATATATATTCACTTGAAAGTCATAATCAGATGTAATCTTCGACATGTGATCAATGCAAATTGCTCTTACAAGTTTGCTGATCTATTAAGATTTCTACGTGTCTCTATTGTTTAAGTTTAAAGTTGTAGCAAATATTACCGTGTGCATAACAATCATCATTAAACAAAATATTTCCGGTACTAATCATTTTCCTCAGTAGCAGAAATATTCTGTTTGAAAATGACGGCGTTCTTAGGTGTGCCAGGTAACCGACAGAAGAAACCACCCCTAGCTTGATTAGAACTGTTTAAGTAATTCATGATCAGAAAGGGAAAATTCCTTAAAAGCGACAAGGAAAATCACGCTTCCCTCGGCCTAGCCCAAATTAAACGAGCTACGTCAGGGTCTGTGCATCTTGAAAATGTTAGCCTAAATTTGCCAAGTCCATCGTTTATAATCCATGTTAATCTTCTCTATCCTTAGCCATCCTTGTTCCTGTTTGGTTTCTTATTACCTCTTTGGTGTTTTTGAACCTTAATAAACAATTAGTTTAAGGCCGTTCCTTCAATTTGAAGGTCCTCGCCTGATTTTTTAAAAATTTTGTTCATCGCAAAAAATGACTTACAATATTGTGACATAGCTCCTTTAAGAGTTTAAGCGGCAATTAAAACATTTATAGTAAATTAAAGTACATGTGTTCGAAGTTGCAATGTTCAGAATAAGGTCAAATATGTACTGAATACATACAATGTTAGAATATATAATTGAATGCGGTAAATCTTCACTTGTTCGATTTGTTCAGGCTCGTAATGTTACTACGTTGTTTAAAATGAGTTCTGTTATATTTACTGATTGTTTACTGACAGCCAATATGTGATCTCTAGTGAGTTCTTAGAGTCTTCCTAGTCCATAGTTTTAGAGTGCTTTTCAATTGAGTGTCCAAGGTAATCCAAAACCAATCGTCGCACGCGTTTTCCCGCGCTTGGCGTCGGTTACGTGTGTTTGCTTCGAACTGTCATTGGTTCGTTTCCTGTTGTTTACGTTAGTTGTGATTATACGACACTCAATTGAAAACCGCTCTATATATATTATACAGAGTGCGAATATTAGCTTTTACAAAATCTTTGAAAAACAAGTAAAAACTGAAATGGGTTTATAGTTTGAGAGTTTCTTTATCGTTCGCCTCGTATGTTGGAGTTACAGGCGCAATTTTCAGTTCATAAGCTGGACTGTAATATCAGTGAGGAAAGACCGTGATTATAAATATACCAGTTAGCTTGCGTAGCAGTTACAGGAGTAATATGCTTTCCTCGCAGGTCTCTTCCGTCAGGGAACAAGCTAGTTCCGTTTTGATTTTAATTACCCAATCAAAGAATAGAATGAACTCCGAAAATTTCCACGCTATCATGATGGTCCAATTAGGATACATCATGTTGCTTAGCAACTTCAGGTCAAATACCGCAGGCTCGCTCGGTCTGTTCTTAGCCTGCGTCGGTTGAGTTCGTCTGCGGCGCAGGCTATCTGTTCTTGGAGTTCGGAATTCGCTATTATAGCAAGACGCCCAAAAGTGTGAGTACTTTTAATTAATTCACATTCTTTCTGCGTGCAGACTACCCAATCAGAAGCCGAAGCCGGAATAGTTATATATCCTTGACTTCTGATTGGATAATATATACGCGCACGACGTAATGTGAATTAATTAAAAGTGGTCACACTTTTGGGCGCCTTGCTGTAACTGGTACTTAGTCCCTCGACTGTATCACTCCTGCGTCTCTGCAACGCAGACTATAGGATTATATATAGATATTATATAATTATACGATCTATATGAATGAGTGGTTTACTATATATGATTAGATATTTTTCTTTGGTGACATTTCATCATAGTCGCTAGATCTGCCAATTTTAAACTGGACTATTTTCATTTCTACTTCCTACCGCCTTTCCAAGGTGCCTTTACAATCGCAAGGGCAGCCAGCTTCACATTGTAGTCGTTAACTTTTACATTCATCTTTGTCAAACAAGCCGCAGCTAATGGCTGATTTACATTGAGAATTGCTTGGTCGCACCCGAATTGTTGCAAGAAGGACTTGATATCGTTAACGGTCTGAACTGTCTCGGGAATCTCAGAAGCTCCTTTCTTTTTGTATTGCAGCCACATCAACATCAAGTACTCAGGGTCTCCGGCGAATTGTTCTCCAAAGCGAACTAATGAATGTCTTTCCTCGGGGGGAATACGGTTACGGATCAATCTCATCGCGTTGAACATCCTCCACATGTACTTACTCATCTTCAGGAAGCACTTCACCAGAGGAGCTGTTTTGTAGTGGCTGTACTCTTTGTTTGCCTCTCCCCAGTTTTCTATTATGGTGACCCACAGATCGGTAGTTGACAGTGGTGTCCTTAGACTTAAGTCCACCACCTTCAGCTGGGTGCCTCCTACCACGTGCCGTATGGCGCCTCGGGTGTGATAAGCCTCAGCTGCGTAGATTAGGGCCTTGGCGAGAGTACCTTCAGGGCAAAATGTAAAAAAATGCTTAATTAGTATTGCACTGCGCATCCTTACTTACTGGCTTTTTCTTTGTGGCAATGCTCGCCAAGGAGTATGGAACGCCATTTACGACAAAAAGATAAATATATAAATGTTGAGAAAACGCATATATTTGTATCAGACCACGATTATGGAGGTCAAATATAAGAATATGGTATTATAAAACCAACCTGAACTATATATATTCTAATATACGTTATGAAACTCAACGCAAATATAAACGTTATACAGTGGAACCTCGATATAACGATACTCGATATAACGATGTTCCCGGTATAAACGATCAACATTTGACAGCCCGGCAAATGTTACAGTAAATGTATGGAGAAAACTCCCGATTTAACGATACTCGATATAACGATATTCCCGATATAACGATCACAATCTGGCAGCCCAAACGTAAAATTTACCCCGATATAACGATAATATCAATCATCGCGCGATGAAAAAGGAGGCTTAACACTTGAAAAGATATGACAATACTTCCGGGCAATACTTTAATCCTTTATAATTTAGTTCTCGTTGCATAAGGACTGTAACGTGTCTGTCAACAGCTTGTTACGATGGGATTTATACAGTACATGAAAAATCAATTATTAACAATACCCCGATATAACGATATTTTTGGCTCTTTTCCCGAAAAAATCGTTATACACTCTTTTTTTTTATAAGAACCTTTTTTATAAGAACGTTGAGCTGAGATTGACCAAAATTTTAAGAACATGCTGAGAACATAGCCAGGTTGAGACTTAGCTAAGAACATTTGTATTCACTGTTTCTTGCATCGAGCTCTAAATACAATATTCCAGTATCCTTTCAAAAAATTAACAAAATGTAACATTTCAAATATCTCAGTGAATAACCAGTTCAAATCAGCTCAAAATACTTGAATGCACATTTTTTATAGTAACAACATGAGTTTCTATCACATAAAATGTTAATACCATTTCCATGGTCACGTTTGAATCTTTTTTGTGAAATTCTTTACCATGTAACCTGAGACCATTCGGTCTTGGTTCAGCCTCAGCTCGAAAATTAGACGTTCTTATAAAAAAAGAGTGTATCGGGAATTCGTTATTACGATCTCCCGATATAACGATCTAATTTGGTCATGCAGTCCCTTGGCACATGGTTATATCGAGGTTCCACTGTAAACCATAACGTAAATATACGTTATGAAATGGCATTGTTATCTGGGTCAGTTGATACTGTTACAGAGTATATATGACGTATAACATCCAAAAATGGCGGACGGGTAGAGACTAGACAGTTTTCTTCGAGAATTAACCTTCGCCTCACAGGCAACTGCACTCCAAGCATAGTAAATGCTGTGCTCGAAGCTCGAAGTAAATGCTGTGCTCGAAACTCACAGTTTTCCTCGAGCTCTCTCGGAAAACTGTTCGCTTCTCGGAACAGATAATGCCCGCGGACAAATATCCGAGCATATTTCCTCACCAAATGGAGGCTATTGTTTATTTATACCACTGAGATCGACTTCCAAATCTTTAACTCTAAAATTTAATGTATTGTAATTTGGAAGTCACTGTGTACCTATAACAACATATATTTTACTTGACTGTGTATATTGATTTACGGCATTCGGCGAAATGTTACGCAATGTTGCAAAAATTACATTTTCTTAAACCACCTTGGGAATCCCGTCTTCCCCCTCTCCCCCGGTCCCCCGTTAAAATACCCTGACATTAAAAATGTTTTGTTTATATATATATCTGTACAATCATGTATACCTATTAACTCTGGGTCATATCCACCGTTCTTTGACATCTTTTCCACGAGCTCTTGGTACTTAGCATTATGCCTTGTTCTCAGGGTTTCGGGCACGTTACTAAAATCTTGAACTCTCAACTTAACTGGCAAAGTTTGGAATATACCCAGCCAATAGTTTCAGCTTATCAAGTTGGACAGATTTCCCCATCGCATTTTTAGCTCCAGTGACCAGAGTATCAAAGAAGTTATATTCGTCGTACTTGAAAACCTTGTAGTAAGCGCTTGCCACTTCCTGCATTTTGAAGTCGATCAATCCCTCTTTCACCTCTACACCACTAATGAAGGTCTGTGGGAGCTTGAGGAACATAAAAGGCAAAGCGAATTCCAGTGTGAACGCGTAGATATTGGTGTCAAAAACAACTTCCGAAGGTTTCCCAAATCCATTGGGCGTGGGTGCTTGAAAATAGTCATTAAACTTCCTCGTAAGAAACCCAGCATCTCTTCCAATGAGCCCGACATCGTAATCCGAGGTACAAGTAGTGCTCCCATAAGGTGGAGGAAAGCACACTCCAGAATCAGGAATCTCATATTTTTTGTCTGCCGTTTTCACACAAGGTGTCAATTTATAACCACTTTGTTCATAGAGAATTTTGGTCACTAAAAACATATCTAGCGGCTGTGATGTAGAGGAGGTCAAGACAGCTCCGTGTCGCTTTCATAGTGTTCCAGTCGTTGTTTTGTTTAAAGAACGCCAACGCTTTAGTTCCATCCGCCATGAACTTTTTGTTTCCAAGAATTCCTTGGAAGGTCGGTTGACTCACCCACTCATATAGACTGGATTTCTTCTTATCTTTCGTAAATCCATAGGGGCCTACAATATCAGTTTCTATCCACTGGACGTCGTTACTTAAAAAAAGAAAAGAAGAATTAAGAAGAAGAAAATAGAAGGGAATGATGGTGAATTAGGATTAAAACTTTAATTTTTCTCTCATTGCTTTTCTCTTTCCCCTCATGCTCACGCAGAACCATCTCATCTACTTGACTAGAACAACTAGTTTTACTAGAACAACCAGTTTTTCGGTAAAAGTCGCAACGAACCAAACTTGTTTTATAAAGAGGCGAAAGATCGTGAGCTCCTTGCTAGCCTGCAGAACAGGCGTTATTTTTTTGCGAGTCACGCTGGCTTCTTGCATCTGAGACAAGTGTAATCTGGAGACTTCAGACTCCGGCGTCAGTTAGTCAAACCCCTGGCCAATTGGAGCCCAAGTAGTCGCAAGTTTTGAAGTATGAACTTGCGTACAGACTTGCGTTGGGTGGCAAACTGAATTGCACGTTAGCAAGTGCACGAGAGTCGAAAAAAGCCAATTCGTTGCGACCTGCGCGCGCTTCAATTCAGTCAGTAAACAAACAATAAAACTACTTGCATGCAAATTTGATCTTGTTCAATGATGTTTAAAGTAAACGCAAGTCGTCGCAAGTCCGCGAAAGTCCGAAAACTTGTGTCTACTTGCGACTTCATTTGGTCAGTGCTGTTAAAAGTGCGTAATTTTGCCAGCCACAAAAATTATATCTTGCACGCTTTGCGTGCCTATGTTTTTTCTCTTCACTCGCTTCATCGAATTTCTTCGGGCCTCTAGAATCCAGAGTAAATATTTTGGAAATTAATGATGGATTCATTTTTCTTTTATCATTGTCAATATTTATAATTGTATTTTTGGATGAAAGTGTACAGACTTGATAATACATACGCAACGACTGATTTTCCTTGAGCAGGTTCAATGTCATCGTTCTGGTAATCATTCTGGTCCTGGGCAATGTCTTTTGAATATGGATATCGGGTAGAGTTCGTTACACACCTGACGAGAAAGCCACACAATATAGGTAAGATCAAACAACAACAACAACAACAACTGGCCCACACCGCTGCCGCAGCTTATCCCGGTTTCTGTAGCATATGAAGCCGGCTAGGAGTTATATTGCTATTCCCCCTGGATGGGATGCTATAGTCCATCGCAGCGGATCACCCGAGCATATTTGTAGCTGGTACTCATTTATATCCCTGGGTGGAGAGAGGCACTGTGTAGAGTCAAGTGTCTGCCCAAGAACACAACACACTGACCCCGACCAGGGCTCGATCCGAAGTTGCTAAGCAACACGACGATCCTCAATGCGCTATGCTGGCGTGACAAATTTTCGGAGTGCTCGAGAGTGCTCGCGCTGTTTCTTGATTGGATAATAACAATCGGAAACTCTTCGAGTGCTTCAACGAAGATTTGCTAAAAACGGCACTTGTTCCCCAGGCTGAGCTCGTGAAATTAAATGACTTACCGCACGTTCATAAACGGCCAACATGAAAACCAAGACACCCATAATGGTCTTCATTTTTGACGTTTCTGCAAATTAAAACACACAAGGCTTTATATTTAGCATTTAAAGAGTAATGCATATGAAGACCGATTCAGCGGTGATTGGCTAATTCATCCTGGATACAGACCCGGCTGTGGGTCTTTTGGGCAGAATATATTGCGACAAGATATGATTTTTGGTTTTTTTTTAATGTTATCTCTGCAGATATGAAATATTCCGTGTAGGACGTTGATTTCTAGCATTTCCTTTCAAGCCGGGCCCGGCATTTGATTTGATTATTAATATACAAAGCTGTTGCAAGATATGTAATATAGATAATCATATTTATCTTAGTCCAGAGCTCGAGGCTGCTGCTGGAGCTTCTACGAACCTACAATAAATTAATAGGGGTTCGACTGTATATAATTTGAATCTGTTCGACTGTAGTCGTTTTTGTCACCCCTCCGCTGCCGCTTGAAATTACACATTTATAAAGAGTCCTAGTATTTATAAATATTATGAATCCGGTTTTTACTCAGTACAGCCTTAATCTACTCTCCGCCGTTTAATGTACATATGCGGCGTATTAACTGTAATCAAGAGAAAAGTGGTTTTCATTGTATAATCTTTATACGAATGCAAGAGTTGTGATGGATTGTGAGTCGTGGATTGTGTCTTCAGGCTCCGTCGTCCCCGCTCCCGCCCTAGGGCCGCGCTTGGCTCGCTTCGCTCGCTGACTTTCTTGGAACCTGATATGATCTCAGGCTATTTTAATTTCTGCTTGGAATGGCGTTTGTGCTACGAATTGGAATCGTGACATTATGCCAATCTCGTCAGTGATCTTTTTTCTATGATACATTCTTGATACTTTTTTTCTATGATTACAGATCTTTGGTCTAAAAATTCGATTTTCTGCTGATTATTCTATTCTTATTCCATATAATTTTTCCTACAGTCGCTAGATATAGTTTTAATAACGACCGCTTTACACATTAAAAGCGAACACATGGATGAAAAACGTATCTGTTTGCAATACAATCTTTCAAGCAAGGCCGGTCCGTCGCCTTAACGGCCGTACTCACGGCCTCGGGGCCTCCCTGCCTACAGTAACTTGAAGATATATTTTCCAAAATATTGTAGGCGTGTCGTTTACGCCCGGCGCGGTGCTGATACTTTTATAAAGAGCCACTTACCTTCCCTTCTAAATGCTTGTTTGAAGGACAGAACTAGCTGCAAGTCGAGTTCGTTCTAGATAGAAATACAAGCTCGACGTGTAGAGCCGGATGTTGCCGGTTTAAGATTTGGTCTGTGATAGTTCCGCGATGAATGAGCCAACTCGACAATCATTTCAGGTTCTTCAGAGCATAATTTTTATGTTCAGAGTTAAGATAGACTGGCCACATGTTAAATGATTGTTAACTCAGTGACTTTCTAAATATGGCATCGTGCATCTTTTTGTGACCGGCAAAGTTCTTTACGTATAGGAAGCAATACAAAGTTTCTTCCGTGTTCGATAAAGATCTAAAAATCGTGTTTGTATTAAGTGGCCCAAATACTTCATTACTCAGAAAACAATCGGCAAAAGTGTATTCCGCGTGTTCGATTCAGATCCCAAAATATTTCATGTGTCAGTAGTGATTGCCGTTAGCATTTTCAGTTGTATGCGACAGTTTCGGCGAAGAGTTAGCTGGTTTGTTTTCATTTGTGTTTTGAATTTGTTGATATGTTACACTTCGGTAATAGCGTACATGACGTTTTGAGTCGCCATTACGGGTCGTTACGTTTAGGAATGCTCGATGAGCTGAAACGTCGGATTGGGATAACGTCGAGGTTCTTCTTTTCGTTATTATTGTTTGGCAAGGATATATGGCGTTCATAATGAAGAAAAAGGTAAGTTTGTGCCGGAATTTTTATTCGGCTAGTATTTACATTCCTTCGTATGGGACTCATAAACATTGCAGGCGGAGATTGCGCAGTGCGGACTGGAAATCATATTTTTAAAAAGGTAACCAGAGATCTATAACTAGAGTTTTCATCACTGGCAATGGGTCTTGTGCCATCAGATTTGCGTCTAGGCTATTTTTAGATCATTTTCCCGCGAACCAGTAGCCAATCACGTGACCATTTTTAATGCGCCACGCAACGCAAAGCAAGCAACTTTGGCCAAAGAAAAAGCACAACAAAAAAAAAAAAGAACAAAAAAAAAAAAAAAAAAGGAAAGAAAAGAGTCACAGCAAAATGGAATAGACTAATTGTTTTATTGAATATACTTCACTAAATTTATAGGTACTGAGTGATTTTTAATTTCGATCCAAATGAAGCATGATTTGTATGAAAACGGTGGCCAAAACATCTGGCGCGGTGTTCAGTTTTAATAGCAAGTTGAATGAAAAGAGAGCAAGACATTCTTTGGATAAATCTTCGCTGAATCTCTTCTGAAGTTTCGTATATTGTGCCAAAATTGCGCAAATGGTTTAGCTTAAAATGAGAAGATCCGAAATAATTGTGGAGTTGAACATTATATTCATTTTACAAGTTTAACGGACAGCTGAACGGAGCCGAATATTTCACTTGTTTACGGCGGGCAAATCTTGCGTGACTACAGAATTAAAACGCTGTTCGTTTTAATTCTGTAGTCACGCAAGATTTGCCCGCCGTAAACAAGTGAAATATTCGGCTCCGTTCAGCTGTCCGTTAAACTTGTAAAATGAATATAATGTTCAACTCCACAATTATTTCGGATCTTCTCATTTTAAGCTAAACCATTTGCGCAATTTTGCACAATATACGAAACTTCAGAAGAGATTCAGCGAAGATTTATCCAAAGAATGTCTTGCTCTCTTTTCATTCAACTTGCTATTAAACTGAACACCGCGCCAGATGTTTTGCCACCGTTTTCATACAAATCATGCTTCATTTGGATCGAAATTAAAAATCACTCAGTACCTATAAATTTAGTGAAGTATATTCAATAAAACAATTAGTCTATTCCATTTTGCTGTGACTCTTTTCTTTCCTTTTTTTTTTTTTTTTTTTGTTCTTTTTTTTTTTTGTTGTGCTTTTCTTTGGCCAAAGTTGCTGGCTTTGCGTTGCGTGCGCATTAAAAATGGTCAACGTGATTGGCTACTGGTTCGCGGGAAAATGATCTAAAAATAGCCTAGACGCAAATCTGATGGCACAAGACCCATTGCCAGTGATGAAAACTCTAGTTATAGATCTCTGGTTACCTTTTTAAAAATATGATTTCCAGTCCGCACTGCGCAATCTCCGCCCTGCAATGTTTATGAGTCCCATACGAAGGAATGTAAATACTAGCCGGAATAAAAATTCCGGGACAAACTTACCTTTTTCTTCATTATGAACGCCATATATCCTTGCCAAACAATAATAACGAAAAGAAGAACCTCGACGTTATCCCAATCCGACGTTTCAGCTCATCGAGCATTCCTAGACGTAACGACCCGTAATGGCGACTCAAAAACGTCATGTACGCTATTACCGAAGTGTAACATATCAACAAATTCAAAACACAAATGAAAACAAACCAGCTAACTCTTCGCCGAAACTGTCGCATACAACTGAAATGCTAACGGCAATCACTACTGACACATGAATATTTTGGGTCTGAATCGAACACGCGGAATACACTTTTGCCGATTGTTTTCTGAGTAATGAAGTATTTGGGCCACTTAATACAAACACGATTTTTAGATCTTTATCGAACACGGAAGAAACTTTGTATTGCTTCCTATACGTAATAGAGAACTTTGCCGGTCACAAAAAGATACCCGATGCCATATTTAGAAAGTCACTGAGTTAACAATCATTTAACATGTGGCCAGTCTATCTTAACTCTGAACATAAAAAATTATGCTCTGAAGAACCTGAAATGATTGTCGAGTTGGCTCATTCATCGCGGAACTATCACAGACCAAATCTTAAACCGGCAACATCCGGCTCTACACGTCGAGCTTGTATTTCTATCTAGAACGAACTCGACTTGCAGCTAGTTCTGTCCTTCAAACAAGCATTTAGAAGGGAAGGTAAGTGGCTCTTTATAAAAGTATCAGCACCGCGCCGGGCGTAAACGACACGCCTACAATATTTTGGAAAATATATCTTCAAGTTACTGTAGGCAGGGAGGCCCCGAGGCCGTGAGTACGGCCGTTAAGGCGACGGACCGGCCTTGCTTGAAAGATTGTATTGCAAACAGATACGTTTTTCATCCATGTGTTCGCTTTTAATGTGTAAAGCGGTCGTTATTAAAACTATATCTAGCGACTGTAGGAAAAATTATATGGAATAAGAATAGAATAATCAGCAGAAAATCGAATTTTTAGACCAAAGATCTGTAATCATAGAAAAAAAGTATCAAGAATGTATCATAGAAAAAAGATCACTGACGAGATTGGCATAATGTCACGATTCCAATTCGTAGCACAAACGCCATTCCAAGCAGAAAATTAAAATAGCCTGAGATCATATCAGGTTCCAAGAAAGTCAGCGAGCGAAGCGAGCTAAGCGCGGCCCTAGGGCGGGAGCGGGGACGACGGAGCCTGAAGACACAATCCACGACTCACAATCCACCACAACTCTTGCATTCGTATAAAGATTATACAATGAAAACCACTTTTCTCTTGATTACAGTTAATACGCCGCATATGTACATTAAACGGCGGAGAGTAGATTAAGGCTGTACTGAGTAAAAACCGGATTCATAATATTTATGAATACTAGGACTCTTTATAAATGTGTATTTCAAGCGGCAGCGGAGGGGTGACAAAAACGACTACAGTCGAACAGATTCAAATTATATACAGTCGAACCCCTATTAATTTATTGTAGGTTCGTAGAAGCTCCAGCAGCAGCCTCGAGCTCTGGACTAAGATAAATATGATTATCTATATTACATATCTTGCAACAGCTTTGTATATTAATAATCAAATCAAATGCCGGGCCCGGCTTGAAAGGAAATGCTAGAAATCAACGTCCTACACGGAATATTTCATATCTGCAGAGATAACATTTTAAGAAAACCAAAAATCATATCTTGTCGCAATATATTCTGCCCAAAAGACCCACAGCCGGGTCTGTATCCAGGATGAATTAGCCAATCACCGCTGAATCGGTCTTCATATGCATTACTCTTTAAATGCTAAATATAAAGCCTTGTGTGTTTTAATTTGCAGAAACGTCAAAAATGAAGACCATTATGGGTGTCTTGGTTTTCATGTTGGCCGTTTATGAACGTGCGGTAAGTCATTTAATTTCACGAGCTCAACCTGGGGAACAAGTGCCGTTTTTGGCAAATCTTCGTTGAAGCACTCGAAGAGTTTCCGATTGTTATTATCCAATCAAGAAACAGCGCGAGCACTCTCGAGCACTCCGAAAATTGTCACGCCAGCATAGCGCATTGAGGATCGTCGTGTTGCTTAGCAACTTCGGATCGAGCCCTGGTCGGGGTCAGTGTGTTGTGTTCTTGGGCAAGACACTTGACTCTCACAGTGCCTCTCTCCACCCAGGTGTATAAATGAGTACCAGCTACAAAATATGCTCGGGGTGATCCGCTGCGATGGACTAGCATCCCATCCAGGGGGAGTAGCAATATAACTCCTAGCCGGCTTCATATGCTACAGAAACCGGGATAAGCTGCGGCAGCGGTGTGGGCCAGTTGTTGTTGTTGTTGTTGTTGTTGATCTTACCTATATTGTGTGGCTTTCTCGTCAGGTGTGTAACGAACTCTACCCGATATCCATATTCAAAGACATTGCCCAGGACCAGAATGATTACCAGAACGATGACATTGAACCTGCCTCAAGGAAAATCAGTCGTTGCGTATGTATTATCAAGTCTGTACACTTTCATCCAAAAATACAATTATAAATATTGACAATGATAAAAGAAAAATGAATCCATCATTAATTTCCAAAATATTTACTCTGGATTCTAGAGGCCCGAAGAAATTCGATGAAGCGAGTGAAGAGAAAAAACATAGGCACGCAAAGCGTGCAAGATATAATTTTTGTGGCTGGCAAAAATTACGCACTTTTAACAGCACTGACCAAATGAAGTCGCAAGTAGACACAAGTTTTCGGACTTTCGCGGACTTTCGACGACTTGCGTTTACTTTAAACATCATTGAACAAGATCAAATTTGCATGCAAGTAGTTTTATTGTTTGTTTACTGACTGAATTGAAGCGCGCGCAGGTCGCAACGAATTGGCTTTTTTCGACTCTCGTGCACTTGCTAACGTGCAATTCAGTTTGCCACCCAACGCAAGTCTGTACGCAAGTTCATACTTCAAAACTTGCGACTACTTGGGCTCCAATTGGCCAGGGGTTTGACTAACTGACGCCGGAGTCTGAAGTCTCCAGATTACACTTGTCTCAGATGCAAGAAGCCAGCGTGACTCGCAAAAAAATAACGCCTGTTCTGCAGGCTAGCAAGGAGCTCACGATCTTTCGCCTCTTTATAAAACAAGTTTGGTTCGTTGCGATTTTTACCGAAAAACTGGTTGTTCTAGTAAAACTAGTTGTTCTAGTCAAGTAGATGAGATGGTTCTGCGTGAGCATGAGGGGAAAGAGAAAAGCAATGAGAGAAAAATTAAAGTTTTAATCCTAATTCACCATCATTCCCTTCTATTTTCTTCTTCTTAATTCTTCTTTTCTTTTTTTAAGTAACGACGTCCAGTGGATAGAAACTGATATTGTAGGCCCCTATGGATTTACGAAAGATAAGAAGAAATCCAGTCTATATGAGTGGGTGAGTCAACCGACCTTCCAAGGAATTCTTGGAAACAAAAAGTTCATGGCGGATGGAACTAAAGCGTTGGCGTTCTTTAAACAAAACAACGACTGGAACACTATGAAAGCGACACGGAGCTGTCTTGACCTCCTCTACATCACAGCCGCTAGATATGTTTTAGTGACCAAAATTCTCTATGAACAAAGTGGTTATAAATTGACACCTTGTGTGAAAACGGCAGACAAAAAATATGAGATTCCTGATTCTGGAGTGTGCTTTCCTCCACCTTATGGGAGCACTACTTGTACCTCGGATTACGATGTCGGGCTCATTGGAAGAGATGCTGGGTTTCTTACGAGGAAGTTTAATGACTATTTTCAAGCACCCACGCCCAATGGATTTGGGAAACCTTCGGAAGTTGTATTTGACACCAATATCTACGCGTTCACACTGGAATTCGCTTTGCCTTTTATGTTCCTCAAGCTCCCACAGACCTTCATTAGTGGTGTAGAGGTGAAAGAGGGATTGATCGACTTCAAAATGCAGGAAGTGGCAAGCGCTTACTACAAGGTTTTCAAGTACGACGAATATAACTTCTTTGATACTCTGGTCACTGGAGCTAAAAATGCGATGGGGAAATCTGTCCAACTTGATAAGCTGAACTATTGGCTGGGTATATTCCAAACTTTGCCAGTTAAGTTGAGAGTTCAAGATTTTAGTAACGTGCCCGAAACTCTGAGGACAAGGCATAATGCTAAGTACCAAGAGCTCGTGGAAAAGATGTCAAAGAACGGTGGATATGACCCAGAGTTAATAGGTATGCAGATAAACAAAACATTTGTCAGGGTATTTTAACGGGGGACCGGGGGAGAGGGGAAGACGGGATTCCCAAGGTGGTTTAAGAAAATGTAATTTTTTGCAACATTGCGTAACATTTCGCCGAATGCCGTAAACATCAATATACACAGTCAAGTGAAATATATGTTGTTATAGGTACACAGTGACTTCCAAATTACAATACTTTTATTAACAGTTAAAGATTTGGAAGTCGATCTCAGTGGTATATATAAACAATAGCCTCCATTTGGCGAGGAAATATGCTCGGATATTTTGTCCGCGGGCATATCTTTTTTTTCCTTCCGAAAAATTATTTTTTAATTTCTTAACTTAAAGAGGATAATTTGAACTCCAAAATTATGCAATAAAAATATAGTTCACCGTGCTCGTTTACGAGAAAACGATTATTTACCTCCCTTATGGAACGCCATTTATGACAAAAAGATTAATATATAAATGTTGAGAAAAACGCATATATATATTCGTATCAGACCACGATTATCAGGTCAAATATAAGAATATAGGTATTATAAAACCGACCTGAACTATATATTCCATGAATATATACGTTATGAAACTCAACGTAAGTATAAACGTTATAAACCATAACGTAAATAACGTTACAAGTAAACGTAAATATACGTTATGAACACGTATTGTTATCTGGTCAGTTGATACTGTCACAGAGTATGACGTATAACATCCAAAATGGCGGACGGGGAGAGACTAGACAGTTCTCTTCGAGTTACCTTCGCGTTTGGAGCAAGCAGACAGACACTTGCATTGCGAGAATTTCAACACACTAGAAAATGTACGACGTCGACTATTACAACAGACTTTGTAATTGCAGCTTGGAAGATGCGGATGACCCCTTAGAATTGAACGCAGGATACAGATTTGTAACACAGGAGCCCAGTGCGCGAGGGAGACGACGGTTAGAAATTGACGAAGAATCTCTAAATGCGTTGCACAGCATTTACTATGCTTGGAGTGCAGTTGCCTGTGAGACAAGTGTTTCATACCGAACGATTTTACGCATTTACAGATTCTTCACCTTCCAAGCTGCAATTACAAGTCTGTTGTACTGTTCGACAAGCCGGACCAATCGATCGTGAATTTCCCTGAGGAGGAGGATCAAATCATCACAATCCTCTTGCTCCATACAGTGTTGTAAGATAGTTCGAATAGCTACATAATTGTCATCTAGTCGACGTCGTACATTTTCTAGTATGTTGAAATTCTCGCAATGCAAGTGTCTGTCTGCTTGCTCCAAAAGCGAAGGTAATTCTCGAAGAAAACTATTTAGTCTCTCCCCGTCCGCCATTTTGGATGTTAAAACGTCATACTCCGTGACAGTATCAACTGACCAGATAACAATGCGTGTTCATTATAACGTTTATATTTACGTTATGGTTATATAACGTTTATATTTACGTTGAGTTTCATAACCTACCTTATATTTGACCTCCATAATCGTGGTCTGATACAAAGATATGCGTTTTTCTCAACATTTATATATTTATCTTTTTGTCATAAATGGCGTTCCATACTCCTTGGCGAGCATTGCCACAAAGAAAAAGCCGCCATGCTTTTAATGTGCGCGCGCTAATTACGCGCGAAATTATGCGCAGTAAGGATGCGCAGTGCAATACTAATTAAGCATTTTTTTTACATTTTGCCCTGAAGGTACTCTCGCCAAGGCCCTAATGTACGCAGCAGAGGCTTATCACACCCGAGGCGCCATACGGCACGTGGTAGGAGGCACCCAGCTGAAGGTGGTGGACTTAAGTCTAAGGACACCACTGTCAACTACCGATCTGTGGGTCACCATAATTGAAAACTGGGGAGAGGCAAACAAAGAGTACAACCACTACAAAACAGCTCCTCTGGTGAAGACCTTCCTGAAAATGAGTAAATACATGTGGAGGATGTTCAACGCGATGAGATTGATCCGTAACCGTATTCCCCCCGAGGAAAGACATACATTAGTTCGCTTTGGAGAACAATTCGGAGACCCTGAATACTTGATGTGGATGTGGCTGCAATACAAAAAGAAAGAAGTTCCTGAGATTCCCGAGACAGTTCAGACCGTTAACGATATCAAGTCCTTCTTGCAACAATTCGGGTGCGACCAATTAGTTCTTAATGTAAATCAGCCATTATCCGCGGCTTGTTTGACAAAGATGAATGTAAAAGTTAACGACTACAATGTGAAGCTGGCTGCCCTTGCGATCGTTAAGGCACCCTGGAAAGGCGGGGGGCCGCCAACAAAGAAAACTATGTAATCATATTCATTTAGCTAACCACTTATGCATATACATCATATATATATATAGCTGAATTTATCAAACGTGGTTAACGAAAATTGCGGCATTTTCACCCAAACTAGGCAAAAAAGCCAGTTTTGCCACTCCAACAAGGCTAACCACCACGCCAAAGAAGTTTTACAAGACGTTTATAGCACAAATTTATTATCAAACGAGAAATCGTACCTAATAGTTGTATCTTGTCAATAAGTAGTAATCTAGAACCTTCTAAGTGAAAGGATTCAAGTAGCGATAACGAAACGGATACATTTTACGTTGAGACTTTCCGTCTCCATCTTGACATTTATCCTTCTAAACCGATAGAGTAATGCCCTGGAAACATTTTAAGAAATCCTTTCCCCGGAATCTATAGCTTAATGGTTCCTTCGGATAATTAGCTATATATATATTTTATGTTTTAGATTTTTATGCCAAACTGGGCGCTGTCTAATGTTTATAGTTTTTCGGCACACCCAAATATTTAGGTGTGATTTAACAGTCGTTCGAGCTAAGAGAAACTTAGATTTCTCTCCGGCAAAAAGTTGGTTGTGTTATTTAGAATTAGTATATATCGATTGATGATTAATTTAACGATTTAAACTATAAGTACAAGTGAAACGCATATGTTAATGATATATAAGCATGTTAGTAGTTAAGGAAACCCTCCTTAAGTTATGTACATCTCCTGATTTATCAAGCAAAATGCCACATAAGCAAGCATGCAAATCAGAAATTTAGACGAAAGTAACCAGCATCAGACGAGCGAACATTGAATGAACTGAACTAACTGAGCTAGGAAATAGACGAAAGAGAAGGCCATTGAGATGTAAAGCGAAGGCCACCGAAGTAAACACTTATTATTTAATAAATGTTGTAATCATCAAGAATTGGCTGTTCTTTGAGCGACGGAGTACCTCCGCTGAGCGGGTGCGAGCGAAATCCCCACAACATTGGAAACGTGACTTAACCCCCTTTACAGAAGTAGGAAAGGGAGAAGGAAGAGACAGGAGGGGGAAGAGAAGGGAGGAGAGAAAAAAACAGAAGACTGACATCCTTTTAACCTTTGCACTCCTGGAAAAAATGACCGAAAAACGCGTTTTCGGGTTAAAAAAGTGTTTTTTGGGGTGTCTTTTTGGCCAAATTTTGCGTTTCCTATATGCTAAAAACCCGTATTTGTGAACGCAGGCAAGGTGTTTATATCGTTTCTGAGTGAAATCGTTTTAAATTATATCTTTGGTTCAAGCTTTGTCCGTACGTTAAAAAACAAAGGTTTTCCCTTCTGATTTCTTTCATTCTCTCGTCTCTTTTCTTATTTCTCTCCCTTTCTTTTCTTGCTATCTTCGGCTTTTTAGGCACTTTCTATCAGCTGAAAAAGTTTTGAACTAACCTTTTAGGGAAGCCAAGAAATGAATGTGGAAGAATGGTCGGTGTGTGAGCCCAATTTGAGCACTGATTTTGCACCAAACGTTCAACAGGTTTTTCTTGCGTAACTTTAGCGGAATTCGTTCGATTTCCAAAACGGATGCATGATTGCGAAGATCTATCCTTTGTTGCACGTCAAAGCAATTTGCGACGTGTCTACTTTAGAGATAGTTTCTGAACGAGAAAAAAGGAAAGAAGCGACAAAATGGGCCAATTTTTCTTAAACACGTTTTGTTAAATCCAGTGATATATATTTAGATAGCCCAATGGCTGACTATATATTGGCAAACTAGCAATCTGATTGGCGGTATGCATCAGTCAGACAGACTGATGCTGTTCTAAATTGTGAACAGTGGCCCATGTGTGGGGGTGCAAGATTTGTACAGCATGCGCGTAATTTTTAGGCACGAGGTTTGTTGCATCAACTTCGTGATCTTGCAACATCACCACTCTTATATGGCCAGTATTATTACTTGGCGTAATTTTACAATAGCTAGTAATATAACTCATTTCTACGGGGTATATTCAACCACTACAAGTGCTAGGTCACATCAATAGTCTCTTGGTCACATTTTGCATTTATCATAGCACAAGCAACATTAATTAGCAGTTTTTACTTCGCATTTATTTCCCCTCCCCTCCCTCCCTGGGAGCTTGTTTAGCTTATTTCTTCAGTCTTAAACAAAACGTAGCAGTGTTTCCCTTCTCCCCCCCCCCCCCCCTCCCCCGAGAGGGGGGGGGGGGGGCTACTCCCTTATGTGGCCTATACGGGGACGTGCCCCGCTGGACAGGGTATTTTGGCCTCTGCCCTGAACAGGGTATATTTAACAACTAGTAGTAATCACAGATTAAAGAGAGTGCGTTCGACGGGTTAATCTCAAACAGCTAAAGGATGGTTCTGTATATTAGTGGTCATGAACGAAGTTAGAGCATTTGCTTTCTGCTGATCAATATGAAAGGTGTTGGTCTTGGTTAACTTGTCGAAGAGCAATGCCTAAATGGAGGGTAGGTGCCGATTGTGAGGAACGTGGGCAAAAGACAAATGAACATGAGCAAAATGCAAATGAGGAGGTAACCATGGCAACCTCGCACAGGTCAACCCCCCCTGGCACACTGATGTCTCAGTGGAGAATAAAAGGAAAAGGACTTACCAGATCCCAAAATACTGACTATGGACCAAGAGGTGGGTGGGTGGCGCAAACAAAAGGCAAAATACCAGCCGAGGTAAATCGCACAAGCAAGCCACGATGGCAACTCTTCTTGGAAACAACTCAAACTGCGCATGCATCAATAGATAACCCGCCTGACCAACAGAATCTTCCAGTTTAACTACCATTTGTCAATATGCAAGTGCAGCCCAGGTGTGCCCCCCCCCCCCCCCCCCCCCCCCCCCCCCCCCCCCCCCCCCCCCCCCCCCCCCCCCCCCCCCCCCCCCCCCCCCCCACACACACACACACACACACACACATCCACTCTGTTTACTTTGCTTCCTGTAGTTGAAAGCTAATAATTATTGATAGTGAATGTCTGGGAGATGGCCATCCCAGTAAATAACACCAACAAATTCATTATATTATAGGGGCACAAATTGCAACAGTGACATTTATTGAAATTTCTTGAGATAAATTCAAAACGGTATTACATGTAAAACAATGCATGGTGTATACATAATATCCAAATTTGATGCTTTTCTTAAAAATAACATTCTAACAAATTGGGAATTTTTAGCAACTTGACACATCATGCAAGAAATAACAGTATGATTTGTTGATAAATTTATATAGAAATACACCATCCACTTGTTCCATTGTTTTAATAGGGCCTGAAAAAAAAGGTACCAATGGATTTAACTCACATTTAAGCTTGAACAGGAGTGTGTGCACCACCCATAGTATTGAATTTGCCAGTTAATATAAGCTAATTATAAGCTTTTGCTTGCGTTAATTTCGCTCGATCGAACTGGGCTGATTCGGTCTTAAATCTTGATTCTACAAGCTTAGCTTGTATATTAAGTTAATTTTGTTTTGAAACGAGCTACATATATTTTCATTTGCCATGGCCGAGTAAAACGACTCGATTTATGACCACAAATCACGGTCACATGGCTCAATAATAAGCTGCAATATGAATAACTCGGTTTGTGTTTTCTGTGCTTCGGGACAACACTGAAACTGCAACCGCAGAACTATACAAGCACCAGGAGTCGTACACATTAATTTCTCTCAGACGTCGATAAATTGTTGAATAACATTACGTCCTATTGAAAATGGATATTCAATGTACTAACTTACCGATTTGAGCGAAAAAAACCCACGAGTATCGCCACAAAACAACACGAACAGCAAACGCACGACAACGCAGTCACTGCTTCATGTACGTTAACAATCTCGTACCCAGAGTCCACGGTCTCCTCGGTCAGCGGGTCGTCGCCAGGTTAGAACCTGGCGACGACCCGCTGACCGAGGAGACCGTGGACTCTGGGTACGAGATTGGTACGTTAAAGGAAAAGTGGAGCTCGTTACCAGTTCCCGGCCGAGTACCCCTGCAAAAATGATAGGGGCGGACGATTTTCACAGAAATCTCAAAATTTCCTGGGTGCACATGTACACAGGTCGACGACACGTCAGATTAGGATGCGTTCTCGTTCCTCGAACGCAATTATTCCATGAGCCCGCGTTGGATACGAGATGTTTATTAAAAACTGAACTATTGGATAATGCATTTCTAGAGTTTTGATTGGCTTAGAGGCCATGGGATATGAGCCATTATACCATGAATGCATCGGCGAGAAAGAGAGCTGAATTTTTTTCTCTCTCAAAGGAACAATGGCCGCCGGAGAAAATTGTTTCACGGCAGAATTGACTGAAGGACGAAGTAACAAAACTGCTAGAAAATGCAGCAAAGTTTGGAAACGAAATATTTAATGGAAAATGCCTGTAATTGTACAACAAATGCAACTGAATGAGCACTTTATAGAAGGAAGCCTGAAACAATTTTAATACGGGAAAATCCGGAAACAAATACAAATCTGCCACAAATTCGTTCAAAATGAATGAATTACACTACAAAATATTTAAGCTTAACCTATTCAGTATTGTTACCTTGTATTTCGAAGAGGCTTGTTAATTCCAGCTGGACTAAGGTTTCAAAATCAGCACAATAAATATCCATCAGATATGATCAGAGGACGAAGCATTGAAAACAATATCACAGTTCGTCAACTGCGTTGGTGATGGTACAATCGAGGCCGGATCACTTCACAGTGAAATTATCTTGGAAGGTCATCCATGTAGATATTGACTCTTTCCTTTGCTCTTTACTCAGTGAACTTGATTTTAACTGGCTCAGTTAAGCTCGTCTCAACACAATTCTGCAGACGTGCACGATTTGCTCGCCGTATAAACAACCCGTTCAGCTGTCCATCAGTTCAACTTGTAAAATGAAAAAATGTTCAGCTCCACATTTTGAACAATTTTCCAGAATATACGAAACTTTAGAAGAAACAGCGAATACTAATCCGAAGAAAATTCTCTCTTGCAGCTCTATTTTCATTCAGCTTGTTTTACCGAAGACAGCGCCGGTCGCCAGACGTTTGCCGCCGTTTTCATACAAATCATGCTTCATTTAATCGAACTGAAAAATCACTCAGTCGATTTATAGTCTTGTTTAAAAAGTAAAACCGAAGTTTTCACCTAAAGTTACTAAAGTTTTTAATAAAACAATTATTCCATGAGCCCGCGTTGGATACGAGATGATAGATAGCCAACGATAGTAATTTTTTAATTAGCAAATTTTCTGAATGTTTCTGAATTCAACCAGAAACATTTTGCGTCCGCAACAAATGTTTCCCCGTTTGCTCGCCGAAACATTTGCGTCCGCAACAATGTTCCCGCAACAATGTTTCCTCGTTTGCCACGGCCTTAATTAGTAATACAAGCATTTACCATTAAATATTCGGTTCTAAATTTTGTTGCATTTTCTACTGAGCAGTTTTGTTACTTCATTTGTAATTTCTGTAACTTTTTTGTCTTTGTAACGAAATAAAGTCAATTTAAGTCAATTCTGCCGTGAAACAATTTTCTCCGGCGGCCATTGTTCCTTTGAGAGAGAAAAAAATTCAGCTCTCTTTCTCGCCGATGCATTCATGGTATAATTGTTTATGAAAAACTTTAGTAACTTTAGGTGAAAACTTCGGTATTACTTTTTAAACAAGACTATAAATCGACTGAGTGATTTTTCAGTTCGATTAAATGAAGCATGATTTGTATGAAAACGGCGGCAAACGTCTGGCGACCGGCGTGACAGTTCGGTAAACAAGCTGAATGAAAATAGAGCTGCAAGACTGAATTTTCTTCGGATTAATATTCGCTGTTTCTTCTAAAGTTTCGTATATTCTGGAAAATTGTGCAAATGTGGAGCTGAACATTTTTCATTTGACAAGTTGAACTGATGGACAGCTGAACGGGTTGTTTATACGGCGAGCAAATCGTGCACGTCTGCAGAATTGTGTTGAGACGAGCGAAACTGAGCCAGTTAAAATCAAGTTCACTGAAGTAAAGAGCAAAGGAAAGAGTCAATATCTACATGGATGGAGAGAAAAAGAGTGACCTTCCCAGATAATTTCACTGTGAAGTGATCCGGCTTCGATTGTACCATCACCAACGCTTGACGAACTGTGATATTGTTTTCAATGCTTCGTCTCTGATGGATATTTATTGTGCTGATTTTAAAAGCTTAGTCCAGCTGGAATTAACAAGCCTCTTCGAAATACAAGGTAACAATACTGTAGTGTAATTCATTCATTTTGAACGAATTTGTGCAGATTTGTATTGGTTTCCGGACTTTCCCGTAAATTGTTTCAGGCTTCCTTTTGTAAATAGTGCTCGTTCAGTTGCATTTGTTGTACAATTACAAGCATTTCCCATTAAATATAATTTTCGTTCCAAACTTTGCTGCATTTTCTAGCAGTTTTGTTACTTCGCCTTCAGTCAATTCTGCCGTGAAACAATTTTCTCCGGCGGCCATTGTTCCTTTGAGAGAGAAAAAAATTCAGCTCTCTTTCTCGCCGATGCGTTCATAGGTATAGGAAATCGTATGAACGCGAGTGCAATTCGTGATTTATGGGCACGAGTGATGTTTTGAAAGTTCTCAAAATTGCACGAGCCTTTAGGCGAGTGCAATTTGAGAACTTTCAAAACATCACGAGTGACCATAAAACACTAATTGCACGAGGAGTTCATACGATTTTTGGTTTATAATATTCTCAACAAAATTTTGCTGCGACCATCGCGCTACTCTGCACATGAAACGCTTCACTAGTTTCCAGAGTGCTCACATGTTTTATTTGAACGCCCAGGCAAACCAAGCGTGAACTTTTTGAAAGAATTACAGTACTATAGTTTAGAAAATATTTAACCATTAACTTGAAAGCTTATTTCAATGCCATTAAGCGGCAAAAACGTCTCTACTTGTCCGGTACCGTTTATCACAATTCCCGTATTGCACTCTATAACCTATTTATGCATTCGTCATTGACCAATCAGAAGCTGCATATTTTGTTGAGTATATTATAATTATACGACATAGCATTTTAGAGTGCGAATACGCACAAAGACGAGAGCAAATATATAGATGTTATTGAACTAGCGTGAGGTCCGTATTGGGAAAATATTGGTCGAGTTCTTTTTTTTGCAAGTTTATGGACCAAGCCGAAGGCGAGGTCCATAAACTTGCAAAAAAAGAACGAGACCAATATTTCCCAATACGGACCGAACAAGCTAGTTCAATAAAGTTTTTATTATAATGGTTTTTAAAAAATTCCAAAGCTAAGCATATTCTTGCATTTTTCAGACCACTTTGCGAAAAAGTTTAACCAAAATTGTCCGCCAGACATGAGGAAAAATGTTTCTACTAATAGAAAATTGTTTTCTTTTGTTCAATGTTTCATAAAAGGAATTTGGCGAAATGAGTTCGTGAGCGGTCCATCTTTGGCGGTCCGTATTGCAAAATTCGGACCGCTCAGGGAACCAATCAGAATGTTCCTTTTCATCGTGGACCAGTTTGCCATATAATAAGAGACCGTATTACACGGGTCTTAGTCCCCCTGACCGCGCGCTACGGAAAACACTGTTGAAAGCCTATATTTTAGGAAAGATATTATGTCGTATAATAAACAATTTATTCAGCGGAAAGTTGTGTAATACGGCTGGGTATTTTTACGAGTCAGTTTTTATTTTTCGAGCCTTTAGGCGAGAAAAAATAAAAACTGACTCGTAAAAATACCCAGCCGTATTACACAACTTTCCGCTGAATAACATCTTTTTATAATATACTCAACAAAATATGCAGCTTCTGATTGGTCAATCACGAGTGCATAAATAGGTTATAGAGTGCAATACGGAATTGTGATAAACGGTACCGGACAAGTAGAGACGTTTTTGCCGCTTAATGGAATTGAAATAAGCTTTCAAGTTAATGGTTAAATATTATCTAAACTATAGTACTGTAATTCTTTCAAAAAGTTCACGCTTGGTTTGCCTGCGCGTTCAAATAAAACATGTGAACACTCTGGAAACTAGTGAAGCGTTTCGTGTGCAGAGTAGCGTGATGGCCGCAGCAAAATTTTGTTAAGAATATTATAAACAAAAAATCGTATGAACTGCTCGTGCAATTAGTGTTTTATGGTCACTCGTGATGCTTTGAAAGTTCTCAAATTGCACTCGCCTAAAGGCTCGTGCAATTTTGAGAACTTTCAAAACATCACTCGTGCCCATAAATCACGAATTGCACTCGCGTTCATACGATTTCCTATACATATCCCATGGCCTCTAAGCCAATCAAAACTCTAGAAATGCATTATCCAATAGTTCAGTTTTTAATAAATAATTTTATGCAAGTCTGTCCTAAACAGGGTATGAACCTGTATTAAACAGGGTATGGTTGCACGATTGTCGTCGTAAAAATATGGTTGATACAGTATTTAGCATCCGAGATTGGAGACGTTTGCCGCGTATGATGTATCAGTCAAACGTGATTCGCTATAAAATTGCGATTGCCAATAAAACACTTTAAATGTGCAAAACAAGAGTGTGTGATTTGTCCTTTGTCCTTAACAGGGTCCTAAAATAGAGGATGTTGTCCTACACAGGGTAGGTATTTTAGGATATTTTAGGATATTTTAGTGTTTTTTTTGTCCTAAACAGGGTCAGGGTTTCAAACCCTCAGTGGCACCCCTATACCCAAACATGGGTCAAGTACCCAGCCCCCCACCCCCGATTCCCTTCACAGAATAGTTCTGGCCCCTCTCTGTCACGCAACGCTACGCTCACGTCAAGGCGTGAAGAAGTCATGTTACTTAAAGTTAGCAAGGTCCGTGTCAAAAACCATGGACCGAGTCAAGGCTTAGGGTGTTTCAAAATATGGAGTATTAAAGGAAGTTGTCAGTGATTCTTGATGTTTATTTCAACTCTTCTTTGATATACAGTACATTGCACCTAATTCAATAGAAATTGACATTTTTACAAAGTTTACGTACTTTACATGTAGCTATTGGGGTTCGTACAAAGATATCACTACTAGCTGTGTTTTACACCGCATTTGTTGACACGAAGCTCGTGCTATGCGGACAACACGTGTTTGTCAAAGAAGGCTCAAAATCACTCGTAAATTTAAATTAAAAGGGATCTGAAGCCCCGTCCACACTAATGCGTTTTCTAACGCTCCATGTCCATACTATCGTTTTCGCAGCGTTTTCCCCGTCCACACTAAAACGCTCGAATACGCGACAACAGTCATCTGCGCATGCGACAAATGAACTCAAACAGACTGAATCGGAGTTCACGTGATGTGAATGACGTCAGCCTTTTCGAACAGCCTCCGTTTTCAAATGTCTCCACTCTGGAGAACGTTTTCAAATGTATGTGAAAACGATCAGCGTTTTCGATTATTGTAGTGTGGACGACAGGCAAAAACGCATCAAAAAGTATGCGACGCATTAGTGTGGACTGGTCATAAATCGATCTAAATCTAGAATTCAATCAAACAATTACCATACTTTTAAATTTATGAACTACAGTAGAACCTAGTCTTAAGTGTCAGCCGCCTCCTCGCCCCAACCTACAGTAGAACCCAGTTAACTCGAACTCGGTTAACTTCATCCTCGGAGTCCCAGGGGTTAGAAGTCTTGATGACGAAAAGAACGAAATCAAGACTTCTAACCCCTGGGTCTCCGAGGATGGGTTAACTCGAACTCCCCGCTATCTCGAACTCAAACCCATTCCCCTTCAGTCATCTACTATCGGCTAACTCGAATCCCCCGCTATCTCGAACTATTTTTTGTTACCCCCGCTATCTCGAACTATCACTTGGGAGTTCGAGTTAGCGGGGTTCTTCTGTACTACCTGAAAGTTTGCTCATCAATAACTACTTTGAACAATATATAATTAGGATGTAATGCTAATCTTCAATTAAGCTTATCTAAACTTAATATCACTCGGTGTTTACAATTCAAGAAGACTTTCTTTTCAGAACTATTGGCATGTGTATTTCTTGGAAATTTTACTCCTAGCTACAGTGTATCAAAATTAGGAACAGTAATAATTAAGACTAGATAACAGATATGCTCACTCATTCGCTAACAAATATGTGGGAAGTGAGTGACACAAATCCAACTACAATATCTCCTGTAACCATGGTTACATGAGATAAAAATAGCGCGCGTGTTTACACGCGAGAAGAAGTTTGAGAGAATTTGAGAGTTTATGTAAACACCAGCCTGCAAGTACTTTTGAATTCTCCTAAACATTCTCGAGTGTTTGTATCAGGCTTTGTAAACAAGAAGCAGCCATTTTGTATTTCTTTAAAACAATAAAGCCAACACGATGCAATGATACGTCGTAACCGTGTTTACATAGCCTCATGCAAATACAACCAATCAGAGTGCGCGTTATATGATCAAAATTTTAGAAAACCAAGTGCAAGTTTCTTTAAATAGATATTCCACAAAAAAAGGAATCATTGTTTGACTGAGCCTGAAAGATGCAAGCCTAACAGGGGCAGTGCTATTATCTTTGGTCTTATTTTATAGAACAATATTCATCAAATGACAGGAACCAGTTAATGGTGAGGATGAAAATGGTTGACAATGGGCAACTTTATAAAAACGCAAGGCTTGGCTGGAATTCCTTTAAATTGTTGCAACATCTTGCAGCACACGGGATTCTTCACTAGAAAGTGCTTTCTATGAATGTATAGCATTCATAAGTTTTATAAATTAAATTGAGGGATTGTTCTTTATATCGGGTGCAAGCGGTCACAGACAGAGATCTAACAGCAAAGCAAAGCTTGCAAAAAAGTTGCAAATTTGTTGAAGCGAAGTTTGTTTAATAACACGTTCAAAATTACCTTCAACTCGAAGAAAACCTCATTATAATAGTTAACCAAGGTAGAAAAATGCCAACAGAATAATAATAATAAATCACAATGGAACATGGATAGTTAAGATTGAGAAGAATTACAAACAACGAACTTGAAACAATGTTTGGCGAATTTTTGATGTGCCATCGTAGCTCCAAAATGCTCAGAAATTTGCACTTTAGTTTTAAATAATTTTGGTCACACACAATTACATGTCACCTAGCTACGAATGAAAACCACTGTGTCAGAAAATAATTATACATTAAATAGTCTGGCGAGCCACCTAACACGGCCTTATGCAACGCCTTCTGGCGCGGAGAGAATTAAGGTTAATGAGCCACCTAACAAAACGGCTAAAAACGTTTATTTTTGTAACATAATTTACCATTATTGGTTTCCTTACATTTCTGTAAGTACATGTACCAGGGGCGGATCCAGGAATTTTTGATAGGGGGAGGAGGGGGGAATCCCAGGGTTTCCCCGAAAATGGGAAGGAGAAGGAGAATTTTTGGAAGTAGACGGCAATAGTTATTATTGAAACCTTTGACACAGCTAAGGCTTAACAGTGTTGGGGTAGGCATGGGAGAGGGGCAGATTGGGGGGGGGCGCTCCCCTCCAATTGGGGGTGTTTGGGGGCCTCCACCGGAGGGGGAAAAAAAAAGGTGAGATTTGAGGCTCTGAAAAGTGCATTTTGGTGGATCCTGGAGATGGTTTTGCCCCGCTATGAATAATGGCGAAAGCAAAAATCCCTCAGGTCTGATAGGACCCCGGGATCCGCCTCTGAGTTGGGCAAGTTTGATCACATATATTATTCAATTAAGACAATTTCCCATTACTGATGAGTATCTTTACTCTCATGACCCGCATGCTTGTGTTTGTTTTAATTTATTGATGAGAAATTAAATGCAAATCATTGTTAGGACCTTTTTGGTAAGCTCTACTTGTACAGATAGATGTAAAGGCCACATCAAGCAAGAACGACAGTGGATGAGAGTTCTGACTCTCGTGTGGTGTCCGCTAACTCTCACGCGCTCTCATCAAATTTGAACCTGCTCAAATTTTCATGAGAGTTGACCAGAATTTTTGCTCGTTCAACAGGCAGATGATGTCAACTGTCGCATACTCTCAGCTTGTTTGACCATTAGCTAATGATAGTCAATGAAAGTTGAAGAAAACTCTCGTCTAACTTTTCATCTCTCTTGTCGAACCTTCTCGTTTGTTTTGGCCTTAAGAAAGGCAACGGAGCCGTTAAATAACTAAACTGAAGCTAAGACTCTACAAATATAGAAATGTTTCTCAATTTAGCAAATCATTACTGTCTATACACAACCCTAAACTCTCATTTTGCAAAACTGTTATTTGGGTTGTCAGACAATGCTTCTCAGCACTGAGCATTGCATGACTGAAATAAACACTGCAAAGACGACAGTACAGTCAACTCTCTCTCTAAGACAGACACCATCGGGACCAGCATCAACTGTCCATCTAAGAGAGGTGTCCGGCTTATAGAAAGTATAGATTCAGTAACATGACTGAAAAATGACACGCAGGGACCAACACCAGGTGTCTGTCTTTTACAGGTGTCCATCTTATAGAGGTGTCCGTTAAGAGAGTGTTGACTGTAGTCTTTGTGGAGCAGAATTAAGATAAACAATACATAAATGACCTTTACAGAAAGCTACAAAATTGGGGGAAAATCACTGTTTTTTTGTTTTATTTTACAGATATATGAATGTGAAGTTTTTGGCAAGAATAAGAGTAAACATTATGATTATTACCCTGAGCCACTCACTTCATAATCTCCATGAAAAACTATAAATTTTACAATAACTGTTCAAAGTTTTCACGAGTTGTCAAATAGATGTACAGGTTTATTGAGCATCCACCTAAAAAGAACCAGAAAAAAGCAAAACAATGTCATAAACCCTTTCACTCCCAATAGTGCTAAGTTCAAAACTAAGGACAAAATCTTGAATTTCATTTCATTTCATTTCATTCATCAAATAGTACCACCTGAACGTACTGCTCAATAACTCAAAAGTTAGAAACACATTTATTGACTCAAAGTTTGACTCTGGGAGTGGAAGGGTTAAAGTACCATAATGATTCGATTTGGTGACAGGGTATTAGCGTGATTGGGAGTTCAAAGGTCCTCACTTAAGCCATAATTGTACAGTCGACCTCCACTGACGGCCACCTCTCTGACTGTATAGTGTTCCGGAAAAGAGAGGCCTGGGGTCTCAGGTAAAAAAACTGACAAGGTTGGCGACATGACCCGGCAAATTAATGGGAAACTTCTGAGGATTTTGTGAGGCCTACATGTACATGTATCTACATGATTGTACAACTTGTATCTAATGGACTAAAGTTACGTTAGAATAATTGTTATTCTAACATAACTTTAGTAGCTTAAAATTTCACCGTAAAGTGCGATCTGCCATGTAATTCCTAATTTTTAGTATAGTAGGTCCACATCAGCCCTTTGGCTGCCTTTTTTACCAACCTACTCATCAAATAAAGTATGCTATGTATGTATGTATGTATTCCATCATCCGCCAATATCCCAATAATAGACTTTTAAAATTATTCAGAGATTTGAAGCTCTAGAAGATAACACCTACCCCAGAATTCATAGGCAAGGGTCCTGCGTGACCTTAAAGCTTACCTGGAACCCTGTCATAAAGATTATTAAACTGGGAAAATAGAATTATTTTATTGTTGATTTACATTGTACAAACCTCCTCAAATATTTTCCTCTGTGCTTCATTGCTGTCCTAAGTGCAAGACAGCAGTGGGGTAATGGGCAGTCTCAGCAAAAATTAAGTCTACAAATCACAGGAATAAAGGCATGTTATTAGGCAATGTTGTGACAGGCGTGGTGCCTGTACCAATATTATTACAAGAAAATAAATATACATTGTATATAATAATAAAAATTATAAAAAAAAATATTGAACTAAAAGTGCCAAAGTTGTTTAATAATATTCAAGACGTTTCAGGCTTTGCCCTTCATCAGTTAGCTTTTCAGCTCTAATTACCACTATTATTACTCCTGGGTTGGAGAGGCAATGTGAGAGTTACATGTACATGTATGTGTCCTCCCCAAGAACACAACACAGTAATCCTAGCCAGCACTCGAGCCCAGAATCGCTGCTCAGAATCGTTGAAAACGTGTCTAAGAGACTTCAATTTTTCAAAAATTTCTGGGGAAGCATACCCCCGAAACTCCCTAGGGGATAGTTACTTTTTTTTTAACTTATTATCTTTCCCCAAGGGGGCTTTTCGAAGACAATGATAGTGCCTTCTGCACTTCACAGCAATTTTGGACAGTCTATCTTCAAATCCTGGCTAAAAGCTTGATCTGGGGTCCAACACTCTAACCACACAGTAGATACAGCAAAATATGCGTTGCAATAATTTATCTTCAGCAGCTTGTGCTTCACCCCTTACCGGCACAAAAGAAAAACACGTTATTTTTAAGTAACACTAATAATGCATGCGTGCAATCCATTGTACCTTTCAGTTTTTCTTTGGGAAGGTCATCCAGCTCTGTTTCAAATCTAAATGGCTCCTCAGCAATAGGCTGTAATAACATGAACATTTATTTTATTTTAATTATTAATTCTTCTGTTGAAGTTTATTTATAATAAAAAGTACGATAATGATGTTACATGTCTGTACATGTACAGTGTAGTCCAAGGCTGTGCTCTAAGAAAAATTGCAGGGAGCCCTTCGGAGAGAAATTAAATTTATTGTGTGACTGTTTTCATAGTTAAGTTGAAACTGAAAAGAGAGGTTGCCCGGGCGGGCGACTCGGTAAGTTTTTCTTGTCGCCCGAAGACGAAAGCCAGTCGCCTCAGGCGACCGGGCGCCGTAACTTAGACTACAGCCTTGTTGTACAGTCATGTATATAAAAAATTATATCAAAGACTGTTGGTCATCTTTGATGCAAATGTAACTGTACAGTTACATCGCAAACAGTGACATACAGTAAATGTACCTCATCTGCGGGGTCATAGTATTGCTCTAGATAAGGGTGAGCCAGAGACTCCTCTATTGTGATTCTTCTGTCTGGATTGAAGGTTAACATCTTATCTAACAGATCTAGAGCTGCAAACAAAGAAAATAATTCATATCATGAGATCTGCAGTTGACTCAACAAGATGCAGAAAAGAGAAGA